>VWYO01022672.1:155633-172236 GCA_013400275.1 Rhadina sibilatrix | reverse complement strand
ACCCCAAAACCAAAGAAAAGGGACAGCCATGAAGCCATGGAACAGGTTGTCCAGAGAGGTTGTGGACTCCTCATCCCTGGAAGTGTTCAAGGCCAGGCCCTGAGCACTCCCTCAGTCTGGTAGAAGGTGTCCCTGCCCACAACAAGGGGCTGGGATGAGATTGTTTTTCAGAATTAAAACCCCTTGAACTCAAACTATTCTATAATTCCGTGAATTCTCATGATCTGGACCAGACCCAGGCCAGCATGGAAGGCTTTGGACATCACACAGACAGCACAGCCAGTGCTGGACAGGGGCTGGTGTCTGCTGGGATTTCAAAGGCAGTGAGGGGCAGTGCCATCCACAATGCTCAGCAAGGGAGAGAGAACCTTGCAGGGGTTATGAAATGCAAGAGTTTCCCTGGAGATATAAAATATCATATAACCATAAAATAGCATGGGTTGGAAGGGACCTTAAACACCACTTTGTGCCAGCCCCCTGCCATGGGCAGGGACACTTCCACTGTCCCAGGCTGCTCCAAGCCCTGTCCAGCCTGGCCTTGGACACTTCCAAGGATCCAGAGGCAACCCTAGCTTCTCTGGGCACCCTGTGCCAGGGCCTTTTCACCATCACAGGGAACAATTTCTTCCTAACATCTCATCTAAGCCCATTCTCTGTCAAATCTTCAATCTTTCCAGCTCATATTTTCTAGACCTCTTGCACTGCGTGATGCTTGAAGGCATGGAAACACATTATGGCATTTCAGTGAGCCACTCTTCATCAGCTGAGCTCTCTTGCTCCAAATAAAAGGTGAAATGTGTCAACTATACACTTAAAGGCAATTTAAGCCAAGCCCTTGGGTTTGCAGTTTGGGTTGATCCAGTAGCATGCACAAAGGCCATGGCAGCTCAACACCACCACTGGCAGCTCATGGAGTCGCTGTTCCCTAAACTGCTGTATGAACAAATTGTGTTCATACCTCCCATGTTCTAATTAAAGCTTGGGTTTCTATTTCCTCCTCACAAAATAAATGGCTGGTCTTTACCAGCTGAACTCTGTCCCAGAAAACTTTTTGCTTGTGAATAGCAATTTCTTTTCAGATCACTTTTAGCAATATCACAACATGCCTCAACCTCTGTCTTAAATCATCTGTGTCCTGGATACATTAACAAAACAGCTGAGAGTCAGCCTGGTCAGAATATTTAAAACTCAAATGGAAAAAAACCACCCAGGTAAGCAGCCAGTAAAATAACAAACAACATACCACCAGTTGGCCAAATAAACGAGAAGGAAATGCCAGAACACAGATGAGGGACTTTACCTGCACAAACTTTCTCAGCCCCAGCGTAACAGGGCAGAGGCATCCCTGAGGCTTGGGTCTGTCACAAGGCTGCACCAAATACTGGAGGCTCAGAGGCAATGCCTCCATTCCCAACCTTTCCTCCTCCCCAGCACCTCTGTGGCACCATCACATTGTCAGCCAGACTCAGAGGCGCCAGCTCCTGAGGTGTAATTTGTTATTCTGTTACGGTCATTTTCTATATTAATTTTATGCGGCATCAAAAGCCCTTTCATATGTTAAACTCTAATTCATATGCTAATACCCAATTTATGGCAAGTTAATTATTTTTTGTCCAATTTATTACCCTGTGCTCATTGAGGAAGGGAGAGGTGGCAGCGGGTGGGTTTTGGCACCTGGCCGTGCAGGCCGGCAGGGCTGAGCCGGGTCCCTCCCACATCCCAGCTGTGATCCATGGGGCACATCCCTGAAACTCGGGGCTGATCAGCAGCCCAGGGCCCTCCAGTTATTTCCTTGCTGGTGGCATCTCTGGCAGAGAGGCTGGAAATTCTGCTCCAAAGCTGGGAGCAGCACCTCTCAAACCGCCAGAGCTGCTCCGCTCAGGTCTTGGGTTTGTCCGAGTGCTGAAGAGCGTGTGCCAGGAAAGCATGGATAAGGAGTTACTGAAAAAAAATTAAATAAAAAGGGATTTTTCAAATGAGTAATGGAATGATCCAGGCAGAAATCAGAGAAAAAATGGAACAGGCACCCACCTCTGCTCACAGCAGCCGCATTCTATCATCCCACTCCATGGGTTTTGCCCTGCCCTGCTCTGTGCGATGAACAGAGTGCAGTAGTGGCTGCAGTTTCCCACAGACAGGCTCTGGGCTGCTCAGGACAGGCAGAAGGGGATGGGGACAGTCAGGGGTGCCCCAGCCCCCAGTCTGAGTTCACAGCCCACATGCAGCACATGATTCCACACTCCCTCCATCCCAGGAAGAGCTTTGCACGTCAGGAAGAGCACCCACAGCTCCACCATGAGTGTGTGATCAGAGCTGTGACCAGTGGGACACGCAGGAGCTCAGGGCAGTCCCTCAGCCCCAGGTCCCCATTTCCCAGCCTGTCACCACCACGGCCTGCACGAGTGGCATTGATCATCCAGCACCACACCAGAGCCAAGCAGAAAAACACAGGGAGGGGGCACAGAGCAGGCATGGAGAGCATATGCTAAACACACACACAAAAAAAACCAAACCCAAAAAAACAACCCACCATGGCAGTTTAGCCTTCACCAGGGTTTTTTTTAACAGTCTATTTTCTGCTTGAGGAAGCAGGTGCATTTCCCATCCTCAGAGCATCAGCAGCCGACAGGCTGTCAGAGGTGTGATGGCTCCAGGACAGTTGCACTGCCTGGGATTTCACATTCCTGACACATCCGATAATTATGCCAAATGAGCTCACCTCATCTTCAGCCTTGTGAGCTGCACAGATTAAATTAAGTGAAAGCTGTTAGCGTCACAGAGAGGGAAGGCAGGAGGGGAGAGGTACCAACACCCTGCTGTGCAGTGGGATGGGGCTCAGGGGTGAGCAGATGATCCACCTGTGAGGAAGAGTGAGGGTCACCCCTCTGCCTCCTCCCAGCTCCCAGCACAGCCCTGGGACAGACAGACAGCACCACTCTCCTCCCCTTCCCCAGAGCCAGGCATCGTCTCTCCCATCTCCCCAGCTCTCTTTTCAATTAACCCTTTTTCTCAAATCCCCCACGTAACACCCCAGCCCATCCAGGGGATTTTGAGCATATATATTTTTTGATTCTCCATCTTACATTTTTAGCATGGAAACCTCCATGATTTATTCCAGTGATATGAAGGAGCTTCCACTAGGCAAAATGAAGCTGTAACTCCCTCAAGCTAAACTCCAAATTCATTTCATAATCCTTAGATAAAAGCTTAGAAGCCAGAATATTCATTACCAACCCGGGCTCCACGAGCAGCTGGGGTAGTAATGGAATGGAGCAGATTTGACACAGGGGATGTTGCTACAGAAATTAGCCTGTCATAAGATTACAGGGACTAAGTGTTATTGGGTGATAAGGTGTGATGTGTTAATATTAAATTATCTCTCCAGTTTTAAAAAAATTAAACAAATGAAGAAAAAAAAAAAAGGCACTGATGAAACTCACATTTATTAAAAGCCCTGAATATGATATTAAAAGATCTAAGACAAACCAGTTTATTTCTGTGCTGGAGACCAAATTGAAAGAATTCTCCAGGAGGAATTCCTTTGAATGGAGCATTACAACAATAAAACAACAACAGAAAAGAGCCTTTAATAAATGTTGGGGCTAAAGCCTTAAATATTCCAGACTAATCTCTCTTGGCAGAGTTCATTAACCCTTCATTCCCTTCCTTGTTGTATCAAAACAGAGATTAACTGGAGAGTATTTCCATAAAGCTCTGTACATCCCAAAGTCTCTGTCTATAGCAAGAGGAGAACAACAATCACACTGTGCTTTGTGTGACACAAGGCTGGGACAGGATGCTAAAACAAAGGTTTCTGGGGAAAAAAAAATAATAAACCAAAGCACAAAGCTTTGTCCAAGTCACCGGGACCAGCAAGATTACAACAGGGCCATTGAGTATGTGGAGTTTGCTTAAAATTTTGATCTGTTGCCATCAGACAGCAACAAATAACAGTGGGGACTGAGGTGCATTTGTTCTGAGCTGCGTGGTCACATCCATCATGCCTGCTCCGTGCTCATCCACTCAGCAGTTCAACTCACCCCAGAGAAGCCCGGGGTGAATTCATGGCTGAATTTGTGGCACGTTGGGACAGAGAGGGATTTTTGAGGCAGGCAGGGAGCAGTGGGATGGGGGCTCCAGCTGTGACCCACATAACCCCTACAGAGCCTGGCAGCAAGGGCTGGGAGCTCTGTGGGGTGACCCTGCCCAGAGCTCCCGTGGGTTCCGTGGAGCTCCAGCCTTGCATTGCCTGGGGGATTCACCTGGACTTACACCCAGGTCAGAAATTAGAAGAGGTTCTCTAATCTCTTGGAGCACTAGAGCAAGAAATATAATTAGCTTTAAGAGGCTGGGAAGTTCATTAAAATAAAACACCAGCCACTACCTTCAAGTAGGACGGATGGGATCCAGCAGCCCACACTCCCCAGAGGCGTTTCCCTGTCTCTCTCACCCACAACAAATTGTTGCCCCCAGGGCACTGAAGGATCTGTGGGAGGGGTCTATAAACGTGGTCTACAGTCCTAAGCACCCTAGATCCCTAGAGGAAGCTCTAGGAAATGGTCTAGAAACTCCTAAAAAAAACCCTCGTGGTGTTTTCTCAACTCCCAGCAGTTTTTCCTTTTCCCCTTGAAAAAACCCAGTGCTGTTTCCCCCCCGATGGCTGAGGTGGAAGGTGATGGTGCCCAGCACAGCGAGGCCGCCCTGTGAGGGGTGCAGGGAGCAGCACCTTGCCCGGGGAGGGCAGGGGTGGGCAGGCAGAGTGCAGCTGCTTCTCAGAGGCTCCAAACGATTGCACACCCTGCAACTCCCGAACCTGTGTTTTGTCCTGCTGCCCCTCTCTCCATCCCATCATGTTTCCCTCTCCTTGTTTAATTCCTTGCTGTTGTACAAAGTCAAGGCACAGCCCCCTCCCTCCTGAGAGACAAAGCCCCCTCTCCCCCTGCCCACACACCCTGCAAGCTGGCAGTGAGGACAACGCAGCTCCAGGAAAGCCAAGGACCCTCCCCACCCTGTGCCCTGGGATGAACGGCACCTCTCAGGTTCCAGAGATGCCACAGGTGGCATGTTCTGCCCATGACCCAGCCGGATGAATAATTCAAATCCCTTCAAACCCGGGCTGCATTGCCTCTCACTTCTCTTTGCTCTGGTGCACTTGGCACAGCTCCGGCTCCACGTGAAGCAGAGGAGCTGCAGAGATGAACCTGCACTACCCCCACACCGACTTCTGACCCGCAGATTATTCCACCCCGAGCTGCCTGAGAGCTGCCCTGAAATGAAACTGCGAGGAAAAAGAAGATTTTTTTTTTTTTTTTTTCTCCCCAGTTACAGCCAATTCTACAGTGGCTGGATGCTTCTGTTCTCTCTGCACAAAGGATTACATTTTTAAAAATATTCTTTCTTTGAAATCTTTTGTGACCCTTGAGCAGCATAAAAATAAAACCCGGGGATGCTGAGCAAGGCTGGAGATCCGCTGGGGGGACTCAGAAACGAGCACAGTGTCGGCACTTAACAAATAATAAATAACCAGCATTAATTATTGATCACAACCCCAGCTAATCAAGTTTCATCCCTGTGGTTACCAGGCTCTCAAAGCCCCCTTTGATGGAGCCCATGAGCAGCCTTGCTGCGTGTGCCCACCCAGCACCCCGGGAGCCCGGCGGGTGCTGAGCGGGGATTTGGGAAGATGACAGCCCCACACAGGCAGCCTGCCCGCCTCCAGGGCCCCCGAGGCTGTCTGCACACCCAGAGCATGCCGTGCTTCCAGGGCAGCAGGGCTGTGCCAGCACCCCAGGGTGCAGCTGGGCTGGGTGGGCTGGCACAGTCTGGAATCACGGCAGAGCCAAGCGCTGGCTTTGGCTGCACGGGGGGGTTCAGTTGTACAGCCTGGGAATGGGCCCAAGAGAACCCCCAGGAGAGCATTCCTGTGCAAGGATGCACAACCCAGAGCCAGCGAGGTTCTGCCTCTTGGCCAGACCCTTCCAGGGAGCCCCAGCCCCAGCAGCCAACATCTGTCTGTGGGTCGGGGCAATCCCCCTCAGGGACTGGGCCCCCCAAAGCCCACCACAGTCACCTCTCGTCCTCCACCCGCCCATGGCACTGGCTCCTGCTCTGGCCAGGAGGAGGGAAGAGATAACACCTCTTTCTGCCACTGCCTCCCCCAATTTCACAAGCAATTTGTGAAAGTGTAGTACAAGAGAACCCTGTCTCGTGGTCCTGACAGGAGCTGCCTGCCTGCTCCTTTACAGGGATGTTAAATCCTGTTATTAAATGCAGGCCATTATCAGGATGTCACTGTTGCCTCCAGATGAAGCTCTACACCTGTTCAGACAGCCAGCCCCCATCAGCTTATTTACTATTCATTATGAATGCTCCACATGGATTTGCCTCATCTTAATCTCTCTGTGGCTCGAGGATTTGTTTTCCCTGTGTGAGTTCAGGGCACTGAACTTCACTCCCTCCTTCCCAGAAACATGTAGGAATCCCCATTGCCATCCTGCCCCAAAACCTGCACAATCTGAGGGGAAGAAAAAAGAAAATAAGAGGGTTTTGCTCATCATGTCCATGAGTTTTTCTTCAGGGAGGAGAAAAATAAGAGCTGGAAGTCAGGAGAGCAAGCAGGATCTTATCAGGACCAGAAGAGGAACTTGAGTTCCATATTCCTTGCAACTCAAGCCCACCCCTTCCCTCTGAGCTTCCCAAACAAGCCAACCACTTAGTAAATAAGAATAAAAGCCAAAAGGATTTGCTGAAGGAAGAGTTAAATGTGCACTGCAAGTCCTAAAAGCAGCATTTCTGGAAGCTTTGATAACTCTGCAAACAGAAGATTGTGCTAATGTTTTACCCACATTCATATTTCCCAGTAGATGCATCCTTCCCCCAGACAATTTATGAGTCTTCATCCAAACCAAACATCTATCTTTCTTTCAAAGGCATTATGACCTGTTCCAAAATCTCTTTGAAAATGTCCATTCCGGTGATTCTTTCTTGCTGGAAGCAATAATACCAGCTCCAAGAGCTAAAGAAAAAAAAAAATAAATAAAAATCAGACCTCGTAAAAGTGCACGAGATGAGGTTAAAAATCAGGAGGCATTCATGTAACTTGAGCAGGTCTTTCACTTCAGGAAGCCATGGGATTGGCAGCAACCCATTCCCAAGGCAGGATTTACTTTCCAGGGCAATTCTGGCTGCAGACACCCACCAGAGAGATGGGAATGTGCTGGTCCCCATCCTTCCCTCCTACAGGAAAGGGCAAAGACCTCTCACAAAGCCACGTGTGGTTTTTAACCCTCCTCTACTGACATTTAAGCACCCAGCACAGCTCCTCACGGTGGGGAGCACTCCCCACACACCACCAACCATGAGCGTGGCCCAAAGTTTGAATTTGCCTTTTGCCAGGTGTGCTGGGAAAGCTGCTGCAGGGACACATGCCAGCCAGGGAGCCAGGCACAGTGACACAGGACACATGCCAGCCAGGGAGCCAGGCACAGTGACACAGGACACATGCCAGCCAGGGACCCGGGCACAGTGACACAAGACACATGCCAGCCAGGGACCCAGGCACAGTGACACAGGCAGCTCAGAGAAATCAGGGCAGCCAGTGCAGCAGTCCCTGGGAGAAGAGCTGCCTGCTGCCTTAGACAAGTTCCCTGATCACACTGTAATTCCCTGCTCCTGCTCAGGCAATATGCATTTGCTAATTTGTGCTGGAAAGGAGGGAATTCAGTATTCCCCTCCCTCACTGTGTGGGGAATAGCCCAAATTTTCCAGAAATCTCCTCTGACTTGTCCTTTAAATAAAGCTTAAATAATGCCATACTGTCCTTTAGGCAGCTTAAGAAATTCCTGTATTAAGAAATACAAATATATATTAATATAGTACACAATACCCTCCTTCAAGCTGCCCAGCAAGCACAACAGGAAAACACACCAATTTTCAAATATCTACAGATGAATATTGTGGGTCAGGCCCTTAACCCTTCCTTATCCCTACAGGATCCCTGGCAAACACCTTGGAGAGAGCTGCTCCATTGCAAGGCACCGGCCCTGAGCAGCCCCTCCCTGCTCCCCCTCTCTCGTTATTACCCAAGGAGTCGGGCAAAGCACAACGGAAAACGTTGTGATTATTTCCTGGGAGGGAGCAAAAGGAGCCTTTCAGCCTGGGTGATGCCGGGAGCTTTATCTTCCATCAGATAAGGAATGGATGCTGGCTGGAGCCGTGGTCAGTCCCACAGGGAAGGGAGGCGGGGAGGGGCTGAGACCCTCCTGCTCCATGGACAGACCCGACCAATGTCACCAGGCTCTGGTCATCGCAGCCACGACCCTCCTTTCTGGCAGCCACCAGCTGCTAAAGGTGCACGGAGCATCCCATCATCTGGGTCTCTCTTTAAAATCCTCCCCAGCTGCTAAAGGTGCACGGAGCATCCCATCATCTGGGTCTCTTTTTAAAATCCTCCCCAGCTGCTAAAGGTGCACGGAGTATCCCATCATCTGGGTCTCTTTTTTAAATCCTCCCCAGCTGCTAAAGGTGCACGGAGTATCCCATCATCTGGGTCTCTCTTTAAAATCCTCCCCAGTGCTTAACCCAGAGGTGGGTAATGCACATCCCCATTCCTGCAGAGGAGGAGGAGGGTGCTGGGGACATTGATGTCCCAGGAGGAGACAGGATGGGGCTCTCAGGGACCAAACACTCTTTGCACCCCTTCCCCACCCAAGCTGGAGTTTTTTGTCCTCCACAGCAAGCGAAACAGGGCTGGGAATTTCCCCCCTCCTCTTGTCATGCCTTTGGTCCACAGAGCGTCCTAGAGCTCCACAGATCTCATGTTGCTCCAGGGTTTAAGGCAGATTCTCGCTGCCTGACTCAAGGGATGTGGAAATCAGCATAAAATGGGATTTAGAGAGCACAGCTGTTACTGGGGATAACTGCGAGCAGAACAGGGGATGTCTGTCGGAGCCGGGGAGCCTGCCCGGCTGCACTCTCTGCTGCTGCCTCCCCACACCCAGTGACGAGCATTCAGGGAAGGAGGAGGCATCCAGGAAAGAAATTCTCCTTGCCCATGGGGCTGAGCATCCCTTCTTGCCCCGGTGTTCCTGCTCAGCTCTCCCCGGGGCCGCAGGGACCTGAGCCCCGGCTCCTGCCGGAGGAGAGCAGGGAAGGACCTGGCACGGACAGGCTCTTTTCTCTCAATGGCATCGATTATTTCTGTAATCAGCGCCTCGTTGCCGAAACTGAACATCCATTATTACAGGATTCTAAAGCAAAAATAACCCAAGGGAGGGAAAAAGATGTCATTCACACGCCGCTCCTGAACCGTGCGCGTTGGGTCAGTGCCATCTAGAGGCAGCAAACCAGTCAGAAAGGCCCCCAGAAAACCACATTCCCAGGGTTCTCCCTGTGTTTGGAGACCTTGTGGCCACGGAATGTTGGGAAGGGAGCTCGGGTGGGATGCTCTGTCCCGTCCTGGTGATACAGAGCCAGATCTCCTGGCTGCCGTCCCGTGGGCACCGAGGTGGGAGCCACACGGCAGCGAGGCACATCCCACATCCCAGCACTGCATCCCACATCCCACAGCCCAGCACTGCATCCCACATCCCACAGCCCAGCACTGCATCCCATATCCCAGCACTGCATCCCACAGCCCAGCACTGCATCCCACATCCCACATCCCAGCACTGCGTCCCACATCCCACAGCCCAGCACTGCATCCCACAGCCCGGAATGGCACTGGGGCAGGCAGACCCCCGGGGCTGAGGCACAGCCGAGTGCTGGCAGCCGCTATTCATATGCGTGGAGCTGCTTTAATAGAACCGCTAAACACCGCCGCGGGCCACAGGAACGGTTCAGCGCTTGGTTTTCATCCCAAATTAGACTAGAGCACCCAAACAGGAACCTTTTTTTATTATTATTATTTTTTTTTCCCTCTCATGATGGAAAGTTCAGGAGAAAAACCACCAAATGACAAAAGGAGGGATGAGCAAGTGTCACATCATTGCTGCCTGTGGCAATACGACACGAAAGAACGACACTCATGCACTGAGATGTCCAAGGCAAAAAGGGGCAGTTTATTTACAGACCTGGACATTTATAGAATTCCAACAGTGACCACGGATTGGAGGAAGAAAATTGTCCTTTCCAACCACACTGGTCAACCCAACAGTCCATCAACAGCCTCCTCCTTATGAGAAGAATGTAAACATGAAAGGACAGTTATGATAACAATAGGTTGTTTATGTGAAAATCTGTGAGAAACTCCATTACAAAAAGTAAATCATCAGAAGGCTTTAGAAAAACAGAGAACATGACAACAGCTGTCGGTGGGATCCAGGCTGGGGGTGTTCCTGCCTGTGCTGCCCTGTACATCAGTGTGACAAACCTGCCCACAGGACCCAGCTGCCCCTCCCAGCCTGGCATCCCAAAAACGGCTGCACACACCCGTGGGATGTACAGCTGGCCTGCAGATAAGGCCAGGATGAAGCTTGTACCAGCTCCCTTACTAAATCCTTGCCATCATCCAGCCCAAAGAAGCCTTTGGCACAACCCAGGTGGTCCCTGCTCCCACCTCCCCAGGAGCAGCAAAGGTCTCCAAAAGCATCTCCCCTGTACAAACATTTCCATTCACTTCTGTTCACTTCTTGTTTTCCCACCCAAAAAAATTAAAATTTTGCCTCAACATATTTAAGAGCAAGGAGCCTGCATAATGAAAGAATAAAATTGCCTCCTGTCCCTGGAAACGCTGTCCTATTTTGCAATGATTAACTCTCTGTATTTGCATACTGCCCATTCCTGGCTAAGACTCAGGGGGACAGTTTCCAAACACTTTCTAATCTTGCACGGAGCCTGCACGAAGTGTTGTCATTTCCTGACAACCCCCAGCGTGGCTGCATCTGGCAAGCTCCACTTTTGCTCCCTTTTATTGATATTGTTTTATGTTTCTGCTGCTGGCTTGCCCACAGCCAGGGCCCTGCCATGCTGGGTGTTGCACTAATGAGAAGGAGGATGCTTTCCTCGCCATGGAACAGTGCTGTATAAATCAAGTGGTGCTCACGTGAGAAATGGGCTATTAAGACCTATCACGAGGGCATGGTGCTGAGGTTTCATTCCCATGCTCCCTGTTGGGGTATCAGGAATTGTTATTTTTTTTTTCTCCCCTGAGCTTTGCAGTGAAGGTTTCCCAGGACAGAATCTCCCCAAACCACCTAAACATCCCAAGATGGTGCCTCCCTACTGGTACCTATTGATGAAAAGCAATGGGTTAGCCCATGCAACCCCAAATCATGCATTATAGCCCCCAGGCTCTTGGAGGAAGTGTAGGAACACCAGTGTCTTTGGGGCTGGGAAAGCAATTGAAAATCAAAAGGGTTGGGCACTCTCTAATCGCTGCAGCAGGGTTTTATTAAGCAAACTATTACTGAGCAAGTAAATAAAGCAGCAGGAATCAAAGTGGTAATCAATAGGATGGTTTGATCCAGGGCAGCCTGGGCATGGCCTCGTGCAGACCCCACAGAGCTGCCACAGCCAGCACCGAGGGGGGACACCCCAGTGCACAGTGCTTGAGGGGGAGCCAAGTGAGAATTAATAAAATAAACCCAAAAAAAAGAGCTAGGCACAGACTGGGATAGACCTCAGGGGTCTCCACACCCTCTCACACCCCATTGCAGCCTTTCCCATGAGATATCCCCCTTGGGGAGGCAGCAGCACAGGGCAGCACGTGCCCCCTTTATCACCCTTTTTCTAGTCCCAAAAGCACCAGCAGCCCCCATTAGCTGTGATCTGCTGCAGCCCCTTCAGCACAGGGCTGTCCCTCCAGCTGAGAGGGAAAGAGCCTTGCTGGGAGTCAGACCACCAGGAGAGCTCCCACGTGGCTCTTTCCCCTCTGTGCAGATGCAGGAGCCAGCACGGAGCCTCCCGAGCACCCAAGGCAAAGCTCTCCATCTCCACACTGAGCCTGTCCTGTTTGCCACCCCAAGCTGGAGTGCAGCATCTTCTGTGGCCAGGCTGTGGGCTGGGCACAGGGGTTTGCTCCCCTCCCTGCAGCTGCCCCGCCAGCACAGAGCAGCCCACAGTCCCAGCCCCACCCCAGTGCCCTCGGGGCTCACCTTGATGCCTTAAGTTTGAGCTTTCATGTTTCTCAAATTCTGTGCTGCCCAGGGGTGCAGCTCTGAGCCTCACATTGAGGGTCACTCAGCTCTGCACAGAGCAGGGACACAAAACAAATCCTGGTCCTGCTGGACACCAAGGACAACTTTCAGCCCAAAAGCACAAACAAGGGTGGCTGGAGGGAGGAACAAGAAGGATGGGACCTCACAGCCTGGAGCTGTAATTAGACAATTAAACCCCAATATGGAAATGGACCAAAACTTGTAAAAGTGTGAGACCTTGTGCCTGGTGGCCCATTTTTGTGACCATTCTAAGTCCACCTTGGGTGTAGCCCTGGTCAGGCTCTTGTCCTACCCAAGGTGTACCCTAAAAGCCTTTCAATAAATACCTACTTTATTCTCCAGCTCTGCCCAGTCTCTGTTTCAGGTCAGCCTTCCCAAGGCATCACCCCAAACCCCTCTGCTGTGCACAGCACCAGTGCAACTCCCCTGGCGTGTATTTATGGGACTGGAGGTGATCAAACCCTGGATTTTTGTTAATAGAGCACACCAGAAGTGAGAGATGCCCGAGTGCCTGGGCAGGGATAAATCCCAGGCCCAGAGGGAGCAGTGATGGATGTGCTGGGTGTGCTCAGGCTGCATCACTCAGCAGCATGGCCAAGACTGAGGACATGGATTTACTGGCTTGGGAGTGCTGTTTGTGACTGACCTGTGCCCATGGGGAGCAGCCCTGGATGGGGATTTTGTCACGGCAGGGGAACGTGAGCTGGCTGTGGATGTGCTCACCCTCACAGCCGTGTGCCCAGGGAAAGAAGCACTTTCATGCTTTTCACCTCCCTTTGTTCATTCTTATCTCCTTTCTCCCCAGCCACCACCTCAGAGGGAAAGGGTCACTATTTGTCCCACTCCATGCAAAGAGGGAGCAGAGCCCTCCCTCCCCAACACTCACAGACAGCTTGATGCTCCTGGGAAGTGTCAGTGTCCAATATGTCCCGAATTTCCTGCTGCACCAGCCCAGCTGTAATCAGCTTTGGATTACCATAGTCTCCTAAAGTACCAGACACTGATAACATCCCTTCTGTTACTGACTCTCTAAATCTCCCCAGTCACGCAGATGGTTTCCCCCCAGCAACCCAGCACCAATTATCAGGAAGGGAAAAGAACCCCGAAATAGAAAAAAAAAAAAATAAGTTAATAATGAGGGGAAAGCCAGATGCTGTTGCAGTGAGCAACTGGGGGCTGGTTTTTTGGAGCAGCACAAAGCCAAGAGGATATGAAGTGAAATCACACAGCAATGGATTTAAAGCTGACCACTTCCCACAACGTGTCATTAACCTTCAGAAGATGCTGCTGCAAATTATCCCTGAGGTCTCAGTGGTGCAGGGCTCGGGCTGATCAGAGCTCAGATTGATGGTGTGGGGAGCCACGGCCACCTGAAGAAGAAGAGAAAAATGTTGTGTGGGTTACAGGGGTTTGTCCTTCAGGACACAGTCCGAGGGTTGTCAGAGCACATAAAGAATTTCCCTTTTCTCAACCATCACCATTTTTTCCCAGCCTTTTCTTGAAGCAGCAGCACCATCCTCTGCTGCAGCTGGTCCTGTCCCAGTGCTTTGAGCAGCCTGGCGTGTGCTTCTCATCTCTGAATTTCCAGCAAGTCTCCAGAGGCTCCTTACCTGAGCTCCTCGTACATCAGGATGCCCTTTGGTCTCCAGCTTCCCAGAAGGTGCTGTTTTCCAAGCAGGAACATGCTTTGGTGAGGAGCTGCACCCACACCAGCACAGCCCAGGCACTGCAGGGTCACAGAACACAGGGCTGGTTCCTCTTCCCATCATGGATTGGAAAGTAGAGACCCTGAAAATCAATGACCACAGTTTTCCAACACTTCTCATTCCACTTAATTCTGGGTTTGAACAACCTTGCAGAGGGGTTTTTATCAATCCAGTTGCCTCACTGGTAAAACTCAAGCCCTGTAAGAAAAAGGTGGGACTCAAAAATAACTGCAGCAGCCAGAAAACAGATAGAGGTTATGAATCACTTTTTTAAGTCTCTGTCCTTTGTGGTGCCTGGAGCACCTCCCACAGCACAGCTGTGGGCATGGGGCAGCTCTGTGAGGGGCAAAGAGCCCTGGCATGGAGCAGCACAAAGAAAACTGTCTCCCACTGGCCTGGGACATGGAGAGTGGCACTGGGTGTTGTCACTAGGGATGGCATTTTTGCAGCATTAATGTATTTAAAATCCCCATGCAAAGAGCTGGGAGAGCAGGTGCTCAGGTACAGCACAGTCCCAGAGGGACACTTTGGTGCCCAGAGCTGTCCAAAAAGCATCACTCCCCACATCACACAGCCCCTGTGCTGCTCACAGTGAGCACCAAAGCGCGTGGGGAGGGACTCGTGGCAGGGCCACTGTCGCCCTGTTTTTCTGAAGTTCTGCTGGAGCCTTCTGTGTTTACCTTGTGTGATGGAGTTTCTCAGGCACTTTTCATGTAAATAATGCTTGTTTTGCATTCCTTTCTGGAGGAGGAGAGAATTGATGGCCTGTTGGGTTGACCAGTGTGGTTGGAGAGGACAATTTTCTTTCTCCAATCCGTGGTCACTGTTGGAATTCTATAAATGGTCTATAAATGGTCGAGATCTGTAAATAAACTGCCCCTTTTTTTTTTACCTTGGACATCTCAGCGTGTGAGTGTTGTTCATTTGTGTCAGATTGGGACAGGCCACTGCTGACCAAGCACAGCATGTCCCAGGAATTCCCCTGCAGTGACCTTGCTCTGGCCACTCCTCACCCTGGCCAAGCAGCCAGGGCAGGGCCAGCCAGGAACAGAGGGCTCACAGCCCAGCCAGGCACAAAGGACATGAAGGAGAAAAAGAAAGAGCTGTCAGACAGCAGTGTGAGAAACTTTAGAGGCTCTGGCTTTTATCCTCTGCACAGCAAGGGGGGAAGGACAAAGGGACAGGCCCAGCACCTCTGTGGGGACACAGCACCAGCTCTGGCTGTGACACACAGGCCTCAGCATTGCCAAGCACAGGATTTTCCTCTGGGTAGGGCAGCCAGGGGTTTTAAATTCTTTACCACTTTCAAAAGACCGATAAGGTAAATCCTCCAGGCCCCAAGCAAGGCTCCCTCTGGACCCCACAGGAGTTTTGCCTGGATACTGCAGGGTTATTATAGCCAGAGTATTTCTGTGGATTCAAATCTGAGGCTTTTCATAGACAGCCTGTAGCTGCAAGTTTTGTCAGTGAATAGTCCTGATAAAGCCTTCCTGATTTTCCCCCCATTTTCATATAATTGGTATTTCTCTCCCTGTAATCCAGGCAACTCCTTTTCTATGCCATTTCACACCAGCACTGAGGATTTACCTTTTTTTTCCTCACAAAAGTGAAAAATCAGTTTCTCCACCCTGTGCTCCAAATGTTCCTTTTCCACCTGAACAAGCCCCAGGTGGGCCCTCTGAGACTGCCACAGGAACCCCAAAGCTGAGTGAGAAGAGAACAGCAACCCTGTGGCATCACACCCAACCCAGTGGGATGGGAAACCCAGTCAGGAAAATAGGAGGGGATGTTGCAGGCACCATCCACGTGTCAAACTGCTGCCCAGCAGAGTTTGACCTTGTTGCTGGAGGCATGGGGCACACCTGGATGGGCCTGTGAGGCTGGGTCACCCCAGGAGCTGTGGCACTGGGTGAAACATCCAGCTCCAAGGCTTGGGGACAGGGCAGTGACAGCACTGGGGACTTGCTGCAGGCAGTGATCACACTGCCCCAGCTGCTGTGGGGTCTCCAGACAGCAGAATTAAATCTATCCATTCAGCTTAGTGCCCTGAGCTGCTCAGCAGCTTTGCCAGCTCCTCCTGCAGGGCAAGGGGTGAGGACTGAGGGAATGCTGCCCGGAAAGAGATGCTGAAACAGCATCTGGAGGAAGGAATTTCTTCTTGGTGGTCTCTTTTGGGGCATCAGCACTCGTGGCACCTTCTCTTAGTGATGTCCTGGGACATGCCACCACCCAGCAAAAAGGTGGAGCTTGGAAGTCGCTTTATAAAATGCTGTGCCCATGTAGAAGTCCAAGGTGATACTTCAAAGAGGTTTCAGAGGCTGTTCCCTCTCTTCTATGGACCAGCACAGAGGAAAATTGAGCCTGAAAGGAGGAAAATAAATTTCCTTTCTGGCACAGTGCTGTGCTGCCCAGAGGTCCATAAAGGAGCTTTGTCCTGAAGGTCTGAGCTTCACCTGGGGGACCATCTGCAGTCACAGCCCAACTCCCCATTCCAGGCAGGGAGGGATCAGCACTGCCAGTGTGTGCCAGCAGAGCTCTGAAGCAAATGGGAAGGAAGAGGAGCGAGCCTGCAAAGCCCAGGTAATGTGTAAATCGATAGCACAGCAGCTCAGCAGCCTTTCCCTACATATCCAGGCAGCCACGCTTACAAACACCTCCAGTTTAGCAGCAGATTTCCCATCACCTCAGCCAAGCACCACTCCTCAGGCACAGGCCTGCTCTGAATGGCCTCTGCCTGGGCTG
>VWYO01022672.1:122410-152078 GCA_013400275.1 Rhadina sibilatrix | reverse complement strand
GTTAGCTAAGCACAGAGCTGGGTGATTCAGTCACACCTCTGTCAGAACAAAAGGATGAGTAAGGGGTTGGACCCTCTCAAGTATCAGGGAAAAGGTGGTTTTTCAGGTTTTTAGTATGTAGATTTGTATGGTAATATAGTAGTCCCCATAGGCTGTATGTAAATTCTGTAGGTTTTTGTATCCTAAGGTGATTGGTTAGTGCTAGTTAGAATATTCATGATACAAAGGGTTAAAATGGAATGTAACAGGTAATTCGCTCTCTTGCGCTCCTGCTCCCTTCCCTGCTTGCTCTCTTACTTGGACGCTTGCTCTCTTGCTGCTTGGACTCTTGTCCCTTTAGACTTCTCCTGTAGCTGCTCCCTCCCCTGGTTAGGCTGTCCCCCACGGCTAATAAACCACGTGTCTTGAGAGCACCCCAGTCTCAGGACATCTCTTTTTGGACTCAAACAACCTCGACGATCTCAACAATCCTGGTACAGGAAGCCATCACATCTGATTTATTGGATTCAATACGGAGAAGGAATTTAAAACAGAAAGTTTATCCAGAGGCGGGTTCTGGAACATTTCTGCATCTCTACCTTTGTGACCAAAAGGCTGGTTTGAGTGGAAGAGGCAATTTGGGATGGTGTGCAGCTATCCCTGGGGTGCAGCAGAGGCTGGGAAGCTGAGCCAAAGTGCACCTTAATGATATGCCCTTGTGCATCTTTTCAAATACCCGCATCTTAATTACTTCAGAGAAAAAAATTCTGATGCTGGAAATGCGGCTACCCCAGCTGGGGTGTCTTTCATGCCTTCCCATCTCATTTTGCCACTGGTTCCTTCAAAGCAAACCATAAAGCCAAAAACATTTCCTTTAATGCACTTGATGGGGGTTTGATGTGAGTGGTGGGCTCTTTCATCTGCTGCTTCTTCAAAAAAAGGATGTAGATAAAAGGATGAGAGGAGAAGGGATCCCGTGCATGTTCGTACTGCTCCTGGAGATTCTCTTGCTCGGCTCTTACTCCATCAGCACTCATGTGCTCTGCCTTGGGTTGCAGTGCAAGATGTGTTCTATTCCAATCTGTTGAAACTGGTTGGGGAGGTGTTTTTCTTTATCTCATAACTCTGGGAAGAGGGGGCAGGTGTGTTCTGTCAATGGGCAGCTGTTAAAGCAGCTGGGGCAGTGTTCTTTATCTCCTCCATAACCCACCCTCCCTCCAGGGGTATCTGCTGCTCATGGGCCAGCCAGGCTCACTGCAGGGCTGATCCAATTCCAGCAGCCCATGGGGAGATGCTCCACCCAGGGGAGGAGCCCAGCATTCCCAGCTGGATCAAAGCTGAGATTCAGAACAGCAGCACAGCCTGTGTGCCCTGCATTCCCAGAGGGAGACCAGACCCATCTTGATACAATGTTGCAAAGATAATGATGAGGCCGTAAATCCAAAGACGGTGAAAAGGAAAGGCCAACTGTTTATTGTTACAACACGGCTACAGGAACAAGAAGCTGAGCTATTCTCAGCCCCTCAGGGCAGGACAGAGCAAACAGGCGTGGCCACCCCTCAGAAGGGTCTGCTCGTGAGAGCAAAGCCCCCACTGAGGGCAGTCAGCCCCTCTTATAGCTTCAGTCCCCTCAGCGATTGGTCCATTTTGGATCCTCTGTATGATTGGTGCGTTCTCAGGGCTCTCATTGGTCCTTAGCAGGGTGCTTTCTACACCAATCATTCTTTCCCGCCGTGACCTGATTGGTCGGTCGTATCNCCCTATCTTGAAGATCCCCTCGCCCAAACCTCCCCAAATCCTGAGCTGGCAGCTGACCAGGGGGGCAGAGGGAAGGGGAACACTTCACCTCTCGTTATGGCAGAGGGACCCAGGGGGGTTGGGGCACCATGGTCCCACCCTGAGCCACGTTTCCACAGCCCTTCAGCATCTCAGCTTACCCAGACAGTGCCAGCACAGCTGGCAGGGCAGGGCAGGGACCCCAGACCCTCATTCCCTCAACTTTCCCCCACAGCCTCTCAGGGATTCCCTCACAGTTCGTCCTCACTGCTGTCCTGGAGGACTGAAGGTTCACCCTTCCCAGCAGGAGAAGAGCTGGGAGTTGAAGGGAGGCTCTTCCACTCCTCCCCTGAGTGACCAGGGGAAAACAGCATCAGGAGATGGGCCAGGCTGGGGCAGGGCACTTCTCTACCCCAGTTTTGTCCCATGCTATTTTTGAAGGACTCTGAATGTGCCCTTGTCCCTCCCCACACACCTGGGGGCAGCTCCCTCCCCTTGCCACCACGCACCCCACTGACGCTGTTGTGCACCACAGTGACACAGACTCTGACTTCAGGAGGCTGAAAATGACTCCTTTATTTTTGGGATGTGTCTCCCTTTTTATCCTGCCCTACACAGAGCAATTGGATTGGTGAGACAAAGACAAACCTCTTCAATCACATTGGTCAGAGCAGAGGGACAGCAAGGAGAAGTCCCTCCTAGGGAAAGGAATGTAAACAAAGTTACAGTGACAAAAACACATCTCTTGTTTACAGAAAATTCCCTGGGAACAGAATTTCAGGAGACCAAAACATCTCAGGCACAAGCCAGGGCTACACCCCACGGGCACCAGGCAGGATTCCAAGCATCCCTCCTTGCCACAGCTTTTGAACAACTCCCTGGGCACGTGCACGTGCCACCAGCACAGCTCACAGGGACGGCAGCTGCCGGATGGCTCTGGCCTGTCCGAGCAGCACAGAGTGACCACTTGTGGGGCAAGTGACCACTCTCACCACTGACCCTTGTGTGTCCCCACCTCTGCCACAGGAGCCAGAAACATGGATCCCCTTCCTAGGAACTACAGGAATAAATAGGAGAGGAGAGAGAAAGGTGAGACAAGGATGGGAGTTGACAGCACACCCATCTATCACCTCAGGACTTGGTCTCAGCACTCATTCAGGCCCTGAGTCTTCAAGCCATGAGATTAGAAGTGATTAAAAAAAAATCAAAACAGCCTCTAATGGAATGGTTTCTTGTAGAACAAAGAAACAGCTCTTCTGTTGAAAAGTGAAAAAAAAAATCTGTTTTGACTTAAAAATCTTTTGCTATTGCAAATGAAACAGAGAGATAAATATATTATAAATATATTTCATTTAAATTTTATCACTACAACTCTAACATTTACATTGTATTAAAATTTCAATATTAATACTGTGCCTAATATTTATAATACCTAATACTTAATACAAAAATTAAATATATATATTTAAGTTAATACTTCATGTGCCAGAGTCCAAATGGCAAAATCCTTTTTCTCCATCAAAGATAAAAGCACCCAGCACTAATTAAAAGTGATCTGATGCTGCTGGGGCTCAGGACCGAGAGCAGCACCAAATAAATCCCCTGGAAATAAATTGCAGTAATGTTTGTAAGAGCATCTTGGGGGCTCCTCACTGCCCTGCACAGGTGTGGGGACCAGGAAGAAAATGACCCCCGTTCATCACACACTGTGAAAGCAGAGCAGGAACAGCAAAGAGCACGTGGAGAAGTGGGGTGGGGAGGGATGGTTGATGGCATTTTGAAGGAAAAACATCAGCTGTGAGAATGAGTCAGTGCAGCCAAGGCTCAGCAGGGCCGGGCTGGCACTGATGGGGTCAGGACCCCAGGGAAGGGAGCACTGCCTTGGGCCACTGGGTTGGGGCTGGATGCCATCCCTGTCCCCATCACCTCACAGCTGAGATGTGTTTCTGACCCATTCCCACTAACGAGGCAAGCGTCCACACCCGGGATCCAGAGGAACTGCATCTCCCTACAGGAGAACCACCACTGAGCCCCCAGGCTGCCATCACAGCCAGCAGAAACAGGAGGCTCGTGCTGAGAGTGCATCCAAACCACAGACCCCAGGCCAGCCACGCAGAGCCCTTTGGGTCCCAGCAGACAGGGCAGTGCCCATATTTCCATGTAACCCACAGCTTGTTGAACACCCAAGCACTTTAGGGCTACCCAGGGCTTTCCTCCCCATGCCCATAACACACCAGCTACAGCAGAGCCCTCAGTCCTCTCCAGGCACAGAGTTCAGGTGTTGCAGGCTGATACATCTCAAAATCAGAGAAAACTGAGGGGAGGACTTTTTATTCCCCTGATGTCTCCAACTCCCAATCCAGACAGCAATATTCCCTCAGCCCCCTGCTGTTCACCCCCAAAGCCTCAAGCCTCCATCTCCACCAGCCTGGAGACCTCCCTGGCTCCCTTCCAGCTGGAAAATGCCTTTGGGGTAAATCAGAATGGGCAGGCAGGACCAAGAGCACCCTGCCCACAGCTGGCCAGAGGCTCCTTCCCACCAGGGAGGAACTGCAGGCACAGGGAGCTGCTCCACAAGTGCCCCTCTCCCCTCAAGCTCCGGCTCCCCAGCCTCCTCTGCTTAATTAGAGGCCAGCTTTGAACTGCCTGTGTATAACCAGACCTAATCTTCAAACTGAATCTATTTAATGGGCCTGATCTCCATAATGGCTGTGTCTGAGGCCCTGGATTTCAAAGCAGCTCCACTTAACGGGACTTTGTCTGGAAGCTGCAACCATATAATAGGGTCTGGTTCTAAACCAGGAGTGTTTAATAGGATCTGATGTTTAAAGTGCACGTAACTAATTGGACCTAATCTTCACAATCCTCCTTTCTGAAAAGTGTCCTGATGTTTTTTTCCTCCTCCTTTGCTGCTCTCCCTGCTCTCCACAGAGATCCTCCATCCTTGCCACGGCAGATCCCCACCTGGATCATGAGCTGATCTCACAAGGATCATACCAAAATCTTTCAGGACTCTCCAGGGTTACCCAGACAAGCTCTTAATTCCTGCTGCAGCTCTTCTGCTCTGACCATCTCATCCTTAGGAGCTCACCCAGGCCTGGCTTGTTTGAGGGACACAGACACAAGCCCAGCATTAAGGGCTTGTTTTAACAGGAAGGTGAATAGTGGCCAAAAAAACCCCAAAAACCTGATTTGGGGGATGGAAAGCACATGGGGAGATTCTGTCTTTCTCTGCAACAATCACCAGCCTCAGACTGTTTTATTTCAGCATTGCTCTCTCTGGTGCTGTGGTACAAGTTACACTCTTTGGAAGAAGAGTCCTCTCCAGGAGTAGCCAAAATGATCTGGTTTTGAGAATTGTAATTGTCTGAAACAACACATTCCTTTGCTTCATCATTTATGAAATTGAAAAATATATATATCTTTATAAAAGGTTTTCCTATCATCCCTTCTTCACAAATTTCAGGCATGAGGAGTCAGCATCTCTTCCAAGCAAAGAGGCCACAAAACACACACACAGAGTTTCTAGAGCAGCTCTGATCAGTCCCCTGCCCATCTACATCTGAGTCTCAGACGTGCCCACCTTGAAGGACAGCAAACCTGTGCCTCAGTTTCCCCTGCCCTCACTCCCTGCAATGCTGTGAGAGAACAAGAGCAGGAGGTATTTGTACTTCATGGCTCATTATGTAGGACCTTTCAGCAATGCTCCTCAGACCCAAGAGAAAAATATCCTTCACCCCAGCTGACCAAGAGAAATTAAAGCAGAAAGAAACCAGGGGTAGCTCTCAGCAGAGAAGCTGGGGCTGCCCCATCCTTGCAAATATTCAGGATCAGGCTGGATGGGGCCCTGACCAACCTGGGCTAAGAGAGATGTCCCTGCCCACAGCAGTAGAGTTGGAACAAGAGGATCTTTAAGGCCCCTTCCAACCCAAACCATTCCATGGTTCAAAAGGCCAGGAAGGATGGAGATCCTGAGAGCAAGGATCTGCCAGGTGCAGATCCTGAAAGCAAGGACATCTCACATCTCCAGGCCATCAGGTGATTGATGAACCCTTCCCTAGGAACGCTCTCCTACCTCCCTGTGCCAGCTCCAGCAACTCCCCAGGCAGGGCAGCCCAGCTGGGGCCATGCCCTGGGATTACACACCCACACCTGCCCACATCTGCCCACATCTGCCCCCTGCTGCACCTCCAGCATCGCCCACCACTGCTCTCTACTCCCCTGGAATCATCCCACCCTCTTTTATCTGCCACTGAATCCAGCTCTGGTACTGCCCTGAGATTTATGCTCCACACAAGCAGTGACAGACAGACAGGGTTGGGAGGTTAAGGAAGCAATATTTCCAGAATTTGCATAAAACAAGGGCATTTCATAATTTAGCTGATGCAGATTTGGATAAGATGAAATTGTTGGCCATTTTATAATTAGATGGCTAATCATAAAATAACCTTTGCAAGTCATCAAAAACCATTATTATACAAATGAATTCCTGCTTGGTACTAAACTTACTTTACCCTCGTCCTTGAGGACCAGAGACAGTAAAAGACAACCTTTTNTACAATTGCTAATGCCTTTGAACTTTTTTTTTTTTTTTTTTTTGGTAGAATTCATTCTGCAGCCAGCCCCACGGTTTTACTATGTTTTATGGATCACAAATGCTTAATCAATAATGCAGTGCTTTCGGGAATGATGTTCTTTCTCATGTCTCTGTCTGGAATTGTTTGGCTGGCTGCTCACAAATCTTTTGACTGGATTCATTGTTCTGGAGATACCCTTCCCCGCATCTCAGGGCAGATTCATCAGCTGAGCTGGAAGGAGTGGGAAGGTTTATTGGGGTAAAATGAGACGTCATGGCAAGCAGGTAGAGTCGTTGCTCTGGGTTTGCTGGTCGACTTGTCAGGTTAATGAATGGCCCTAGAAAACCATTTAAGTATGCAGCTGCTGGAGGATCCCTTCTTCAGCAAATAAAAACAGAACTGGAGCACCTCTTCCCACATGCCAGTGCTGCTTCTCTCAGAAAACAAGGATAAGAAAGGCAATTGCTGCCCCCTCCAAGCCCAGGAACCTTGTGCATCTCAGTGCCTGGGTGTGGAGATGATGTTTCCCAGAAAAGCAAGTTTGCCTCCCCTGAGGCTTCCCTGCCTTGCTTTCAGTCCAGTTACAGAGGGATGGATGTGTTGCTCCATTTGAGCTCAAGAGGGGGGTCCAGCATCCCCAGCACAGACCCCCACACTCATCTCCCCATACATGACATTGTTTCTCTGCCCTGCAGGGCTGTTGTGAGAGCTGCACTAAGCAGCACACAAAACAACCCTGCACCAGCACTGGGACCAGCCCTGAGCCACAACTCACACCAAGCTTCAGCAGCACCCTGGGCTCCTGTCACCACCTCCATCCCTGCACCAACAACTTCTACAACTCAGACTTTGCTTTGGGATAAAAGCTTGAGGGAAAGAGGCACTCAGAACAGGTGCAACTGTCTGGAGAGGGGGAACATTAGGAGAAAATTGCTGGATGTTTTTAAACCTGGAGTCAAAGCAACAGCCGTGGGCAGCCCCTGCCCAGAAAAGGTGGTGAGAAGCTTCCCTGGGAACAGTCTCAGTAAAATAAAGCCACCTCAGTCCTGTCCTCTCTGTTTAACTTTCCATGCCCATTTTAAGAGGCATTAACTGCTGTAGCTCAGCCCCAATTTGTGTGCAGTGTGACCGTGTTTGACTTGGCCACCTGAGTAAATGCTGGAGCTGCTCAGACCCATTACACAGATCACCTGAGGCTGCATTTCTCCTGAGGATCTCAAAGCACTTTGGCCAACAGCCATTAACCCAAAGCCCCCCACACCTCCACATGCAGGTGGGGCTGAGCAAATCCTCAGCTCATAGCAGGTGCAGCAGGGAGAAGTCACTAAGGGCCACCAGAGGCTGCAGGTCCCTGGCCACCCCCTTGTCCCCACTAGGTCACACCCCATCACTGCTCCCCACAGCAGATGGATCACCCCAAACATGCCAATACACACTTTAGACACCATTTCAGTATAAACTACACTGAGACCTTAAGCCCAGCTCTGCTGCAGCCGCTGGGATGAGGCCAGGGAGAAGCAGGACACACAAGGACCATCAGGTCTGGGAGCCTGCAGAAGTGGGAGGCCCCCAGGCTTCCATCCATGCAGCACAGAGTAGCTGCAGGGCACTGGGTGTCTCATGGGCTGTGCAAACAGAGCATTTCAAGGTCCATCACACCAGCTCCTTCTCACTGCAGCACACTTATATTTTAATTAGCAGCTTATGGGCTGATTACCCTGCTGTTATCCTGCACTGTGTGCAGAGCTGGCAGGCTCCCAGCAGGCAGGTGGGCACAGGAGGGCAGGCAGGGAGCCTACACTCCCTGCCTGGCACTCCTCACAGGGTGCTGCTAAGTTTATAAGCTCCTCATGCTCATTGCCCTGGGGCTGCTTCCTTAGGGGTGGGATGTCGCTGTTGGACACAAAGGAAGACAAGAGTCTTGCTCAGAAGGCTGATGCTCCCAAGAAGGGGCTGGTTTATTGTCCAAACCTGTTTTATACCTTTTTACAATGTGCCCACCTAAGAGGTGGGATCCCCTGACCCATTGGTCCCATCAAGGGCAAACAAGCAAAGTCCCTCCTTCAGAGAGGAATGTGAAAAACAAGATAGTTTAGAAAATATGACCTTGTGTACCAGTTTTCATCCCTGAGAAAAGACTTCAGACAACCCAAACATTACAAACAGTGACTACAGTGGGGGAAAAACTGAGGTGGTAGAAGCAGGAAGGAGCCTCTGTAAATCTGTTGAGATCTGAGATGTCCCCAGCTCCTCAGCTGGAATTCACCCCTGCAGCACATAAGGCAGGCAATTCATGGAATACCATGGGGCTTTGGGGGCTGGGCCATCTCACCCCAAAGCCATCAGTTACCCTGTAACACTAAAGTCTTATTTTTATCCTAAATAAGAGGGATTGAATAAACTAGGGCAGGTGGTGGAGAAAGAGGATTAAGTCCATAAACTTTTTTTTTTAAGACAAAAAAGAGACTTTAATATGTGGGTCACCCATCATTTACTGCCACACACCTGCCTACATCTGCACACTGCAGCTCAGACACGCACATGATCCTCCTCTAAACCTGGTGCTAATCCTAAATTCCTAAAAACTGTTGACCCATCATTATTAATTAGCTTGCTTACCAAAGCACACAAGAGAGATAACCATGTTATTAATTCCTGTGCTACCTGCTGTGATGCCATCTTGGGCAGGGGCAGCCTGACAGGAAGGATTTCCCTCCCATGCCCCCCCACCAGCACCCCAGGAATCAGCTGTGCCCCCAGAGCAGAATTCCAGCTTGGAACTGCAGAGTGCAGGATAGTGTGTGACTGCAGCAAGCGTGTAATAAACATAATTATAGAAGAAGCTGATGATTATTCAGAAGAGCGTGTGGGCAGCAGCAAGCAATACAGGATGTAAAAGCATTTCAGTAACCGCAGCAGAGCTTTCCAGATCTCCCAGATCCATATTTTATGAGAAGAGCAGATGGAGGCAGCAGCAGAGGGTCTAACAGAGCTCCCTCTTTAACCTCAGCCCTGCCACCAAAAGCTCAGCACAATCAGGGTTTGCTGACACCTCCTGCCATGAGCGTGCCTGGGTGTCACAGAGCTGATGGCACCCAGTTGTTTGCTCCCAGGTTTGGTCCAGAATTTACTTTCTCCTGAGCAAAGGACACCCTGGTGCCTTCCCACTTGGCTTTGTCTTTCCCCCCACCCCACAGAGACAGCCCTGTGGGGTGCAGGAGGAGCACTGGGAGGACACTCAGCTCAGCTGGGGGGACACCAGGCTCTGTCACACAGCCCCAGCCTTGGCTGGGAGCCCACCTGGGCCCTCTGGAGCACCCTTTGGCCCGTGGCCTGAGCTGCTTACCAGCCCAGGCAGGCTGGTGTTGTGTGGGATTCACATTATTGCTGGCTTGGGCGATGGGAAGCAGACCAGACACGCACACTGCACCCCCAGCAGCTGATGTGAGTGCCTGGGGCATGTTTCCTAACAGAGCTATTATGGATTTAAATGATAGCATTTTCCAAGCACTTGCAGCAAGATGTTTTCAAAAGCCCCATGTGCTAAGGCTTAGCTGAATAGCTGAGTGATCTCTTGCAGAGATGGGGGACCCAGAAAGGAGGAATTTAGTTGATTCCTTATCAGCAATACCTAAAATGGCTTTTTTTTTTTTTTTCCCCCCTAGGAGAATGACTTTTCCTTAGAAACAGCAGCTTTGCCTTCCTGTCCAATGGAGAGCTGAAGCCCTTTGTCCTTACTGCATCATCCTGCTGTGCTCTCACCAGCTTCCCACCCTGACTTGGCTCCTTCTCCATCTCCCAAAGTTCATCAGATGTTCTGGAATCCTCCCTGGCCCAGTGCTGTGGCCACAGGGGCAGGAGAACAGCCAGGCCAGAGTCAGCTGGGCACCAGTAAAACCCCCAACTGGAATCCTAAACAAAATTATGAGGGAAATGGGAAGGTTTTGCATTTCAATGTGGCTTGTCCTGATAACAGAGGAAACTCAGCAGGTCTCCAGCCAGCCAGAGAATGCTCAAAACACCCACAACAGTCACAGCATGGCCTTTTATCAAACTGAGAAAATGCTCATCTCCCTTTGCTTTATCTTAAAAGACACCTCTCCAGGTCACTTGCCCAGAGAAGGCAACAAGAGGAACTACACAAACATGTTGTGCCTCAGAGTGGCTTTTGTAACACAAATACCACCCGTGAGTCCCCTGCCTGACCCAAAACCGGGGCAAAGCTGTGTGGGGACAGCTGAGAGAGCACCCAGAGAGCACCTCCCAGGCATTTACAGCTCAACAAGCCATCCTCCCTCGGGTCAGCCTCTGCCTGGGCACAGAGAGCCAGCACAACACCACACCAGGCTGGGTTTGGCCTGGGAAATGTCCCAAACCACAACCTGGAGAAAGGAGCTTTGTAAGATTATTGTTGATGTGACAGGAGGATACAAGAGCCATGAACACCAGCCTGGACAGAGGCTGAGGGCTGGGAGTGATCAGCCCCAGCTCTGTGGCCAGGAGCTTCCCAGGCACCAGGAGGTGGGAGGCAACAGAGGGAGGGCCTTTCCTTTTACACCAGCATCAAAAGCATCACAAGCTGTGCCTGAAAGCAGCAAGAGATTGATTACAGCTCCTTCTCCTGCTACTCCCTCTCCCCTTCCCTTCCCCAGGAGCTGCCAGTGCCACAGCCCTGAAACCAAGCCCAGCAGAGCTCACCTGGCCCTTTCCCCAGGGAGGAGGCAGCACAAACCTTTTTCACCAAGAGCTGGCAGGTTTTCCAGCCTGCTGTGCTCCTATTTACCCACTCCTGAGGTGGGTACAGCAGCTCCTCCCTGTGCAGGTCACCCAGCACGGTGGGAAGAGCTCTTGATTTCATGGACAAGTATTTATAAGAAGCTCATGCTGGAGCCTGTGCTTCACCTCCCTGTTTTATTTTTAATCTTCATTTCATAGAGCTCAGACAATTCTTTCAAGGTTCCCATGAATGATCTTTATCCCTTCTGCAGCTCATTCCAATTCTGTGAATAAAATCCCTGGGTGGCCCTGAAAGAAGAAGAGAAAAAGGATGACATTTGAAGTGAAGTAAGACACTGAAAAGAGAATATATTTTTAAAGAAAACTCACAATTCTAACACCAGCAAACCATAAACAAGCGTGTTTGGCATCTGCAGATCCCAAACCCCTGTGCAGGGAGAGGTAAGAAAGAGATGAAGGGGGGGTTATCCAGTTCATGGGCAGAGGACTGGGGTTCTGAGGAGGGAAAGTCTGAGCTGCACATACATTTTGTGTCTCTCACAGGGCAGGGGAATGACCTTGAGGTCAGCCTTTTTTTTTTCCCCGTGACACAAGCATCAGAACACATGAAAGCTGCCAGAAGCAGAGATCCTGAACTGCCCTACCCCAGCGAGCCTCTGAGCCCCGTTTTTAACTCTTCTCCAGGCAGGGAGGGACCCTTTCCACAGGCACTTTTGGGGCATTTCTCTTCTTCTTGATCCACTCCTGCCTGTAGCAGGAAAGCTCATTTCACCACTGCCCAGGGTCCTTCCTCCCCTGCATCCCCACTCCTCACCACTTTCATCCTCCTGGACCAGCCAGTGCCTCAGCCCGGCTCAGAGCCGTGAGGATGGCTTACAGACATCCCACAAAGGATGGTGTTGGCGCTCACTGTCCAAGACGGGTCTGAAACTCGTGTCACTCCCCACTTTGCCACCCAACAGGAGGGTGTTTGCCCTCCCCTGGGTGAGGTGCGGCCATCCCCGCTTCACTCCTGCCTTTCCCAGCGCTCCGGGAGGGAAAAGCAGCTGCCCAGGAGGGAAAGGATTGCGCTGCTTCGGGCTCATCCAGCGGCTCCACGGCGTGGCAACACTCCCCCTTAGCGGCAGGAGCGGAGAATAATCCTTCAAACCAAAAATAAACTAAACAAGCGACAAAACCATCTCCCGGCTCAGCGCGGCTCTGCTGGGTGTTCATCCAGCTGCATTGCCACGGCGAGGGACTCGGAAAAAAAGATGCCTGAGATCCGGAGAGGGGGAAAAGGCTTCTTTCCTCGCAATGGGAGGATGCTGGGTGCCCCCTGAAGGCGGAGCAGGGTGGGATTTGCAGGAGGGGGCAGGCAGTGCCCTCACATGTCCCCCCGGGATCACGGGCAGGACAGCAGCCACGGCAGGGAGGGCTCCAGAGAGCTGCGACTGCAAGGGTTGTTAGGCAGAAATTAATCTGTAAAGAAAACTTAGCAACAGTTAGAGCAAATATTGATTTTGTGTTTGTCTGCCTCTGCAGGGCCTGAGAAATGGCAGATTCAGACATTAACTGGGCTGTTTTGGCTTAATTCAAACCTCGATTTACACTGACCCTGGGAATAGACCAGTACATCAGCAAAATTGAATCTGAAGTTGGAGGGTTTTTTTTCCTCTTATCTGGTCCTTTTCTGCAGATCTGACAGCAATTTTGGCACCTGTTACCTCCTGTACAATTACAGATAATTCACTTATTTTCACAGCCAGGCACTGGGCTCTCCCTTCCCCAAAGGACTGAATTAAGCACTTTCAGCAGCCCAGTGCCCCTGGCTGAACTCAGAACTGGGCACAGTGCATTGGCACCAAAAACCTCCCAAAAACCCCAAATCCCATCTTTAAAGCCATCACTGTTGTACAAGTCATCCCATTCCCTGGGCTGGCTGCCTTGCTCGAAGTCAAAGCTTTGAGTGAGCTTTCCAAAACTGAACAAATTTTGAAAAATTCTAAGGGGGGGTTAGGAATACAACATCTATTTATTTTCCTACAGCATCTATTTAGCATCTTGGGAAAACAAAAAACCAAAGGTAATGCATTTATAAACACAAACATGCTGTAAAGTATTAGATTTGCCTTTCACAAGCAATTAGGTCACCAGGTCACACAGAGCCCAGGTGATGATTCTGGCCACTGCCAGCCACACTTGTACAGGCCAGAGGCTGTCCATGGCCAGGGGAGGTGAGCCTGTGCTTGCCCCCTGGGTAGTTTTGCTGAGTCTTTCCACAGCAGGGGTTTTAGCTCCCTGAAATTTCTGATTCCTAACATCTTCCCAGTGGGAACAGTTATTTTCTCGCCCTGGACCTTTTGGTTTCCACAGCAAAACGTTTTCCCCTGACCTAGTACCATATTTTAATATTTGATTATTTTGTTCAGGCAGAGGTGAAGAACTGCAGTTTTCTCACTGCAGAAACAGGGGCAGGCAGGATTTTGAGTTTGCAAAGCACAGTTACTTTCCTGTCCAGCTACAGCCAGCTCGTAGCACAAGGGATCTCCATCCCTTGCAAAACCCAGGAGTTGCTCAGCTAATCCTCAGCATGTGCCTGCCCAGCTAAAATCATCCTTTTAATTGCCCAAACCTCTAAACCCACGGGTTAGAGCATCAAAAAAAGCACATAGGAGATTTTACAAGGTTATTGCTGAGCAGCTAGTCAATAAAAACCATAAGCAAAGGCAGGAGAGGAAGCACTTTGCTGCTGTCAGTAATGCCCAGGATCAAAGCGTTTTTTGGCAAAGCAGAAACCCTGGACTCCCCACCCCAAGCTCAGCATCCCCTTACACCCATCACAGGGTCCTTTCCTGCACTGAGCAGGGATAAAGCCCACGGAACATCACTGAGGTGTAACCAACTAATGCTGGGCTACTAACCATCCTGGAGTGGAGAATTTCCTCTCTGTGCCATCATACCTGCTGCTAAGGGACTACCAAAGGTCAGCAGGGCAAGGCTGGCTGGCAGCAGGAATTGCAGCCAGGCCAGCAGCATCTCCTGCCACAGCTGCCAGCTGGGGAACCCCAGGGCCCTGGAACACAAACCATGGACCCCGTGCCCACAAAGCCCTTGTTTTGCCAGGGCTGATCTTAGACCCTGTTCCCCAGCTGAGCCCCATCATTTGTCTTTTTCTTGTATTTCCTTCAGATGCAAGAAATGCCCAAATTATGAGGAATTTCTCTGTTCACCACTTGCATCACTCCACAGTCAGATGTCTCTCCCCATGGGTGTGGAATGAAAGAGTCTCCTGTGAGCAACCTGCTGTTTGCAGAGGCTTTAGCAGAATTAGCTGTGAAAACGAGATAAAGAGGCTGTGAAATCCTTCTGAGCAGCAGGAGGGAGCCCAGCAGCTGAGAGCCCTTGGAGGGACACACAGCAGCTCCCACACTGCTGGCCTTGGAGTTGTGCAAGCTCAGTGCTCCTCAGCCTCACCAGGCTCCATCCAAAGTAAGACTGCCAAAAGAAACCCCATGGATGTCCTTTTTTAATCTCCTTACTCCATTATTTTTACTCTTCTCAGCTTCTTTAAGGCTTGTCCTAGCTGGAAACAATGCCCTGTTAGCAGTCAGGGCACTGCCACTACCCAGGAGCTCCAGCTATGATATTCCCTCCCCACTCCTGGTAAAAAACAATCCTTTTTCTATGTCTGGACTCAACCAGGGAGTCATCTGACCTGTTGTGGAATGCAAACTACCAAAAGACAAACTTTAAAATCAAGCAGCAACGTGGGGTTTGTGCAACAAGCTGGGCCATGGGAAGGGATTCCTCCCACGCATGGCCAATGCTCCTGGAACATTTTCATCCTGGTCTTTCCTTTACAGCTGAATTAAACGTCCAGATTTCCCTTTGTGCATGAAGGTTGTGCTGCTCTGTGTTACTGCAGAGGCCTCAGAGGGACAGCAGCCAGGGACATGGAGCCTCAGACTGAGAAGAATCTCCAGCTCCAGACCAGTAACTCCACAGCCAGCATGAAGTTCAGCCTCTAGGAGATTTTTACTGGAAGGAAAGCAGAGCATCCAACCTCAGAAGAAAAACAAAGCAACTGCAACCTTTTTTACCTCACCTGTAGAGCAATGTCTATTCCTGGGCCCCAGGACAATCAAGCCAGCCTGGCAATCTCCTCACTAGAAGAAGCTCCCTTTTCCAATTAAAAGCCAATTCTCTTTTTTACTCATCAGCTATGCTGGACTTTGGTATTTTTCTGCTCCTTTCCATAAACGTTCTGCAATGCAGGACAGCCTGCACTGCCTGGATTTACAGCCTCAGAGAAGCAGTTAATATTCTGTCTCATCCTCCTTTAATTTGGGGGCAGCTCTCAAACAGAGGTGGCAGGCTCACACTCTGATTTATCCTCCTGCCTGCTCAGAGCTCCCAGCTCATGTCAGCTCTAGGAAGGAATTGCAATTCCAGGCTTGGGTTTGTACAGGAACAGCCTAGCTCACCAAAGCCCAAGCAGAGAGGGATGGGTTTATGACAATTTCTCTTAAAATAACACCAGAATGGGAGCAGCTACAGCCAGGCTTTCAGACAAGTGGTCCCAGCTGTCTTTCCAAAGCAAACACTGCAACACCAAGAAACAGAAATAAAAATTACTTCATGGATTTGCTCTGGCCCCAAGCTTGTAAAAATGAAAAATGAGCTGGGTTTCTAAACCTCCCTCATTTCCCAGGATCCAAGGTTTTATTAACAAGTTTGTCAGTAAGGATTTTTTTTTTTTTACTCTATTTCCAGAGTAAGCCACAACCTGGAATGAGATTTGTAGAGCCCAGCTCTGGTTTTCCAGCCTGGGGTGGACAGATCTTTGCTGTGTGCACACCCCCAGCCAGAGGCACCTCTGCCAGGATGGCTTTGGCCAAGGAAAGCACATCACAGCTCACCCAAAAAGCTCTTCCTGTTCTGCCCAGTTGCTCTTCAGTTTTTCCAACACCTTTCCAATTGCAAAGTTAATATGTTGCTAAGATTACCACATTCCATCCTTGGCCACCTCAAACCAGGGCAGTGCTACTGTTCCCACACTGGAATGGATACGTGGGTGCAACTTTAGCCTCCAAAGAGCAACAAAAAGGTTCTGCTACATCACACACTCCTGCTGCTCTTCCTCCAGCCTCCATCCACCCCTGCAGGGGTCCCAACCACCCCAATTCAAACACACTGGGGCACCTGCCCACAAAGTGGCCAAAACTTCTGAGCAGCTGATGAAACTGAGAGTGCATGGGGGGAACATCTCTGCTCCACCATGCTGAGAAACCAACAGGAATTCAACGACTTGCCAGGAGAGCAAAGAGCCCACACAGAACCCAGCACTTTGCTGCCTTCCCCGAGTGCTGTGAGGCAGAGGCAGAGCCCAAGGGATGTGAGCACCATGATTTATTGGAAGAGGGAGCACAGTCGTGGGGAGAGGCCCCTGCTGGAGCCAGGGCAGGACAGAGCAGCCCCACGGGGAGCAAGGGGCTCCAGGCACAGGACACCCCACAGCACCACGCCCTTCCTCCTCCTCCTCCTCCAGCCCAGGGAGATGCTCCATCCCCTGGGGAAAGCCAGGAGGACTCAAGGCATGCAGGAACCTTCACAAAGCCATTGCTGAGGTACCAGAGCAGCAGCAGGAATGCCGGGATGCTGAGGCCAGTCTCCAGCACGCGCTGCTCCGAGGTGGAACGCGGCTGCTGCTTTGCACTTTTCCACAACTCAGGTCTTGCAGAGAGAGGGCTTGCTGTCAGCTCTCCAAGCCTCCCTCGTTTGCCTTTCCACAATGATCCCAAAGCTTGCATTCCACACACTAGCCAGCAGTTAGCCCAATTTAATTACAATGTAGATCTACGTGGGAAGTGAAGGGGGGGAAAAAAAAATCCACTCCCATATACTAAGGCCTGGCAGAAGATATTTTTTTCCTGTGGTTCCCCCTCCACTCATTAAAAAAAGTTTAAAAAATAAAATTAGAAAGCAGAACAATCCTTCATGATAAGATTAAGGTCCTTGATGTGTGACTCTGTTTCAATGTGCCCAAAAACTGTCGAGCTTTCTCTTGCATGAAGAGTTGATCTTGGGTTCCACCACAGGCCACTGCTTTCCAAGCCCTGGTCATCTGCAGAAGGAAAAGAAAGGATGTGTACAACACAGTCAAGGGAGAGGACAAGCATCTCATCAACATCCTGCTCTAAAAGACTGCAAAAAAATCAAAACTAACACAGGAAATTAAATTTCAGAACCCATCCTGCATCCAGGAGGAACTTGCCCACCACCAGTTACTCCTCACGGCTGAGGTGGTAATTTTGGGGGTTTAGGTTCAGCAGTTTCCCAGGTGAGTGCTCCATTTCAAGACAATCCACGTGCCCTTTCAGGGCTTTCCTTTACTTGCCTCAAGACAAAAGCCCCAAAGCACAAACCTATTAAAACTCACTACCCTGAAGAGATTCCAGAACAATAGAAGGAACTCAAGCACAGCTTTGGAGTTTATTGCCAACCAGTTTGATTCCTACAGGAGCTGCTGGGTCCCAGAGGTCTGTTTTGATCAAATGCCATCCTTAACAGCAATCTGGTGCCTTCAGTTTCAACAGGGCCCCACAGCACAAAGGAGGAGCCAAACCCCAGGTGTGCTTCAGTCTCTGCATGCAGGAAGGGCACCCACGAGGTGTTTCTGCACTCCAGGAAAGCCCCTGAGAACCCTCTGGTGAGTGCAGCCAGGAGGCAGGCAGTGCCCCAAACTGCAAATACCTCTTCTCATGCACTGCAGGGAACCAGGGCTCCAGTGATGGCCACAGCAGGAATGCCCCATGCAGCCACAGAGTGGCTTTGGGCCCACTGAGGCTCAGCCCAGAGCTGGATGAGCTTCCTTGATAAAGAACTGCCTGCCAGCAGCACCAGAGCAGCACAATAAATCCCCAGAGCCCAGCAGTAGCACAGACAGCCCTGCTGGCTGTGGGCAATGGGATTTCAGTGCACACCTGTACTCTGTCACCACACCAGCTGCCTCCCTGTCACCCCTGAGTCACTCCCAAAGTTTATTTATACAGAGCTATTAGCTCTGGGAGCAACACGGCCCTGGAGAGGACAGGAGGAGAAATGGAAGTGTTTAAGAAGGGTTTATTTTGGGAAGGGGAAGGAATTACTCTGGCTGAGGGGTATTTATTTGTCAGAAGAAAGAGGTTTCACAAGACAGCTCTAATGCAGTGACAGATCCTCCCTCACTGCAGTTTTCTGAGGACAATACTGCACCTTCCTGGGATGGGAAAACACAGTCACAGGAGCCCCCAGTGGCAGTTTAACCCCCCAACAAGGACAGCAGGTGTTTCCATCCACACTGAAGCTACCAAGTGACTCTACCCAAGCACACACACTCAAAATTATGGTGCAAATCCCCATGGTCTAAGCTACACTGCCCAGCAAATGAGGGATATCCCTCCATGAATGCATCCTGCCTGAGAGTGGTGAAGATTGTAGAGACCTGTTTGTGCCCCAGAGGGCAGCTGGAGGCTGCTTAACTCCAGCACAGCCCAGTTCCAGCTGTGCAGAGCTGAGGAACAGAGCTGCTGCAACAGCACCAAGCTCAGCACAAGGTACAAGGTGCCACACTGCCAACTGGAGCTCGAGCTGCCAAGGGGCCAGGATGAAGCAGGACAAAGCCAGTCTATGCTGCCTAAGGCACACAGCCTTCCCCACAATCCAGAAACACCCTAAAAAACACAGGGGTGGGAAATACCTTCCTGTTTAACCTTTATACAGCACTTCAGAGATGCTCTGCCCTGGAAAGCAAAAGAGATGACCTTGCTGCTGTCCACTCAAGGAGTGCCCACTGGAAAAAGGAAGGTTTGCTTTACTGCCAGAGCAGTCACCCAAATTCCTTGATGGGTGAGAATTCCCATGAGGAAATCCAGGGCCAAACATGCTGAGCAGGCCACAGCTGTGGCTTTGAGGAACATAAAATGACACCTCTGGCCCAGCATCTCCCTTCCTTGGTGTAAAGACAGCTCTGACACTGTAGGGATGCCTGTGCAGCAGCTCAGAACTCCACCCCTCACTCCTCAGGGGACAAGGGCTGCACTCTCAGATGAACTCCTGCCTGGGGGAGCAGTGGCTGCTGCAGGGCTTACCGGGGCTGGTGGCCTGAAGTGGCTTGGCATTTTCCTGTAGGACATCTTCTCTGGCTGCACTTGCACAAAGGCTCTGTTGAGCAAACCACTGTCATTCTTCCTGCTTGAGGAGGAGAGGTTCAGGGACCTTGACAGGAAATTCACAGGCTGCACCAGGAGAAAAAGTGTAAGGAAAGAAGAAATCCAGCCCTTCATCCACACTCACAAGGACTGTTCAAAGGCAGCTCCAGGCTGCCGCTGCTGCTTTGCACAGTTCTTTCAGAGCAGAGCCAGCTCTGCCCCTGCTCTGAGCACACAACCCCTCACCTGGGCTCTTTTGAAACACACAGTCTTGGGGAGGGCAGGCAGGTTTTGGGTCATATCTTCATCCACAATGTCCAGGGCCAGAGACTTCCGGACCTTCTTGATGGGGCTCCTGCGCAGCTGGGGAGGGCAGGGACACCAGTGTCAGCACCCAGCCAGCAGCAAAGTGCCACTCCAAGGCCACCTCACCCCAGCTCTGCACAGCACCAGCACCTCAGGATGAAGATGAGTGAAGCTTTCCCCCCCACAGGGCACAGCAGCTTCCAATGTCCCCCTGCTGGCACCTTGAGCCACCAGTTTAGAGGAAGAGCTTTTAGCAGGAAGGGAAAGCGACCAGGAAACTGAGACTTTTCATGCAAGCCCTCAGCCTTCTGAGGTGCTCCAAGTGTGCCAACAAGCCCTGAGCTCAGCACAAACCAGGACACTCCTGGCAATATTTTAAGCAGGCCTTAACCTCAGGCACCTCCTGTTGATTAAAAGAGAGCAGCCACGGGGCTAAAAACATTCTGGCACCAATAGCAGGATGAATAAAACCATCCAAAACACTCCTTAAGAGCACAGGGCAGCTTAGCAGCTAGTATTGGATGCGCAGCCAGCTCACCCCTTGTTTCCTCTTCTGTTTCTCAGGCTTCACATCATCCTCTATGATGAGTTCAATGCCAGCTTCACTTCGGAGCACCTCCTTCAAGTCTTCTTCCAGGTGAGGAGTCTGGGGCTGGGGTGAAAAGGCAGAGAAAGCACAAGGCAATCAAAATCTCTATGCTGGGCAAGCTCACAAGCGTTTCCCTCAAGGGACAATGGGGTCAGGAGAGCCCACAGTGGGAGGACAAACACAAAAACCTATTTGCTTCCCAGTTGGAAAAGATATGACAAGCTTTCTGCTAGCCTGATGGATTTACAGGATCTCCAGGCATGAGGGAATTATCAGCTGAACCCCAGTGTGCCATCACGAGACCAGTGTGCACACAATGCCTGGGAGATCCAGCTCCTCAGGGAGGCCCAGGCAGATCATTTCCCTGCTCCTCAAGGTCATCAGTGGCCAAGCACTGCAGCCTGATTCAAGGGCAGCTTTTGGCATTTTTAGCTGCTTTACAGAGGAGCTAAAATTCCTGCAGCTCCTTACAATGAATTTAACACTATGACAATGTTCCTTTCAGCCCTCCCCTCTCAGCCTGGCATTACCAAACTGCCTTTTGTTCTGGCACAGATAAGAGTTTGCCCACAACCTGCCCCCACCCCGTGTCTCATTTGCATCCATCAGCACCACAAGCCACAGCCCTGCCCACTAATTACCAGAGGTCTAATTGGTCCATATTTCTCCAGGGCATTTTTGAAAGGCGTGGGAGTGTGAGGCGTGTTGTCCACCACATATGTCTGATCTGGTGTGACAAACCTGGAAGCAGAGTGGGAAAGACAAGGGATCAGACAGGCTGTAATCCACAAAAGGCCACAAACCCACCCAGCAGCTGAGCACAACAGAGGTCACTTGGCTGTGCCCCCAGTCAGCCTGGACACTTGCTCCCTGCAGCTCCAAGAGCTTTTCTGGGGGAAAACACTGATTTAAGGAAATCCCCAGCCTGCCTTGCCTCTCTCAGTGTGATATCATGGGAAGCACTGAGAGCTGTGTCTGAACTGGACCAGAGTCCTGTGTGGAAAAGGGAGGAGGGAGGACTTACGCCAAGTTCTTCTGGAGCAGAGGGGTCTTGTCCCTGTGCAGTGGGGTGGTGACAATCACCTTCTGGCTGCACACAGGCGTGGAGGTCAGGGAGGGGTTCTCCAGTTCTAGTGTATCCTGTTTGGTCCAAAAGTTCAAGAACTGCACAGCACAGGAAAGAAGAATTGAAGACACTCAGTCTCAAGCAGCCCAGCATTGCATCACAAGCCATTATTTTTCCTAAACATAAGGGAAACCCTGAAGTAGAAATAACCCTCCCAAAGCAAAGGGTGGGTTACAGACTCACAGTTCTGTACACAGACACACACATGAAAGTTGCCAGAAGCTGCCTCACACCTATAAAGATTATTCACTTCCCATAAGGGATGAGCTGATACAGCTATCAGTTACCAACTACAGAGTGGAAGAGAAGTCTCTCCTTGCACTGGTAATCCCAGCTCACCCAGTTTATTCCAACCTCAGGTTGGCAAACATGAGGGAAGTCCATGTAACACAAAGTGTACAAGTTCATAGGTCTTGCACTGAGCTGTCTTCAGCTTAAACCATGAGAAAACAACAAGCTGTGTTAGCTCTTCCAGGGTTTTATTTTCCAAGAGCCAGTAAGTGACAGCTCTGCTCCCATAAGGAACAGTGTTTGTACCCAAGAGCCTCTTGGAAGAGAAAATCTGTGTTTGTGACATTCACTGATGGCTGAAGCTCAGCTTGAGGCAGAGCCTCAAGGCACTTTGCCTTCTCAGACTCACTCCAGATATTCCTGCCTTTTACACTCTGCAGAGCTGTACATTATGGGTCCTGCTCTGATCTCTTTTTCGGGCTGGCCTTTCATTCAAGGTCCACCTGAACCTGCATTTTGGACTCTCCTGTGGTGCCTCTCCTATGTTGTCTGCTGCAGAAACAGCAGAAATAAAGGCCTGGCAGGCACAGCTCTGGGGAGGGTCTGGACAACAGGGCCACAGTGGAACTGTGCTGGAGAATGCAGCAGCCTTTATTCTGATTTATAGACACAACTCCACCACTTCCACATGAGACACTCGTGGGTCTGTCCACCACAGAGCTCCAAGGAGACGTGTGTTGGAGGCCACGTGTGTGGACACTGTGGGAGTCACAGCAAAGGCTGAAAGATCCTGAATCACTTTTGCAACAAAGACAAGGCCAGGAGCATTTTCACAGGCACACAAGACAGATCTGCACAAGGTGTTTGCTGCCCAGGCTGTCTGTGTGACTGAACTGCAAACAGACAGGGAAAGCAAGTTTTCACTGGTGCCACTCTGCTGCCCACAGCTGGGCCAGCAATGCCCTGGGGACAGCAGTGCCCTGGGGACAGCAGCAGTGGGCTCTTCATCACACCCTGGTGTGCAGATGGGGCTCCTTCCTCATGCTGGGCACGTGCCCTGCCCCTCGCACAGGGTAGCTGGGCTCTCTTCAAACTGTAGTCACTCCCCTATGGAGACACAGGCTGCTGCTCCCACAGGAAGGGCTGTGCTGAAGAGAAGCAGTGCCAGAAACCAGCTCTGAGCCTTCTTTTAGTGCAGGAACACACTCTGCACACCGGCACGGCCTCATTCAAGGCAGGAGGAGCACAAAGCTGGCAGAGCCGATGGGAACAACTGACACTAGGGCGAGAGGATACCTGAGATGGAGAGAAGGGCAGTGTCTTTACAGGGGTGCCCTTGGGAGTCATGCTGTTGCAGGAGTCCAGGAAGGACATGCTGGTGCTGGCGACGTTCTCCGTGACGGGCGAGAGAGACATCTTCCTCTTCTTCTGCCTCTTCAGCACCGAGGGCGGGGTGCCAAACCTGCCCTCGGCGTGGGGGGAGATGGGGATGAGCTCTCCCTTGCTGCTCCTGCTCAGGTCAGAGATGGTGTGGCCATCCAGGCGGTACTCAGTGACGCTGGGCAGGGCCGGGGCCGCCTCGCCGGGCGCCGCTCTGGCCGGGCTGGCGCTGCCGCTGCTGCCGCCGGCAGAGGGCTCCTCGGGCAGGTCAAACTGGGTCAGGTCACACCACCCATCTGGGTCCTGCAAGCAAGGGAAAGGGTCAGCAGCAGCTCAGGGGGGCAGCTGAGCAGACAGGGAGGTGAAATAAGTGGGGGTGGGAGATGGCACCAAGCTTTGGAAGGAGCCTGGCCAGGAGGCAGCTCAAGCCCTGTGCAGCCCTGCCATAGGCACAGCTGGAGCCAGAGCAGGGATCTGACCCTGCTGCTTGTGCATGGGGCAGGTTTTTCTATTTATGCAAGGCTGGTTTCCCTATTCGGTTCACAGCACAGCTGCACAAACAGCTGCACCCCTTCAGAGAGGGGACAAAAAACCAGCTGGGCAGAGGGCTGGGGACAGGGACTGAATGAAGCAATGATCACCCAGGAGCAACCCACAGTCTTGGGCACACCTGTAAAGCTGAGCATGGGGCTCTGGTGTAACCTGCACAGCTGAAAGCAGATTTAAACTAACCAGACCAGTTCAGAAAGGAGCTGCTTCACAGCTCCAGCTCCACCCCACAAGCAGGTCCCCAAGGGCCCACAGTGTGCTGCTCAGCCTCAGGCACACCATCTTCCTAAAGAGAGAAAAGGGGACTCCTTCACGGATCGTAAGCACCTCAGGCAGGCTGGGGGCTGCAGAGGAAACTTCCCTCTGATGGCAGCAAAGTGCTCTGCTGATTTTAGCCAGCCTCCCACCCTGGTGTGCCTCTGTCACCCAGGGGACCTCAGCACTGCTTGACTGGCTGAAAATAACCAATTTCAGTGAAGCTACCTCCACTGAAAGCAAATGGTGGCAATTATGCCAGCATGAAGGGGTCTGTCCTGCACAGCACAATGGGCTTGGCTTATTCCCATTCTGTCCTGCTCTATCCCACCCCATGACAGGACAGCCAATGAGCTGGGCCTGAACCATCATAAAAAGGAGAGCCAGGGACACTCTGGCTGACAAAGGCCTGGAAATCAAGTTTGCCAGCACTTACAGCCTCCCACACAGGCAGAGCCCACGCACAAGGACAACCAGCTAGGAAAATCTACAAGCCCACAGCAATACTGGCAGAGCTGGAAAGGTCTAACCCAGCCCTGGAAGAGAGACAGGGGGAAAGCTGCAAGGCAATGACAGACCCCATCCTCCTCAGGGTGATGATCAAGGGGATCCAGTTCACTCAAACAAAAAGGGTGAGGATCAGTCTCCTAACAGTAACTGGAAGAACAAGGGTCTGTTACTTACAGATTCAATCATGTCCAGAGCTTCACTGAAGGCTGGGGCACAACCTGGGTACAAGTAGTTGGCAGCTTCAACGACCCATTTGTAGGGTGACTCGACGGATGAAGTGCCATCCTCGGGCACTGCATCATCCTGGGCCCCCTCCACGTTCTGCTCTGCCACTCCTGCAGCTGGCAGCTCCAAGGGCAGCTCCTGCACACCCGTCACTTCCTCGTCACTGACGTCTTCTTCCTTTATTTCAGAGACATCCACTGGCCAGTTTGGCTGGACGTTCTTGGCACACACAACAAAGAAAGTCCATCTATCAGCAGAAAGCCAGGGAACAGTGTCAGGTCCTGGGGACAGAGAGCACCTGGACATATTCAGCTTTGCCCACTCTCCTTACCTGCCACTGGGTTTGTTTCACATCCCCATTCTCCCTCACTGCTCTGTCCCATACACTACCTAAGAAGGAGCCCAGGCAACATAAAGAGCACAGGACTGTTTAATTCAAGATTTCATTTAACAGTGTCTGAGGAAAAAGTTGTACATGCTGAGCATGTAGCACTAGTTCTATGTTTCCTATTTACCAGGAGACTGCCTTCAAAAACTACACGCTTTCTTCATGAAAACAATCACTGGGTGTACTTCCCTACTTTGTTTTTTAGAGGAAAGGAACACAGTATCTCTTCACCCTGCTCCCACACACACACTGTCTGGAGCAGCCTCCTTCTCCCACCAGCAACAGCACAGTGAAGCCAAAAGAATATTCCAGGGTGTCCAAGACAGATTTGATGCCAGGACTGGCAAGGTAACAGCTCTAGCAGACTGCCTCTGCCTGGATAACACACTCAGGCTCCCATAACACCTCTAGCTCCTGGAGGGAGAGATCTGGGAGGCTGGGGGAGGCACAGAGTGTTTATGCAGACACTAGACTGTGAAAAAGGCAGCGAGAGGCAGCAGAAGGGTGGATGAAGAGCTCCAGAATGCATTAGCAGGGCAGGGGACTGACCCAGCTGCCTGCTGCAAGTGCAGTACCTGGCTCTCAGCTGCTGTCTGACTCGGCCTCTCCTTGTTGTCCACCTCCACAAGGACGTACAGAGACTTGGACTCCTTGGTTTCATTGAGGAAACCTCCCGTGTCCACTTTCCGCTTGATGGTGGAGTTCCAGTGATTCTTCACAGCATTGTCAGTCCTGCAGGGAAAGCAGAAGGGAACAAACCACCACTTAGAGCAGCTTTAAAGCACGGCTAGCAGCTCCAACACACTCCCCAGCCCCACCTCGAGAGCCTAACACACGGATCTCCGCGGGCCCCTCAGCAGGGAAGGCAGCAGGGAGCACAGGGGTCCTACCTCCCAGGCAGCAGCTTGGCAATCTCTGCCCAGCGATTCCCCAGGACCTTGTGGGCCTCAAATATGATGCGATCCTCCTCCTCTGTCCACGAGGACTTCTTCACCTCAGGGTTCAGGTGGTTGTGCCAGCGCTCCCGGCACTGCTTCCCTAAGCGCCCTTTCAGGTGCTTGGCTATCAGGGTCCACTGCTTGGTGCCATATTTTTTAACCAGTTCAATTACCTTTGGAGAGAGTGGGAGGGAAATAAGGAAACGGAATAAAGGAGGGGAAGGTCAGTACAGTTGTCTTCAGGCTTGGCTCTTTGCCTCTCCTGGGACCAGGTAAGGGCAGATGAAGGAGGGCCGCTTTGGAGGAAAAGCTGCAGGGACCCAGCAGGGCTATCAGGTGTTCCAAGCCTCATGAGAGCAATGATTCAGCCAAATTTCTGTAAGAGGTTGTTTCTATGCAGACATCATGCCACAGGACACCTGTGAATGCAGATGACCCCTCACAGAACATTGGGTGGAGATTGACAAGTGCCCAGATGTAGCAACACGTTCCCATTTCTGAGCAAGGGTCAAGTCCCACCTGCTCCAAGGCTCCTCTGCCCTCCCTGCTTCCAAGGACCTGGCTGTGAGACAATTGCCCCCATCAGCTCTGCACTGCCCTGCTGCAGCTTCATGCCCTTACAGCACCAGGACACACAGGGAGAGATTCAAATTCACTTCAGAAGCATCCACTTTGCCTTTTACCCTCCACCCAGGGCTTTGTCACTTCTGCCAGAGCCTCTACACAAACGTTTCCAGGCACTGAATCCATTCTGGGCTCTTACAATGTGCAGGGCACTCTCAGGATGAAACAATCTACTCCCTGCAATGTTCAGCCCACTAAAATCCTGGCTGAAGAGTTCTCAAAGAATATTTCTTTGAGAAAATGTGGCCAACTGTGCTGAGCTGAAAGGTGCAGGTAGAAGTGATGCTCACATAACAAATGTCCCTGCTGCAAACTCTTGCCTTTCAAGCACAGAAAAATGGAGCAAAGGTGCCAAACTGAGGCCAAGGAGCTGGGCCAAAGCAATGAGGAGAGAGAGCTGGAGCCTAGCCTGGCCTGGATGGGTAGGCTGGCAGAGTCAGAACAATGCAAAGGGAAGGGGAAAGCAGGCAACAACTGTTCTGCTGTAAGAACGAGGAACAGCATCAGAAGCAGCTTCCTTAGGGCTATAACAGAAGGTAGTGGGACCAAAAGGGAAAGAAGTCAAGGAGCAGGAGTGTTACAGAGAATCTGCCAAACTATGATGTTCTGTACCAGAAAACCTTGGTAAAATTTGGATTTCACTCCAACTTTTCTTAAGTGCATCAAGATGATGAGTCTGTCTGAGCTGGCTCCTCTCAGCTGACTCTGGAATCAGCAGAGAACAGGCTCACAGAAGTCATGATTCACCCAGCCAACCTCAGACATCCACTCCAGCCTGCCTACTGTGGCACAGGAAATGCCAGTTTTATTTTCTCCTAGATCCAACCTGGCCAGGCCAGGTGGAGACCTGCCAGCAGGCAGATGAATTAATTCCCTTTTCAGCTCTCTCCCTTGGCAGCCTACTGTAGCAGCAGTGTGTGAAAGGGAGAAGGTGTTTACCTGGAGAGGCCTAGATCCCATCACATCCTGACCACGGCTGCCTGGGCTGCTCAGGGCAGGGCAGACAGAGCTGCTCTCACAGGTATCCACCATGGGGAACAATTACACACAGTTTACAGCACCTGAGGATGGGTCTGACATCTCCACCCTCTCTGCAGACACAAGCAGTCCAACACTCTGATCCTCTCAGCCCTGACTTACCTTCTGATCCTCCTCTTTAGTCCAGGGACCCTTAACCAGGTCTGGATTCAGCACTCTCAGCCACCGGTACTGACACTGCTGGTCACTGCGGTTCTGGGAACAGGAATAGGGACAGCCTGGTGTTAGACTAGAGGCTCCAGAGGCCCAGAAAGTTCCAGAAGCACACAGACAATACAAATGGCAGTCCTAGGCCCAGGGCACTGGACCTAGGAACCTGGAACCTCGATTTCTCACCCTAATTCCAACGGGCCCACCCTGGAAAGTCCTCTGTTCAAGGTGTCCCTGCCCAGGAGCAGCCCCATTTCACAGCTTGGAGCTATGAAATCAGAACAGAGTGCCACTGCACAGACACAGGGAGCCAACACAAGGAGAGGCAGCAACATGCAAACACTGGGATTCCCTGCTGGGCACGGGGTCACTTACAGGAAAGTGGCTGGCCAGGAACTTCCAGTCATTCTGCCCATAATGGCTCACTAACATCTTCAGCTGCTCATCCTGCAAAGGACAAAAACATCCACTTCCAGATACACTCAGGCAACACACACCACAGGGCTGATGACATTAGAAGAACAAGTTAGATATTTTGAACTGTCAAGGTTTTGCTGGCAGTGTGTGCTCAGGGGAGGAAGGCAGCTCACACCAGTTTAGCAGCCTCCCAGTATATGGAACCCAACTGGAACAGACTGGTTCTGAGCTCTGTACTAGGACAAGCTCATACATTACAAATAAAACAAGAGCTCAGCTCCATTCCTCTACAGTCTGATTCAAACCCTGTGGCCTGCTTATCCAGCCCCACAACACTCCTGACCAGACAGTCCATCTCCCAGCTCAGCCACTGGATTTGTCTGGCCAGGAAAGCTGACTGACTGAAGTGTATCACCACCTGCCTGGTGATCCTCTGTCTTTCAGTGCTACAGAGCTCTACAGCATCTCTTGTGATCCCTGCTATAGCCTGGGTCTGCAAACTCCTACAGATCACAGAAAGACATGCTAGAGACATCCTTGTCTGTGAGCTCTGGATAGCTAATAATGAAATTATTCCCAGCCCAAGGCTTTGATCCCTCCACAAAGACCACCTTACTTGGTATTCTGACCCCAGCTGTAGTTTTCACACAGCACGAAACTGATAGTGAAACGGTGAGGAAGGAAGAGAATATCCAGTTAAATTCAGGCTCCTAGCCAGGATGACTAAGCCATGATCCCAAGCGTCAATACTCTGCTTTTGCTCCAGAAAAAGGAGTACATTTCAGCTTGTTGGAGGCCTCAGCCATCATCTGGAGGGAGCCCTCTGGGCTCACAGCAGTGCTGCAGGCAGTGCTGTTTTGCTCAGTATTCACAGGTTTAAGTTAAAAATGTTGAAGCTCTTGATCTTCAGGCTACACTTCAAACTCCCCTGAACCTCTGAGCCTCATTCAGGCCTGAGCTCAGTACAAAAGACACATACAGGAGGAGGTGAGATCATGGCCAGCAGGTGAGGACTGGGGTGGAGTTAGCCAAGCCCAGGGTGCCGTGTCAGAGGCACCACCCCAGAGCACATCTCTCAGCAAATTTCAGGCTCTCACTCACCTCTTCTGGCGTCCACTTGACTTTGCACCTGCCATCCCGCTGCTCCGGCACATCCAAATCAGTGTCCTGGTAATGCAGCTCATCCTGGTCCTCGCTAGGGGTGAATAAAGGAAGGTTATAACTTTTACCTGATAAAAATGCAGGAGAGGGAGCAACCTGCACCATATAGAGCAGAATTCCAGATCTCTCCCTTCCAGCACCGAGCCCCAACCTCACCAACACCCACCCACACACCCCAGACTGAAAGGAGATCCTCAACTTTAGGCTCCAGCGCCTGCCCGCAAGTTTTATTCTGCCAAGAGCAGGGGAAAGAGCGCTTCTTTCCACTTCTGCCTCTTCTGCCCCTCGGGTGGACTTTGCATCTGGGCACCGGCACCATTTCCCCGGTACAGCTCAGAGGGAGCCGGATCGCTGGCGCGGAGGGGCGCGGGGAGCGGTGCGGGAGAGCGGCCGCCGGGCTCCCACTCAGCCCCCGCTGCCGAGCGGGCGGAGCCGGGGGGATGCCCCAGCGCGGGTACCGCGGGGCCGCCGCCCCGCATCCCGCATCCCGCACCCCGCTGTCCGGCCGGCGAGCGGGAACGGGGCAGCCGGGAGGAGCCTC
>VWYO01022672.1:85656-116600 GCA_013400275.1 Rhadina sibilatrix | reverse complement strand
GAAAGAAAAAAAGGAAAAAGTTTTAACAACAGAGTAGAACTGTAATATTTTTGGCTTAACTAGATTACGTCTGAAACAGGTAATTCTTAGCACAAACTGCTGCTCTGCCAATGTGCTCCAAACACACTTTGAAGCATCAAATCTGCTCTGAAGAATTCCTTCAGCACAGCTGTATTTCAGTGCAGCTCCTGAGGAACAATGCTGGTGTCACCTCTGCGCTGCAGCACTGGCCAGAGCTGTGAACACTCCTGGGGACTCCCTGCTCTCACTCAGGCACCAGGATTTAGCTGCAATTACAAACTTGCATGTACTAATCCCTCAATTAAAATAAATGAGAGACTTAACAAATTGAGCACTACATGTTTTATGGAGATTAACAGTCATAAGTACTCTTCACTGGTCTCATTTATTGCCCAGTTAATGTGCAAGAAACACTCTTGCCTGTGATTAGTGTAGCTGCTACAATGACACACCACCCTCGCTGCTGCTATTACCAACTACTCACTTGTAACTGTTATGAAAAATACCTGATTCAGTTTCTTAAACTCAACCACTTGGAAGAAGATGTGCTCCAGGATATATTTGGCATCCTGCTTGTCCTTTGGGAGCTCACTGGTCACTCCCAGGATGTCGCCGCATTTCCGCACGTAGAACTCCAGGTCATCGTCAGTGCCTAAACAAGCACCCAGGGAAGGAGGCAGGTGAGTGTCACACACATCTGGAGCAGCTGGCCAAAAACCTGCTCTGAATCTCCATTTCCACTGGAGTCCTGGGAGGTTCAGTCCCATAACCAAGCTCAGTGGACTAGCCATGATGGATTCCTGCAGCCAGTTACCTGCTCATCCGCTGTAGGTGTTTAGAATAATCTTAACATTCTAACTTCAAAGTATAAAAAAGATGTGAAATTCATCAGCAAGACTGCACAAAGCAATGTATGCACAATGTAGGAAACAGCAGGCACAAGCATGCTAAAATGTCATGCAACAGACAAAACATAATGTCATGGTACATAAAGCCACGCTATCAGTTTCCAAAGCCTTGCAGTTTCTTACATCAGGATAAGAGCAGTAGATTTCCCCAAATCAGGTCCATGATTTAAAATTAAATATAACAATTCTCCTCTAAAAAACTGGACTTTTTTATATAAATGTGTAAGCAATCTGCTCTGCTTACATTTGTTTGTGATTTCTGCAAGACGTGCTTTCTCAGAGGAGAAAGTTTCATCCAAGTCAAACAGCTCCAGAGCAGGAGGAGGCAACTCTCTGAAAGCAGGTGGAAAAACCTTGAAGAGAAAAAACAGCATGCTTGATTGCCAAACATTTTTCTTACACTTTACAGATCTCTAAGACAACAGTTTTGAACTTATATTGGACTTGAAGAAACCCTTTAAAAAGTCAAAAGCAACTCCAAAGCCACCAAACAAAGGGGCACCATTTGAAAATTCCATTTTTATGGAAGGTTGTAAAAAGAACTGAATATCTGAAAAGAGTTTAGTCACACGTATGCCAGAATTACCACCCAGCATCACAACTAGACATTCTTACTTGCAGTTTCAGTTTTGCTCCATGAGACCCAGGTGATGGCTGAGAGCTGAGGAACTAAATTGGCCCTGACAGCTCACCCTGAAAACGTATTGGCATCAGTTCAGGTCAGAGTATTTTCTGTTTCATGCAGACACCATTTATGTCACAAGTTGGACTTGGGTTTTTAAAAAGCAGCGACTGAGACACCATTTCAGTGCACCTTCAGCTCTAAAGGATCCCAGTAATGCTTTCTCAGTGACCAGGATAAAGAAGGATGGAACAATGAAGGCAAAATTCAGATCCTCAGAGATTCCTGCCTTCTGAAATGAGTTTGGCACCCCCACAGTGTTGCTTCAGCCCAAACATTGCTGGTGAGAGTTTGATCAGCTCCTGCTGTAAAAGACCAGTGCTCCACTTTCTGCTTCCCCTGAGGATCTGGGAGATGGAGGCAGAGCAGGACAGACTGGCTCCTCCCTGGCAGCAGCACTTACACCACCACTGCTTTCTGAAACACCACCTCCTGTTTCACAGGGAAGGCTGAGCCACCACCTCACAGGACTGGGAATAGCTACTCAATCAGGGCTTCAATCACCAGGATTCTGTTTTGGTACCACAAAACACTACATTTTGAAGCTCTTTTAATAATTAGAAGTGTAAGTGCTCTTTCCTAAAAGATGGTCTCCCCAGTGTAGTCAATCCCAAGTGAATAATTATTACCATAGCATTTCTCACTACCTCTTTTACAGAACTATGGAAATTTTGCATGAAATAAATGAAAACAGAGACTCATTAAGGCTGGAATAGACATGCAAGATTATCAAATCCAATCTTTATGGAGAAGGGTTGTCCCTGTACTGTACAAACATAAAAATTACTCACAGCTGGCTGGAGGACAGGTAGTGGAGTCTCAAATTCAGGCTGAATGAGTTGGAGGGGTTCATGTTGCACATTCAGTTCTTCATAAGCTCTGCAGCACAGAAAAATTCAAAGTATGAGGGAAAAAATGATACACAAAAAAAATGGGATGTCCATTTTATAAGGACCTCAGAGAACTATAGATCAGTAATAAATAACTTCTACAGTGAGAAAATTAAAGTTGTGACAGAGGGAGATAATGATAGGTGGAAAAATAAGATGATTTTAAAAAATGACAGCTCAATTCTACTATCAACTTCTAGCAGGATGAATGTGGATGAAGAAAAAGTGATCCAGCACAACACCAGCAGAACTGGGATTTCAAAAAAGTTTGTAAGGAAGTCAATAACCAAAAGTTATTTTAATAAAATATTTGTTATGGTGTCAGAAGGGAGATCCTCTTGTGAATTCACAACTAGTGAAAATGTAAGAAATACAGAGTAAGAAGAGTGTCCCCAGCACAGTGGAGTTTCATGGAATCTGTTAAGCTCCCACTACTCAATGTGTTCAGACATGGGAGTTATGATGGACAAAGCTGATAGTGACACAAACTGGTAAAAGTGAGCAGCTGATAAACCTCAAAACAATTATTGGGAAATGCAAAGGTGCCTTCAATGCAGCTTTGAGTAAATGTCAAGTAATTCAAAAGTGGAAAAAACGAGCAGCCCTCAGTTATCACTCCAGAAAGTGCCCAACTTCACTGCAGACAGTTCTCAAAAGATCAGATCTATGAATCTCAAGTAGTCAGAAAAAAAAAAAAGGATAAAAGAAGGCCAGAAACTGCATCTAAGACAAGCAAGAGAAAACATCATTTCCAGACTGTACAAATCTATCATCTGGTATATCCACTTTCAAAATGCTGACTACAGTTCAGTCCTTCCTGCTCTTAAGGAGACACAGCTAAGCACAAACAGAAAATGTAGAACACCGAATGGAATAAATAAATAATAAGAAAATTACAGGTGCTGACTTGATAACTGAAGGGAGGGCAGTTGTGTCCAGCTGATAAAGGGATGTATCAAACAGCTTGGTGAAGTCTCTTGGGTTCTCATCTCCTTCCTGCAGGCAGACTCGCAGCTGCTCGGAGAGCGCGGCCGTGTCTGGGAGCACGGTGTAGTCTGAAATCTGCACACACAGATACACACCCCTGTCATTTGAAATGGCCAACCCACTCCCACAGACTCTTTTCACCTTGTATCTCACCTAAAATCTCACTTAGAAATAATCATTTCACACTTTATCAGGTAGAGCCCTCTGCAGTGCCGCTCGCTAGATCAGTGACTGTGCCAACTCTTGTCTCAGCTGTAAAGCCACTCAACACATGGATGTTTTACTTGGATTTCTGTTAATTCTCTAAAATTAAAACAGCCAGCTTGCTAATCAACTGTGCAAAACTGTTGCTCTTTTATGCACACAGAGTACACAACTTTATCACATAAAGATATCTCCAAATAAAAACAGCATTTGAGTACAACCAAAACTGACACATGGGTTGATCCCTGCTCACATACAGAAAATCTGCCTTTCCTTCCTGCACATTCCTCTTGTCTGAGGGCTCAGAGTGAAGTGCAAAGTCACTACACTGGAGCAGTCCATCTCATAAATATGGGCAAATTGGAAAGTGACTTCCACAAATTATATCTGATAATGAATGGCAATCTGAGGCTGAGTGGTACCATTAATTTTTACACCTGAGCCATCGGTCTCTTCAATCCTAGATCACAAAAAAAGGTTCTGCAACAGCAGCAGCACACATCTGGCTGATAACCACTCTGTGCTGAACACATGGTGTGCCAAAACCAGTGCTGCCAGATCCCACTGTTCTTTACCTCCTTGTGATGGATCTCTCTTACCTCGGGTTCCTCCATGTCCATCTCATTTAAGTGGATATCTGATGTTGTGAGCCACTGGAAAAGCACATCCTGGGGAAGGACAAAACTCAGTTACTTCTAGGAGAATCCAAGTAATCTCATACTATGCTTCAATCTATTAAATAACACACCATGAAAAAGATTAAAAATAAGATAATAAATCAAAGAGTATCTGTTAGTATTGGCTTAGAATCCTCATACTGAATCCATTTCATAGCTCTCGTGCTCTACACTGAAGCTGAGCCTGGAGTGCTTTGCAAATGTTGCAAAGATCCAACTGGATATTTTTACACAAAAACAAAAACAACTCCCAAAAAACTCCAACTTACCATGATCTTACCATTTTCCTCTTTATCTAAATACTGGTCACTGAACATGTGGGAAGATCCCAGTGCTGCCATCTTTCCACCTTTACTCTACCAACAAAGAACACAACATAGCAAAAATTCCTTCCAAATCACAGTTTTAGAGGCAACTGTTATTGCATTACATGTCTACATAGTAAAAAACTGTGTGAACTTGTTCACATCCCTTAACAATATCAATCCTGTGCTTGTAACTCTTTACTATTACATTTCTGAATTTATTTTTATAAATTAACAGGGCTGGATGAGTAAGACAACATATGAAAAATCTACTGATTCCAAGGTGAGAGGCCTCTTCTTTAATTCAATATGCTGTACTTACAGAGCTAAGGATAATCTTATTCAATAAATTATTACTAAAGCAGCAAAAAAAACCCCCAAAACTTTAAAGAACTAAAGATATCCACCAGTCAACCAAAAATATGTAATCTTTGCTGACCACCTCATTAATTCTCCTCTGAACCCCATGGAAAGAAGTTCACCATAACATCAGGAGTCACTGGGGTCACCTGGAGTTTGCAGATGCATCAAAAATTGAGGTGGGTTTGTAAGTACCCCTGAAAGATGCACTCAGAATTTTTGTCTGGGGCAAGGGGGATGCAGGGAGTGGCCCAGGCAGCTCATACCTGATTCTGGTAGAAAGCCAGGATAGGCCTGTTCAGTGGGAAGCAGACAGACCCTGTGGACAGAACTGCCACTGCTGGCCTCATCACATTCAGCGTGGCTCCAAAAGGATAAACAAAGGTGAGAGCTCTGCAGGAAATACAGAAATTCCATAAGCACCTGCATGCACCAGGCAGGCTGGGCAGATTGACAGAACTCAAATTGAAACCCAGGGACTAGAGGCATAAAAGATCTGGTCATGAGAACAGTAATTCCTTTCCAAACCTATCCCTCCTGCTGTTTCAGTGGTTACCAAGCTCTACTAAACAGACTCTCCTTTGCAGATATAACCTAAGAAGCATATGAACATAAGAAATGCATTAGAAAACCTCACCCTAAGCACAGTGTACTGCTGCTAATCACAAACCTGCCCATTCTGAGGTGCTCTACATATTTTCACACCAGTTTCCTCAGAGAAAACACTTACTGTGAGTCATGGCCCCTTCCATCTTCATCTGCTGTCTCAAGCACTGTTTTCTTTGCAGCTTCACTGATTGCCCTAAGAGATATTGAAAAACAAACCTTACTGAAAACAATCCAGATTACAAGGGTTTACTGTCAACATTCACATACCCCAAAAATTTACCTGTTCAAAACTCCATCAGAGATTAGTGCTTCTTTTGGGTGGTGGTACTTGTAATACACATTTCGTACTACAGCATCTTGGCAAAAGAAAAAAAAATACAGAAATTTACATCTTAGCTGATCAGTGTGTTAGAATTAGCAAAGAAAAATTACTTTTGGTCTTGGATTCCCCAGGTGTTGGCTTCTAACACCACAAAGCTGCCATGTGGCTACCAAAAGAATTGAAATCAGCCTTCAATTCTGATTCTTCACTACTGTTTCCTTTTGGACAGAATAGATTTAGGACAGGAATATGTTTGCAATTTCAAAGAAAAATACAAAACATTAAGCACATCACCATCTTCTGCAAAGCAAAAGAGATGAAAGATGATCCAGTTAAAACAGCCTGTATCAACTTTTATAACTCTATTTTTTAATGCATCGTCCAAACACTTGATGAATTGAATCCTACTGATGCAAAAAAAAAATTAAAAGGCATAGTCTAGAAAAACCACCAAAGACCCCAAATATTTTATGTACACTGAGACACACTTGCCTTGGGTAGCTGGGGTTTTTTTCCACATTGGCAGCACAAAACTAATGGATGACATTTTATTGGTCTGCCAAAAAAAAGTGCCACTTCTTATTCAGGGTGGGCATTAAGTGACTCAATCCTTTAAAATGTGTGAAAAATGTTTTAAGTTGAGGGCTTTTATTAAAAAAAAAAAAAAATCCCTAGAATTATTTTAGTAAATTAAAACTAAAAACTACAGCAAAAGAAATGGAAATGGTTTGTCCATGTACTCTGTCCATGGAAAGCCTTTGCTGTGCTCCAATATTACCATGTGCATGCAGATTAAAGAAAAAACATCTTTTAGATCAAAAGATACTTAGTGAGAAGGAGCTGCTTGGCTTATATCCACAAAGGCTGAACCTGCTCTTTTCATTTTGCAGTAAATTGATGACTAAAGGTAGCAATGAGCCCCATTACCATTATTGAAAATGATCCCATATTCTTCCAACAAAAAGTTAATATTTGTGCCATTCCGGGACTCTCCACCTTCTCTCAGCATCACCAGGATGGCCCCACCATCCTCCAGGAATTTCTTCAGAGCAGAAAACTAGAAATCAACAAAGATCCAGGGAAAAAAAACAAACAAACATGAGAAGCTATACACAAAACTGCGTGAAGTTAAATTGATATGAGGGGAGAGAAATGACTTTGACTGCTTGCATTTAACTTGATCCTATGAGAAAAATGTTCAAATTCCAATTTATATGAAATTATTTAATGCAGCATTACAGCAAAGTCTTCTGTCTTGTTCTTTTCTACTTAAGCAAATTTTAAAACATAGTTAACTTGAAAACAATTATTGACTTCTTACCTCATCAGCACTGAACTTCTCTCTTGGTCCTGCTGTAATCCACAATTTCACCCCAAACAGTTTCTCAGATGTGATCTCATCTTTTAAGCTATGAATACATTAATAAAGACATGCATTATTCTTGGATATAGTCCTGAGCCACAACATTTTCCTTTTGCCTTTTTTTTTTTTTTTTTAATAAAGGACTGGCAAATGAACACAAAGCAAATCACTTCAGTCACTTTGCATCCTTTCATCTGGGTTTAAAGCTGACAACTCGAGCAAAAATAATCCTTACAAATGTCAACCAGCTAAATAGCAACACTTCTCTGAGAAGGCACTGTGACAGATCCAGAGCTGCTGCAAACTGTCACAGCTGCTATTAAACTTTGCACTTGAGGAGCTTCCTATTATTTTTCTTTTTCTTCTTTTTGATCCGGACACATTTCACAGAACGAGTAGGAAGGGCACTCACTGGGATCACCCAGCCCAGCTCCTGTCCCTGCACAGACCCCCCAACAACCCCACCCTGGGCATCCCTGGCAGCGCTGTCCAAAGGCTCCTGGAGCTCTGGCAGCCTCGGGGCTGTGCCCATTCCCTGGGGAGCCTGGGCAGTGCCAGCACCTCTGGGGGAAGAACCTTTCCCTGGAATCCTCTCCCGAACAGCTCCACGCAGTGCCCTTTTGCAGCAGTCAGATAAACAGCACCATCTACAAACCCCCTGTTTTCTTTTTTTGTCCCGAGCTCCAAATCGAGACAGACTCGCAAATCCGCATGAAGAGCTTCACCCTTACACCTCACACCCCATCTCCGCCGGCGAGCTGTAGCTCCCAAGAACCACGCACAGCATCCCACCGCGGCACAAGACGCAACAGGGCGCAATCGACGCGAGAGAGCGACCTCAGCTGACGAGACACATCCCCAAAGGCCACTCGGGTACCCAAGGCGGACCACAGAGCCCCGCCGGGGCCGCCCCTCACCTCTGCACCTTCCAGCTGCCGCGCAGCCTCTTCCGCAGGCCCTTGTAGCCGCCGGCCGGCGTGAAGCTCTCGCCCTTGGAGGCGTTGAACACTATGGCATTGCGCGGGCCGCTCTCCATAGGCTCCCCCGGGGCTGCCGGAGGGCTCTGGGGAGCAGCGGGCGAGCGCCAGCGCCCCGGCCACCCGCGGGTCCCCGACGTGTCCCCAACGTGTCGCCGTCACCACGCGCGCCCTAGCAACGCTCCGACAGGACGCATGCGCGGGTGGCGTTTCCCCCCCTCGAGTGCAGAGGTCGCCGCTGTGGTTCGCTCCACTCCCCGCCAGGGAAAGGGGCGGGGCGCTACCACTGCGGAGGGCGGGGGGGTGTGAGGCTGCGTGCTCCCGCCCGCCCTCAGCCCGGCCGCTTGGCCTCAGCTCGCGGCCGCCAGGGGCCGGCGCAGCCCCGCTGGCCTGAGCCCCCTGTTGACGTTTTTGGGCCTTTGGTTTTGCTTGTGTTTAAAACCCCAATCCTGACAGCTGCAGGTTTTTCCCTGTGAGGGTGCTGACCCAGAGCAGCTGTGGCTGCCCCTGGATCCCTGGAAGTGTCCAAGGCCAGGCTGCACCGGGCTTGGAGCAACCTGGGAGAGTAGATGGCATCTATAGCCTTTAAGATCTTCAACCCTTCCGTGATTCTGTGATCAGCCTAAATTAGGAAATTCCTCTTTAATTTAAACCCAGCAGTGTTCAGGCTGCACCGCATGCAGCGCCGTGCTCTCAGGCCCCGCACAGAGCAAACACCCCTCCTTCCCCTCTTATCCCCGACAACCAGAGAAGCACATCAGTGTTTCCAACTTTAATATAAACCATTTCCAATGTCTTCAGCATATACAAGATAGAGCCTGATTAAAAAAAAAAAACACCAAAACACACAGTTGTACCAGCACAAGGTTCCCCATAGCATGAGCATCACACAATTTTCAGAAAGCCCCTTGTAACATCCCCGTGTTGCTCTGAGCCCCCTCCTCTCCTCCCCACAGCAACAGCACGGAACAGATTAAAAAAAAAAATGTAGGAAGTGACATTCAATGAATACACCAGCATTTAAATTAAGGCAGAATAAATAAACGTTCCACATGAGTGATGGGCATTCTCAGGTGAGTGCTGGAGCCTGGCCACCACTGGCTGTTCACTGCTCTGTGCTCATCACAGTAGTGTTGGTGTGCCTGGGGTACGTCAAGCACATGGTGTGAAAGCATCCCCCAACCCCAACCAGAGTTCAGCTAGAAAGTTATTTTTATTTTTCCAAGCAAGTCAGCCTCTTTATGCCCCCCACTCTTTGATCTGGGTTTTCCTCCTACACGTTGGCTTCTCCATCACAGCCTCGTTGTTGCTTCAGTAGCATCCCAATCCTGGACCAGAAAGATGATCCACTCTCTTTAAGGAGGATCAGACTGGCAGGAAAATCCACAGTGCAGTTCAGGACTTACAAATCTGCAGCTGCCTTTGGAGCAGTAACTGATGAACAGTTTTTCACTCAGCCCAGGATGAGCAGCTTGAGTAACGGAGTTCACTTACAGGAAGCCACTGTTCATGGTGATGTGAGGAGTTTCCTTCTCTGTTGATGGCTTGGGGAAAGACATAGCTGAGCATAGCTCCACCAGAAAAAAATAAAAGGAAAAAATTAAAAAAAAAAAAAAAAGAAAAAATTGTCCAGTTACAAGGACCTGGCTGTTGATGTGAATGATGGCACATACCTCAACCATAAATGCAACCACAGAGTGAATACAATTCTGCCAAGCAGCACAGGACACTCAAGGAAAATCATAATCAGTGTCCCACTTTCCCTGGCAGGGAAACATTCAATTAAAGAAGAAAATCCACCAAACAGCAAAAATTAAGAACTCTGTTCCATCCCAGCCAGTTAGTGAGTTAGTGCCAATTTCCTTAAACCAGGAGCAAAGGACAGTACCAATCCTCTCAAAAGGAAAAAAAACCAAACCCAAAAAATAAACCCCCACAAAAAACAAACCACATAAAACCCATTCATTTAAAATATAGCTTCACAAAGCCCTTGTAAAACTTAAATGTCCTCTTCAGTTGGTGCATATGAAAATCCTAAAAACGCATCTGAGGCACTGGAGCTGCTGGCTGCTAGGTCAGGCGTGCGGGTGATGGAGGCAGAGATGGCTTCTTGGGTGAACTCGGGATCAAAGTGTCGCAGATCAGCTGGGCCAGCCTAAGGCAGGGAGCAGAGACACACGGTCATCGAGTGAGCACACCCTTGTGTTCAGACAGTACCATGTGTGAGAACCAGGGGGACAGTGATTGATGGTGATGAGAGATCTCTGGAGTCAAGGCTGCTCTTGGAGCGTGGGGTTTATTGCATAGGGCGTGGGTGAAGGGGCTCTGCTGAGAGCTGCCAGCTGCAGCTCAGAGCAGAGAGAGAGAGCGAGAGAAGTAAAAGCAGCAAGAGCAAGAGTAGAAGTAAAAGTAAGAGAGTGAAGTTCCCGTTACAATCCATTAAATCATCTTCTATACTGAATATTCTAACTGACACCAGCCAATCTAATACAAGGTACAAATCCTATAGCATTTACATACAGCCTATAAGAATCATTACATTACTGTGCTGTGTTATATTTCAAACACTAAAAATGACCCTTTGGACCCCTCCTGCCAAGCTGGTGGGGTCTGCTCTGACCCTTGGGCTCTTGATGAGGAGAAGGGCATTGTTTAATCCAAAGGGGATTAATTACCTGCAGCAGCCACACTGTTGTTCTCCAGTTGTCCAGTAACTAAAGCTCTAAACATCAAAACTTGCTTTCAATTCTATTTCACTTATAGGTTTCATATTCTCAAAACCTAAGCAATCATATTTATAAAGTTTTCCTTTTTCATCTCCTCCAACACCATGCAGCTGCTCTTCCAAAAGAGCCATCACCACTGCATCTGCAGGCCCCAGCCCACACCTCAGAGCCCTCAGTGCCAGCATGAGACATCTGGAGAGGATCCTTTAGCTAAAACAGACAGAATCATCCACTTACCACGTTGGGGTTGAATGGAGGAGTAATCCTCTTGTGATATAAATCATCCCAGTTTATTGGGCTGAAGAATACGTGGTTCTTTATCTCAAGCTGTACAGGAAGCAGGAAGGAAAAAGTCAGTCTGCTGCCAAGCCTTCTTTTCTAGCACCTGGTCTCACAGCTTTAAGTGGTTTAAGAAAGACTTGAAGTTACCACATACCCATGTGCAAAAATTCCTTAATACATGAGGGGTCCTGGTCCAGGAATCCCCTGAAGGGAAATGACCCAGCCCACACTGGTGTCCTTAGCTGGTCACCACCCCTGTCCCTTTGGAAATCCAAGCCAACCCCATGTGTCCCTGGTAGGAGGCTGAAGGGACAGACTGTGTGGGAAGGTTTTTCCAAGGCAGTGCTGTTACAAAAGAAATGCTCAGAATAGAAGTTTTCCCAGCCACCCTCCCTCCCTCCTGCTCATAGTGAGGGCCACCTACGAAATCTGTTTTGGCACCCAGCCTCCTCTTCTGGTCCTTGTGGAGAAGTCCCTGAAGGATGTCACAAGCTGCCACAGTCTTGGTTCCTTGGATCTGTAGTGGCTTGTGCAGAATGTTGTCATACATCTGAGACACATCCCGGCTGTAAAAAGGAGGCTAATTTGAAAGAGAGGAGAAGCAGCCAGGTAAAACATGAGCTACCAGAAGGAGCCACACATTGCAGGTCAAAATGAGTCCTGCAGTGAGTAGATGAGGGAGACCTGCAACACCTCTGCTCAAAAGGGCAGTGGTAGGATTGAACCAGTTCATTAATTCAAGATTTAATTGTCTATCAAGTACCTCATGAACACCAGACCAACCTCACACCACAGTTTTTGCAAATAAAATTTTTGCTATGTAAAGTAAACCAGCCCATTTCCAAACTTACCAGTCCAAAGAGCATTTCATAGAGGACAGCTCCTAGGCACCACCAGTCTACTGTCCTGTCATAGGGCTGCTTCTTTAGCACCTCAGGAGCCAGGTACTGGGAAGTCAGAAGGAGATATTGGAGTCAAATTATAAAGGAAGGGCTTTGCCCTTCTCAGTCCCAAACCTGGCTGCAGGTCAAGTTGGGCAAAGGCGTTTGGAACAGCACGGATGCATTTCCTACTATTATGCAATAAACTCTCCACTTGCTTTGGAGCAATGGGGCTGAGAGACACCTGCCAAAGCCCTCCAAGTGTCCTTGCAGGCTACAGGAGGGTCTCTTCCTCAAGAGGACTTCTACAGGCATTTGCCACCTGCTACAATTCAGCCAGCAATCCTGTCCCACTATGACACATCTCAGCTCGAAAAAGCTCCTGTATTTTTGAAAAAGCTGCAGTTTTCAGCCCCAGTAAGACTCTCTAAAGCAGCAAAACTACCAAGAATCACCATTGAGGAGCAACAGGCAAGAATTGGAGCAGTCTGCAGAATCGTTTCCCACAGAATTACCTCTGTGTACTCTCAGGCTCTGTCTAGAACAGGAAAACACCAACACACACCAATACTAGAAAACAAAGCTCAAACATTCCTGCTTGGATCATTGCTGTGCTATTGCATAAGTGACACCTCACTGAAAGAGGAGGGAAATTTCTGCCTACTTCTGCTGAGCTTGAACACTGAAAGGTGGTGTGTTTACAGACCCTTTGTCAAGCTGCCTGGGGAAAGTAGCAGGACAGGTGTATTACCTAGGCTGAAGTGTTACCAAAATCTCCAGGCTCAGTAAGAAGCAGGCAAAAAAGCCTCTGAGAACCCAGACTGGAAATAGGTTTTTGCAAAACCCAGTTGCAGTGCATTGGAGGAAAGGCATTTCCTCTCCTCTGAGGAGTGTTCACATTCCAGGGGGGAGGCTGGTCCTCTCCTCAGGGCATTCTGCAGCTCCTGCATGCACTAAGGACACACAGGAGAGCACAGTGAGGTGCTGTGCCTGTCAGGACCAGCAGGCTCCGTGTCCTGCCCCTCTGGGATCTCCAAGCAGGTAAGCATCCCAGGGGTAAGGTCTCCACTTGCACAGCTATTTTCACAATCCTGGCCATGTCCAATTGCAGGAATTCCTGCCCCAACAGCTCATTAATACTCAAAAATTGCTGTGTTGTTACAGTTAGAACTGTCTGCTGGATAGGGAGGGCCTTATCTGAACTCCAGCTTCAGGCTGACAGCCTCAGAGAGCCCATAATTTTTTGAGGTGTCACATAAGCTCAAGACTCAGAGCACCAAGTGGCAGAGGGTTTCCAGCACCCGGGTCACAGCAAAGCCCCCATATATGCAGTACCTCAGGAGTGCCACAAAAGGTAGAAGTTGTCTCCTCTTGCTCCATTCCTTCTTTGCAGAGTCCAAAGTCTGTCAATACTATATGACCCTAAAAAAGAGAAATCTTAGCTTGTCCCACTCTTTCTAGAGAGGAGACATGATCTCCAAATATTTGCCTAAGCATTAATTCTCATGTGGATTTTAGTTCCCCACTGCTCATCTGCCTCCCCTCCCTCCCCTTATGTTCATCCTGTAGTACAGGTACTGGAGCCTGTAGAAAAAATAAAGTCTAGATTTCTTCTTACTTTTTATTTGTCTACAGCTAGATAGCCATGAAGAGATCCAGCACTGCTGTGATTTTCTGCTGCTTTATCCCAGAGCCAGTTTATGTAACAGACACCACCAGAGCTACAGCATGACCTGCTATTCACCTCCCTGATCCCTGCCTCAGGTCAGGTCCCAGCTTCTGGGAATGAGCCAAGGGCCCCCAAACCATGTAGTTCTTCAGAGGGCAACTTCACTCATCCCTGCAGGACCTGCACAGAAGTGCAGTGGGGCAGACAGACAAAACCCATGCCATCATGTCAGCTACAGTCCAGCTTGCAGAGCCACAGCCCTCTGCTTGTGGTTCCCATGTTTTTAAAACCAGCAGGAAGACAGCCCAAGCTGTGAATATACCTGGCAATCCAGGAGGATGTTCTCAGGCTTTAAGTCCCTGCAAGGCAAAGTGCTGTTTGAGCAGATTTGGCCAGATATTTGGAAAACATGGATCTGAAACAGCATCAGCTAAAAACGGGAGCTGACAAAACCTCCCAATCCAGATCACCAAGACCTCCCCAAATTGCAGACTCCCACCAGTACAAATACATGCAAACATAAATAGGCTGCTTTCACACAGGATCAGGTGTCAGCCTGCATTTCCATGCATGAATTGTTACTGAGAGATGATTTCTGACTTATTGAGCGAGGTTCATTTTATGTCTTTAAACTTAACACCCTCAGACTGATACTGGGAAGGGGAAAGAATGGTTCATGGCCCATCAGGTCCTCTGCTGACCCTCTTGCAGGGTAAAGCACCAGCAGCACAGTCTTGTCCAGGGTAGGACATTTTCAGCTACTCCAGCCCTGCATCATTTCACTTCCCCAGTGAATCCCTTTCCCTCCCAACACCTCACCCCCTGCCTGGGCAGGCTGGGTGCCCCTGCCTTACCTGTAGATGATGTTTAGGGAATGCAGGTACCCAATGGCACTGGCAACTTCTGCCGCATAGAATCGGGCCCGGGGCTCGCGGAAACAGCGCTCCCTTTGCAAGTGGAAGAAGAGCTGTGGGAGGGTGAGAGGGTTGATCATGTCTCTAAATAAGTGAAGGTTAATCTGGAACAGGGCTGAAAGCCAGCTACAGAAGGGAAAAGTGACTTGCAGCAGGTAGCACATGGACAGCATGGAATAAGCCCAAGCCAAGTGAATTTAAGAAGTCCAAACATCTTTCTAGAAAGTGTTTAATTTCTTCTCCTCATCATTCACAAAAATTAATAATTAATTCTCAACCCTCCCAATCATCTGCTGACCTGGTTAGGCTCCTACCTTACCACAACCCACAGGCTGATTACAGTGGTAGTATGGCTGTGAGAAGTGGTACATGCAGAGAGCTGAACATGCAAAGGTCTTAGACATGAACTTGATTTGGACAAGATATCCCCCTTAACAGTACCTCCCAGCCAGTTTCAGAGAGCTCAGAAAGACAGCTGAGAAAGATGGAATTCTACAGGACAGAAAACATGGATCCAGAGCTGGTCCACAGGGAGGTTTCCCTGAAGCTCACCAACACCAATATTTCCCCTGTTCTCCATAGGATTTTAAAATGCCCCAATACTGCTTTTCTTAGAGTCTTTACTTTGGGAATCATCTAACTCAGGTCATAGCCAGCGAGATCTTGACTCAATTTACGTGTGAGGATACCTGGTATCCTGCCAGGTATTCCTGGCTGCTCCTTGCCAGCAGTCAAAACAACATTATCATCTTCTCAACACCAATATCTTCTGACAAGAAATAGTTTTAAACAAAGCAGCATGTTTGTGAAGGACCAAAGAGGATTAAAACAAAACCTGTAAGTGCACTCACCTCTCCTCCATTTACATAGTCAAGCACAAAGTAAAGCTTCTCGGAGGTCTGGAAGGAGTAGTGGAGCCCCACAAGGAAGGGGTGCTTGACATTTTTCAGGAGCACGTTGCGTTCTGCCATGATGTGGTTTTGCTATCAAAAAGCAGACAAGGCATTAAGGTTTCAGGCAAGGATCCAGCCCAGCCTGCCCTGAGGGCTCACTGCTGCTTTCAAAACATGTGGAAGCTGAGAGTCTACAAGGGTAATTTCCAGCCTCAAAAAGAGAAACCCTCCCTCCTGCCTGACCTAATTAATCTCTGTTTTATGTTCTCATGGCACAGGTAAATCCATGTTTCACACGTGAACTGCCTACCTGAATGCCAGGTGCCCCAATTGTACTACTCAGAGAGCCCATACACCAACCACAATCTCCAGAATAGCCTGGGAGAGCAGTCATACCTCCTTTTTCTTGAGGATGGTTTTCTTATGCAAGACTTTCACTGCATAAAAAGTCCCGTCACACTTGCGTTTGGCCAGGAGAACCTGCAACAGAAGGTCCTGGTCACAGCTCTCTGTCTCACCTTGGTCAGTGTTTCCTCATTAGCTCAACACTCTTGTGAGTGATTATACACAGAAAACTACTTCAGAGGGCCAGGTACAGGGTTTTAAGGACCAAGCTCCAGCCCTCTCAATTCCCAGCACTTTTTCATTGCCAGAAGAAAAGCACTCAATATCTCCACATAGATACACATGTCTCCCTAGACACTCAATAGAAAATAGTTTTGGAGCATTAGGGGCCAGTCCCATTTAAAGTGAATCCTGGCTGTCTGTAAGGCTTCTCCAGAGATCTTTTGCTGAACAAGTTTAAAACTTATTCCAAATCAACCACTGCTTTTTACCATCATCACCCTGCGCATAAAAACCATCACTCTTCAGTCCTTAGAGAGCTTAAAGGACCTTAAAGTTAGAATGGACTCTTAATAACACTATCTCAGGTCTATCTCAGTCCCACTCAGGCCAAACACCTCCGGAGAGGTGCAAGCAAAGGACAAAAGGACACAGCCAGAAACTCCTTCAGCAACACATTTTCCTTCCTAGCTGCCTCCAAACAGCTGCAGCCCACCCACACAAGCCCACTTACTTTTCCAAAACTTCCTTTGCCTATAACCTTCAGGAAGTCAAAGTCTGTTGGCTTGGCACTGTTGGGCAAGAATGAAACGAGTTAATGTTTCTGGGAGAGAAACACGCAACAGTAACACCACCATCAAAGCAGAGTTCCTGCTTGGAAAAACCAGTGTTTGTGAAAGGGATTAAAGGGCGCTGGGGGGGTGACCCTCGCTCTCAGGCAGCTCAGGATTCACACTCTGTGTGTCAGGGCACCCTGCAGAGTGTGAGCAACCCCACAGCAACCCAGGGGCTGAAGGCAGCACAGTAAGGACAAAGTGATGCCTTTACAGGGGACACAGCTTATCCCTGTTTCTAAGGAAAGATAATCAGCAAGCCAGCAGTGACAAGGAAAACCTTCCCTTACCACCTCTCAAAGGAAAAGGGACAAGGGGCTACAGACGTGGCCAGGAGAGGATGATTATAACAAGTACCAGCTACAGCTTAGTCTTGGAAGCTGGTGCATGTGGTGTTAAAGGCCAGGAAATGCAATTGTCCAGACTCCTGCAGACACCACCCTGTGACACACAGGGACCATCTGCATCCCCCTGCCAGACCTGTTCATGCTCCACACCCTACCTGGCTTTGCAGGGAGCTTACTTGGGGTTAGCAGAAGGTCCGAGGTTGATGTTGTCAGTTGGTGTTGAAGGCTAGAGAAGATAACAAGAATTTTACTCACAAGGACTATGCACATGTTGGGTTTTCTCTTCCTCAGCACAGCATCCTTCACACAGAGCCATTGATAAACACCCATCAGCAAGAGACCCAGTGGGTACTTCAGCAGACATTTAAGGTCTCTTTAGATGGCCTTATGCACACCCAGCACCACAGAGCTGCAGGCTCCCTCTTCCCAAAGACAAGGGGATATACACACACACACACTCTTCCTCCTCTTTCTGTTCCCTAGGAACCTTACCCTCCCCAGACTCTGGGAGCCTCATGCCTTGTCCAAAAGAGCCTCTCTGCTGTTTTTCTCCACCCAGCATCACCCAGAGGACAGGGCAGCAATAAGGCTCCCACCAGGCTAACACAGGCTCTCTCCTTATCTTTCATTTAAAGCATCAGCCCCCTTTGTCCCAAAGGTGAGGATTTGCTTGTTCAGAGTTGTGATCTCACCTGGGTGCTTTTGTCTGGGCTCCGAGAACGATCCATTAAAAAAACAACTCGCTCAGCACTTGGGAAAAGAAGAGGAAGTCAGTGTTGAATAGAAAATCTGAGACAGAAACAGCTTCACACCATTAACCTGCCAGGGAGCAGTGCAAACCTCAGTTTGTGCACCCCTTCCATCACAGGAGGGCTCAGCTGAGCTCCCCCAGCACTGCTCTCCCCAAAGGATGGGGTGCCTGCACTCTGGGGGAGGCAGGGAACAGTGTGTGCTGACAGGAGATTGGGGAAACAGGGCTCCTGGGTGAACAAGCATATCCAGTATTGGCCCCTGGCTTGCAAGAGCAGAAACTGCATGAGCACATGAGGTCCAGCACAGCCCCACCAGCAACACAGCCCCAGGCCAGCTAAAGTCACAGCTCTCTTGACCATGCCCAGACCCCTCTCAAGGCAGGTGCAGCCCCCTCCCCACTGCACAGTGATGCTGCAGCCCAGTGAGTATCCCCACAGGCAGCCAGGAGAGTCCAGCTAAGTCCAGCCACCATGGTCCATGGGGCTGGCAGCAGCCAGAGGCCACTCCCCAGGCCAGGTCACAGCAGGGCAGATCAGGGCTGTTGACATTGCAGGGAAGAGGAGCTGCCATGGCAGGCTCAGTGAGCAGAGGCATTAAAGACCTCTTGTCTGCCTGGTGCAGCTTTTGCTGGGGCTGGAGAAGCCAGACTTGAACACTTGTTTGTTCAGATCCACCCTGCCCGAGCATCACTGCAGGTGGGTAAGGCTTGCCTCAGGGATTCCTCCCTTTGGTTTTAAGGGTTCACCCATGCCCTTTGCAAAAGCCAGAATTAAGAAGATACCATGAACAAAACAGCTCTGCTCCCTTCTCCCCTGCCCCAGAGAGCTGAGGCTCCCCTTCAGCCCCCCCACACCCTCATACACTGCATCAAGGCTTTGAAACCCCACAGCAACCCTATGCCCTCCCCCTCCTAAAAAGGGAGCCCAAAGACCCCACCAGCCTCCCCACATCTCACCTGTGGGTGCTCCCACCCTCTGCCCCCACACTCCACCAGGCACAGACCCCCAACCATCCCAAAGAAACCCCTCTGGCACAGCCAGGCTGGGCACGGCAGGAGCTGCCGGGCAGCAGCGGATGCTGGCAGCTGTGTCAGGGACTGCCCACATCTGCCCGGTGCCAGCCAGCTCCATCCACCATCCAGCCAGCACAGGGGTGATGGGGCTGAGCTGTTAAAGGGCTCCCACCCCCTGGGAGGGTGTCATACTCACTAGGAGCAGAGCCTGGAGCCGGAGGCCTTGATGGTTTGTTCTATCCTCTCCCGGCCGTGCTTGATGAGCTCTGTGAGGAAAGTTGGAGCACCGAAGCCGATTAGCTGGCAGCGTGATCACAAGTGCACAGAGGCACATTTGTTCTTCACTGACCTTGCTCTTCTCTCCACAGCCGCCCTCCTCCCCCTTCCACTCACATACCAAAATAACCAGGAAATTATAGGAACCAGGACATCTTCCCTCCCAGCCTCACCAGGAGCCCTCAATAGCTCACAGGACAGGGATGAGTGCCACAGAACAGACACCCTCTCTAGTGGCCGAGGGGACTCGGGCTAAAGCACCACTGTCAAGCCTTCTCAAGCCACCCCTGTGTCCCCAGGAGGGACAAGGAGAGTGCTTATAAGGACAGGGTTGTACTGGGATACGTCACACACTTGGCACATCCACTGTCCCTTTCATTCAGGACTCTGTGAGTAATTAGGGACGTGAATGAAACCTTTCAGGCCCTGCAGGAGGTAAGCCAGCACACACACATCACAGAGTAACTTGCCCAAGGACACATAGCCAGTGCCAGAAGCTGGGATTCCCACCATGGAGCATCCCTGCTGCTCAGCTGTGCAGGCGGTTGCCACCACTCATCATCATCATCACCTCTCCCTCCACAGAGAGGAAGCCCTGAGCCTGCTCCCTGCTGCACAGGCTGAGCCAGAAGGAAGCCCAAGGAGTGCAGCCTGTACAGAGGAGTGCATTGCTCCTTGTTTTGCTTAGGTGTAGATAGCAAAATTATTTCAAGACTCAGTTTTACTCCTCAGTTCTGCCACTGAAGAGAAGGCAAGAGTCAAAACATTCACAGAAACGTGTTTCCCTCTGCATCTAAAAAGAAGGGGCTTTATAGACTCAAGCAAGCTGTCATCCTGGAATTGCTCTTCTACAGACCAAGGAATGGACAGCACCAACTGCCAGATCCCACCTCCCTGGGCAAGGATTCTGTAGGACAATGAGTTTTGAGGCAAACAAGCCCATAACAGTGTTTCCTACATGGATCTTTGGATCTGCCAGGCAGAGGGTCCTGGGAGCTCCTGAACTGGCCCCACCAGAAGATTTGGGAGCAGCTCTGATGGGCAGCCAAAAAACTAAGCTGTGAGTTCAGAGTTTCTGAATGGATATGAGAGTCAAAGCAGGAATTTAAAGCAAAGCCCACAAACCATGCAGAGGGAGAACTTACAACATCAGGCTGGTCTGAGCCCCTGACCTTGTCCATACTTTGCCCTGCAGCAAGTCCAAGATCCTGTCCCAGCTGGCACTCACCAGCAGGAACAGCACACAGGCAGCACCCAGACAGATCAAACCCCATCTCCTCCCACTGGGCATAGTCCTTTCCCTGACAGCCTGGCTCTCCCAGGTCTGCTGAAGGTCATCCAACACCTGCCTCGGGGCCACATCTGAGGCACGGCCACAGCAGGACATCCCTGCTGCTGTCTCTGAGCAGACAACACTCACTGAAGGACCCAGGCCTGGGAGGAGGCTGGCACAGGGCACACAGGTGCGTGTGGACAGCCCCAGGCTGCACATGGCAGCAGTAGGTAGAGGACTGCAGGTTCCCACCCCTGTTCAGGAGCCTCTCACCAGAGCAACCCAACCTAACACCTCACTCCTGCTCACTGCCTGCAGCTCCATCAGGTGATGCAGCCCATTTCCCCCAAATCTGAAACCCCCCCAAGCTTGGGTTTGGCCTCAGGACAAGCTTGCTGCCACTGTTCTGATCCCAGACTTGGGGGAAATAATGACTCGAGCAGAGATGAAGATATCACAGCTCAGGCATCTTGGAGAGCACAGGGCAAGCCATGGAAACACATCCATGTGCCTTAGAGGTACTAACTAGCAGCAAAGGACACAGAACAAGTTCCTGACTTGCTCCAAGGGACTTGGACAAACCTGTTTTAGTGACCTGCAGGTAGGCAGGACCCCCTTCCAGCCTGGCAGCCCATTTGTGCCTCCCTCCACCAGCCCCGTTCTGCTCCATTGCCTCTTTGCTGGAAGTGAAGCCACTCAACAAGTCCCTGCTGACCAAGGGCAGCTTTTTCATTAAAGGGACTTGTTCTGAGGTTAAACTCTCTGGCACTGAAGTACCATACCCATTTTTAAGATGTGTATATCCACATCCCACATCACTTTCTATCCAGGTTCAGAGCCACCTTCCCCAGCCCAAGTCCACCTTCAGAGCCAGGTTAGTTTGTGGTTTAAATCTCACAAGCCGCCGAGCAGGCTTTTCCTTATCGCCAACAAATCCTACTCCCCCTAAAGCACAGAGATTTCCTGAGCACACACACTGAACAACAGAAGCAGAAATAGGTCACGAAGATACGCTGGAATCCTTGGTTATCCATGCCCGGCTGCATCCCTCCTTGTGCCTGCTGGCACAGCACGGATGCTCCAGGCACAGCCAGGGCCACAGAGAGCATCGGCAAAGCAAGCCTAGGAGTTCCCCAAAATAACGTGACACTTACACACCAGGAACACAACCCCTGCACCCCACTCCCCCCTCCCCAAAGACCATTTCACCCCAACTCCTGGCCACAAGCACCCAGATGGCAGGAAGTGCCCGCTCACACAAGAGAAAGCTGCTACTTACAAGTTGGAGCAGTTAGTGCAGCTCAATCTCCCCCCACCACACATCCCTCAGTAACATACGTTTGCTTCCCAGCACAGCACGAGCAGCTCCCTGTTCCTCGCACGGTTCTGGCAGTGCTGACCCACATTCCCATGCTCGCCCGGCGTTATTTGCTACAAACACATTACCAATGCAAGGCGTACCTTGCACGGAGACACAACCTCACAGACTCGTCATCCGCGGGCTGCTCCCACCCTCCTCCCTGATGTCACCGCTCTCGGCAGCCCTCCCCGCCTAACCTACATTGCAAACCCCTCCGAGCGAGTCCCTCGTCCTCTCCTGCTCTGGGAAGGGCTGCCTGCCCTCCAGGAAGTGCCCGCTCACACAAGGGCAGGGACAGCGGGTGAGGTTTTGGAGGAAGCAGGGAGTTTGGAAGGGCAGCAGTGAGAGAGGGGCACCAAAGGCAGCCCACAGCCTTCACCCAGCACAGGGGCTGCTCACAGCTTGAGGGGGAGATGCCCCAGTTTCAGCTCAGGGAAGAGCAGGGTGGTGGGAAGGAGGATTCCTGCAAACACGTGCTTTTACTGGGGAGAGAAAAAAAGGCTCGAGTTTTCCCCTGCTACAGATCTAAGAGCTAGCTGCAAGCTAGTACTGAACTCCACTTTCATTCCCATTGAGACACTACAGCAAGTCCAGGAAGAGGTTAGGAAAGACTTTAAAGCACTTCTGCATTTCAGGAAGCTTTCTTAACCACCCTCTGGAGAGCTCCTGGCTTGCCCAATTTTCTCCTGCAGCTCCTGTTCCCTACACCCCAGGGACACTCTAAAACAGAGCAGGAGCCCAGCCAAGCAGCCCTGGCTCAGGGCAAGCTGCAGACAACCAATCCTCAAAATTTTCGAGAAAAGCTACATGCAGAACTTAGAGAAAACAGCAGGTGGCTAAAGCTTCAAGCACTTTGCAAAGAATTCCATGAAAACAAGTCATCAAACATACCTGGGAGCACATCTCCCAGAGGCTGAGCCCTGAAGCACGGGAAGCAGTCCACAACCACCGAGCACAGAGACTTCTCATTCCCCACACTTCCCCTCCTTGCACCAGCCCACCCTGTCGGGCCAGGAGCCCAAAGCTCCTTCCTAAAACCCAGAGGGGAAGAGCTCTGTCTCCTGCAGCAGTTCATTTAGCCCCTGAACACAACCACCCTCAGCTCCTCAGGGTGATCATGCCACTGCTGGTGCCTCACTGCAGCACTTTAAAGAGAGCAGGAAAAGCTGGCCAGCTGCAAAAGATGAAGAAACACCTGCTAGCCATACCCAAGGAGTGAGAATTTAGGTGGGATGGATAGCTTTGGGCGTGGAGGAAGAGATGCAGGTGGTGGGTAGGCACAAATTACAGCCCGGCAGGCAGCTCAGGTGTTCTGAGTAATTTTTGACAAGTCAGCTGGAAATTTGTCCGCTGTGCAGTGGTTTGGAGGAAGGTCAAAACTGGCATTTAGTTCAGATCAAACCCTGAAGAAGCTGTTTTTTACAGTGTCCTCGGGGACCCTGGAGGGCTGCAGGCAGGCTGGTGCTTTGCAGCACTATTAACTGCAAACAGAAGCACATGGGGAGCCTGGTGATTTGAGAGACCAGAGACTGAGCTCTGAAGGAGACTTGGCAGAAGGGCTGACGTCTTCCCTCTCTTCATTAAAAATAAAGCAGTCACTATTTGCTTCCACTGTAGTTTCCCATAAAATCTCCCTGTGTGCAGCTGCAGCAGCAGGAAAGAAGCTTCTAGAGCAGTTTCAGTGGTGGGTGCAAGGAGGTAAAACCAGGCTGTGGGAAGCATTCCCTGTGGGAAGCAGCAGGGCTGGCCACTGTGGGATGGGTCCCTCACCCCAGACTGCAGCTTCTAGAGGGAGATCATCAGGATGTGCTTGGTGTCATGTGTAATGAGGGAAGGGAAGCAGAATTTTGCTTGAAATATGACCTTCTTTCAGGTCCAAACCTGATTTTTTTGCTCAGCCAATAATCTCAAGCTATCAGCATTGATATCTTTTAAGAATATCCCTTGTTTTTCTTTCCTCTGTCTTTGCCTCTGCTTTCATTGAAATGGTCAAGTTTCAGAATAATTTGATCAGTTAACTTGCATTTTCTAGCCAGTGCCTTCTGCTTTTATTTCTTTAGTGAAAATCTTGATGTTATCAACAAAAGATACTTGATTTTAATTTCCACAGAAAAAAAAAAAGGCATCTTTGATTAAAAACCCACTTTCTATCTAAAGAAGAGAAAGCAGGAAGATCCTGTAAGGAAATTTTTAACAGCTACAATGCATATAACTGATAAATGCATAAATCTGATGACAGATAATGATGGACAAGATGATATTGGGTCAGTTTTGTCCATCCTACCCCCTCAGTGAGGCTCACTGACCCTGCTGGGCTGGGTGTCAATCAGGGACAGGTGAAGAGGCAAAGCTGCCACCTCCCCTCATGGAGTCCCCTGTGTGTGTCCCATGGGCTCCCTGCAGCCCTTGCTGGGCAGGCTGAGCCCAGCTGGAGCCTGCCAGGAGGGCTCAGAAGCCCAGCTCCTCCATGGGATCCTTCTCCACGGCCTCAGCATCCCCAAGGCTCAGTGACACGGTGGCACCCAGCAGCATTACCCTTTGTCTTGCCCAGGGCAGTGGAGGAGGGCTCCATCCAGGCCACGAACATAAGCCAGCTGAAAGAATCTCCTCTCCTTGCAGCTGGGGCAGGAATTCAGCTGCTGGCTCCTGGTGTCCTCGGGAGGCAGAGCACGCAGGTGTTCCTCTGTCTGCAAAGGTGAAGGGCACAGGAGTAAGAGCAGAAGCAAGTCCTTGGGTGCAGCCCTGGCTGCCTGCCAGCCAGGCACGGCTCTGGGACACAGGGACAGCACCCAGCCAGCATTCAGTCTGGTGGGGGTTACTGGGGGTTCTTCCATCACCCCAGTGACAAAGCACTTTGGCACTGGCAGACAGAGGGAATGGAAGAGAGCTGAGAGGTTTGGCTCCTGTAAGACAGAAGAAATTTATCCCAAACCTGTTTAATTCATGTATTTCTGCTGTCAGGAAAGAATTTGGGGCTTAGATGATTTTTGAGGAACTGGATTCACCCTACCTGTACCCAGGGTGACTGCCCTGACACTGATGGCTCCCTGGCACAGGAGAAGACATTCCCTGGAAGAACAGGGAGACATGGCCCACCAGTGAACCCCCAGTGTAGGGCAGGTCCTCATTGGAAATTCAGCATCAGACACCACCAGACACCTGGGCCAGCTGCAAAGGGCTTTGCCTGTGGAGCCCTGTGACTGTCCCTGGAGAGTTGGCCAGGGTGAGCAGCTGTCACCCTGATGACCCGGGTGGGACAGGTAGGTGTGAGCAGAGTTAGCCTCCTGCCCTCCCCAGGGGTGAGAGAGGAGGCTTTGCCCTTGCTCTGTCCTGTGTGCCCACAGCCAGTCACCCCCTGCAGCAGCTCTTGTCCCTCACCCACCATGTCCCCTGCCCGTGGCAGGACACATCAGTGCCACTGGAGGGACTTCTGAGTGTGGGAGCACACACATCACACAGGCACATGTCCCTGCTGGTGCCAGCAGGGTAACCATGCCCCCTTACACCAGCACTGACCTTGGCCCATTCCCCTGCCCAGAACTCACACACTCCTAAACAAAATTAAACAATTCTGGTGAAGCTGGAGAGCTGCTGATATCAGGGCTGGGTTTTGCCAGCACTGCTGCTCTTCTGTGCCTGGCTGCTGTTTCCCTACCCTCCAGAGAACACATCTGTGCCAGGAAAACCTCTGGCTGGACCTGAGTTCAAAGGTGAGGAGCAGCCCTTGGGCAATTTAACCTTTTCTGTGCACATGTCCTGCCTGGATCTGGCCAGGCCATGGGGGGAACAAACTCTGGCCACAGAGAGAGATTTTTTTCAGCTGGATTGTCACAGCCCAGAGCCTCCAGACATTGCCTATACTTGGAAACATCTTCTTTCCCCCAAGGGAGGAAAGCTGCCTTTCTCTTCCCCAAGCCCCATAAAGGGTCAAGGGCTGTGTGGTCCTTCCGTGGCTGAGCTGGGTCTCTCCAGAAAGGACCATCCCATCAAACCCATGTTCACAGCTTCACCAGGACAGGACACATCCAGTGGGGATGACAGGTCCAGCCCATTGTCTCTACACACAGAGAAGTACCCTCTCTCACACACACACTATATTTTATATGCTATTTTACAGGGAAGGATAATCCTAATCTCCCTGTCTGGCAACATCCATAACCATAAAAGTATCACTGAAGTGGAACCACACAGTCCTGAGCAACTGGAATTGCAGGGAAGGTCCAGATAAGGCTAAAACAAATAACTTCTCTAGAGAGCACAAAGCAAGGGTCCGTGGAGCTGCAGTGAAAGGTGGCCTAAAATATTTGGCTACTCTGTTATCCCTGCTGGGTAAGAGCTAAAATGGGATAGGATAGGATAGGATAGGATAGGATAGGATAGGATAGGATAGGATAGGATAGGATAGGATAGGATAGGATGTTCTTTAAAAGCTCAGAGGCTATTTGCTCCTTTTAGGAGGATTCATGAAAGACTAAATAGATTATTGGTGACCATTGCAGCTCTTTAAAATATTACTTTATTTTTCCCCCTTCTACATTTTTCTTTCAGCTTCCAAAAACCAGGGCTCTGCCTGAGGCTTTGCCTTTGATCTTGCCAAGGAATCCCATGTAAGTGCTGGGATATTCCCCTGTGTTTTGGAAAAAGGAGACCAGAGGAGACACTGGGGATCAGGTTTTTATTCCAAAGGACAGCTATGGTGGGTTTGGGCAACTCTTGCCACTTTTTGTGCCTCTGTTTCTGTAAATGTGAATGTGGCAGAATATTACTGATCTCTTGTAAGGCCTTTACATCTTCTGTGGAATAAATTCCTGAGGTTATTTCTGCCATTAAATTAAGCAGCTAACATTTTTTGCTCCCAAGTGCTTTTCAAGTGTAGGCACAGTCTCAGTGCTGTTGGAATAACACACTGTTGGAAGCAGCCTGACTGTGAATGGCCCCTCCTGGCCAGCCTTGTCTTTGTGGAAGGCTCAACTGTCCTGCTTGCTGTCCCCTCTTCTCCTGCCCAGCAGCACTTCAGGACACATTACAGCCTGTACTTGAGGGCCTTAAAAAACAAACAAACAAAAAACCAACCACAAACCCAAAACCCACAAACCTCAAAACCTGGTTTTTGGGGTGAGTACCTCTTTTCCCTTGCAGCACAGGTCAGTGTGACTGACACGGGGCCACCACCCCTTGCCCAAGCCCCAGATGTGCCCAGCCTGGTGGGGACAAGGGCAGAGAGGCAGCTTCCTGGCTGGATTGAGCAGGGCTCAGCAGCTCAGAAGTGGCTCTGAGAGCTGCACTGCCCAGCCCCAGCCCCTCACTGCTGGCACAGCACTGGCTTCATCAGGAGAAGCTGCAGGTGTAGTGTCCCTGGGAATGCCTCCCCTCTGCCTGCTCCAGCCCTGAAAGCTGCCAGCCCCACTGCATGGGATCCATGCTTTCCACCCTTTTTATCCACGTGCAAACCCTGGGAAGCAGCTGGTGCTGGCAGAGCCAGAGGTTGTCTTCAGCAGAGTTGTACTGGATCCAGTGAGCAGCCCAGTCCAAGCTGGGCTCAAGGCACTGCCAGGACCTGTGAGTCCCTGTGCAAGAGCAGCAGAGCCATCCTGAAATCTGCCAAGCCCAGCTGTGTCCCCCTGCTCTGGAACTGAGCAGGAGCAGCCCTCCCTGTCCTGCCAGACAGGGGTTTGGGAATGCTCTGTTGAAGGCTGCTGAACACCCCTGAGCTTCACCAGGCCTGGCCTCAGAGACTCTCACAGCCCAGGAGACCATAGCTGAAAAAAACCTGAAATTTCTGGTGTAAACTTCACCCTTCTGATGCTGGCTGCAAATCCCAGTGGAGCACAAGGCTCCTTCCCATGTGCAGGTGGCCCAGGAACACAGGGACACACAGTTGGTCTCTGCTGATCTGCCAGCCCCTGAAATTACCCAGATCAGGGACACTCCTGGGTGCTCCCCACAGGAGCTCACCCAGGTGAGCTGATGTGGGGCTGCAGGGACAAGCTGGGTGGTGGGAGCTCCTTTGGTGGAAGTTTCCTGGGCAAAGCAGACCTAACACCAGAAGTGTTCCCAACTACTTTGCAGGGGCAGCAAGGAGGGGCAGCTCGTCTCCTCCCTGGATTTCTCCACAGCTGGGAAACAACCCCACTGCTGGAACTCAACCCCCTCCACTTCCAGCTGCTGGCCCTGGGGAGCAGCCCTTCCACAGGCCAGCCAGGACCCTGGCAACAAGGGACGAGTCCTTCACCAAACCCTCCGCTGCTGCCAAAGGGCTGCAGGGAGTGATGAAAAGAAGCGAAAGTCGCGGTCACCCCCGAGAAAGCAAACGACCATTACCTGCAGACAGGGCTCCCGGGGCCGGCCGCGGGGCTGGCGGGCACTGCCACCCTCTCGCTGGGGGAAGCAGCTCGGAGCGCTCCCCCTCCCGTTGTTTTTATTTTGGCAATGCAGTCTGAAGGTCGCAGAGAAAGTCCGAAGGAGTGGCTTGTGGCAGGCAGTAAATTATTACCCTGGACCGCTCTCCGAGGGGACCGAGGCACGGGGAGCTGGGCTGGGAGAGGAAAATCCTTCCTTGGGGGGGATTAGAGGGCAGCTCGCTGGCAGGGAAGTGCAAAGGGTCAGAACAAAGTGCTCTCTTTGCCGGAGGCTGTGCTGGGTCACATGCTAGGTCCCAGCAGAGGTAATGAGGCATGGGTCACCTCCCAAACTCCAGCCAGACCTCCTGGCTGCGGACATGACCTGGTGCCAATCCCCCAGCAGCCCACAGACCTGGCCAGACAGGAAGGGGCTGGGTGAGAGGGAGCCTTGCCCTCCGGCAGCAATGAGGGGCAAGAAATCCAGGGACTTTTATGTGCTTGGTCTGTGCAGGTGCAACAGTCCTACAGCCTCCCTTCTGCCTCCTGTGTGTTCCCCACGCTGTGGATCTTGGATCACTCATACAGAACCACCTGAGGATCCAAGGAGGACCCAGCCCCATGGGCACGCCAGAACTGAGCCCAGAGGAGCACTCAGAGCCAAAATCTACTGCCCTCCATGCCCTCCCCAATTTACTCCATTCCTGCCCCTTCCCCTCTGCAGAAGCCCAGCACCAGTGGTCACACATCCCTGTGTGGGGGCCCAAACGAGAGTCTGACACATCAGGGTGTGGGTGGGGTCACTGGTGGAGCCTCCAGCTCCTCACCTGAAACACAGAACTCCAGAGCTGTCCAAAATCAGCTGATGGAGAACATTGGTTCAAAAATCAGCATTTTCTGAAATAGCCCGGAATATGTGACATGGAGTATCCAAACTTCATGAGGCCAAGATATCCATGTGCCACTGTGAGGAGGAGGCAGAGCCACACCTGCCCTCTGCACGCAGGGAGGAGTGGGCTCAGCCCTGACCTCACTCCAGCTCCCACCGATGGTCCCATTGGGCGGCACAACTGTGTGGATGCATGAGGGCAGCAGAGGTTTGGTACTGCCCTCGTGTCTCAGGAGAGGAGCCCACACAGAGGTCCCTATTGTGTTTGAGGAACTGTAAAGACACAGAGAGAAATAAATCCGTTCCCTGGTAGTGCAGAGAGAGCCTTTGTTTGTCTGGTTTTCAGAGTGAGGAGGTTTAGAGGATTGCTGCGGCACATGACCAGGAGCTAGGAAGCAGACAAAAGCCATTTGGAGCGCAGGTCAGACTTTGCCATCGCGCTGGCTTTTCAGAAGATTTCTGCTTTGTTCAAGTTAAACCTGCTGCTGTTTTGGGGGTTGTTTTCCTCACTCAGCTGCGTCCCTTGCTGTCAGGGCTGCACATGTCCCACATCCCCAGCAGTGCATCAGAATGTCGCTGCGGCGGGGCTGCAGGCGCTGCCCGCCTGCCCAGCCCGAGGCACAAATGTCGCAGCAACAGCCACGGCTCCGGCCACGGACAAGTTTAGAGGACAAAGCCTCTGCTTATCGCTCGGCTTGCAGAGCCGGCTGGTTTCGCAAGCTGGTCGCACGACAGCCGCCAGCGAGCGCCGGCTCCCGGCAGGAGCACGGAGGGAAGCGGCGGAGCAGAGCTGAGAGCGAGACAAAGCCCCGGGGGGCTCGCTGGGACCTCGCTGGCAGAGCCGCAGCTGAGAAGGGCAGCGAGGCAGACGCGGAGGTGCCCTGGCACCCCCGGGGGGCTCGCTGGGACCTCGCTGGCAGAGCCGCAGCTGAGAAGGGCAGCGAGGCAGACGCGGAGGTGCCCTGGCACCCCCGGGAGCCGCAGCACTGCCTGCCGGGGCTCCTCCAGCCCGGGGCATCTCCCTACAAGCAAGAGCCTGGGGAGCTCAGGGATTTGAGGTGGCCTTGCAGGGGCTTGGGGCACTCGCTGGTCAAGCTTCCCTGTTCTTCACCCTGAGGGACAGGAGCCAGGATCCCTGACCTTCCCCTCGCTGTCAAAGAAACGGGACAAATCTTCTGACAGCTCCAACTACAGCAGGGGCCACTTCTGCTCGGGGGAAAAAAAAAATAAACAAAAGGTGCTGAATTAGGTTTAAAACCTCTGCAAAATTAAAGAAGCTCCATAAAACGGTTTCCATCATCATGTACCCTGAACCAGAGAACTTTTGGCCCCTGTAAAGCACAAAGACCAGGACACGTTAGTCTGTGAGCATCTTGTGTCCAGACTCAAGCAGCAGGAGAGGAAGCCAGCTGCCGTGCTTGAGTATGGACACATTGGCACGGCACGGCACGGCACGGCACGGCACGGCACGGCACGGCACGGCACGGCACTGATACCTTTGCTTCCCTGGTGGGGAACACAGAGAAACACCCTGAGAGCACCGTGTGCAGAGCCGATGCAACCCAGAGACGTGCAGAGCAGTGTATTAACCTGCCAGGGAACCTCAGCTCTCCGCTTATTCCCAGGATCCGAGGGGATATCCCAGCCCAGGGCAGGGAGATGGGATGGATCTCCTCCCACGCTGGCCCCTTATCATCATCCTGGGGAGAAGGCAGAGCTGGAACAGAGGGTTCAGGGCAGAAGCAAGAGCAGCGAGCACCTCTGAAGAGAAGCCCCCGGGCTGGCTCCCCTCACTGCGGGCGGGTGGATGCGGTGCCTCGGGGCCGGGCCCATACCCTCTCCCCGCCG
>VWYO01022672.1:34701-66193 GCA_013400275.1 Rhadina sibilatrix | reverse complement strand
CCTCCCTCCCTCCATCCACCATCCATCCATCCATCCATCCATCCATCCATCCATCCATCCATCCCTCCATCCATCCTTCCATCCTTGTTCCAGCTGCCCCTTTGCTCAGGAAATCCCTTTGCCCTTTGGGGCTGGTCAGGAGGAGCAGGCAGCAGTGAGTTCCCCTCTCAGGGCTCCCAGCCCTGCTCTCTGAACACTCTGCTGTGCAGCTGATGGGCCGGGCGGGCGTTGTTGTGCCCGGCGCCGCACGCTCGGCGTACACGCAGCGAGGGGTGAGATTGTGTAGATAGGGGCCTGAAACACCGTGAGGCAGCGGGGAATTATTCCTGCCTTATCTCCCCTGCTCACTGCACCGTCCCTGATCTCACAGGTCCCCCAGGACGTGGCTGCCAGTGCTGCTCACCTGATAAGGGAAGCTCCATCATGCGTGTTTGTACAGTTCCTTTCCTCGGATATTTTGCATAGCCACGACTGTTATTCTGCATTTCTTATACGAGAGGACACGTGGAAGACAGCACATGCAGTGAACTCTGATTAAAATGCACGTATAAGCTGCTGCTGTCACAGCATCCACAGAGAGGACCAGGCCTGGAGGCCTGATATTACAGCATAATATGCAAATTGATATTTGATGGGAAGCAATATGATAATTGCCCCAGAAAAGAAATTGTCTGCATAGGAAGATGTGGTGAACACTCACCTCTCTGTCTCTCCCTTTCCCACATTTAGCAGCAGAGGTGAGCCTCAGTGGGCATTTGAAATACCCCACAGAGAGCTGCCCAGCCCCAAGGGCACCATTTCCCTGTATATCCCACATGAGCTGGAGCCTCTGCTTTCCTCCTCTAGCTCCGTTATGCTGTACATAAACAGCAGAGCATTTTCAGGTACTGTAACCTCTCCTCCTGCACATTCCCATGCCAAGGTGATCTCCACTGCCACCGACTCAGACAACAAAACCAAAAAAAGAAAAGGGAGGTCATAGCTATGGCCATGAGGAAAGTTTATCCTCTACACATCCTGTTACTGTTGGACACAAAGAAAGACAAGAGTCTTGCTCAGAAGGCTGATGCTCCCAAGAAGGGGCTGGTTTATTGTCCAAACCTGTTTTATACCTTTTTACAATGTGCCCACCTAAGAGGTGGGATCTCTTGACCCATTGGTCACACCAAGGGTAAACAAGCAAAGTCCCTCCTTCAGAGAGGAATGTGAAAAACAAGATAGTTTAGAAAATATGACCTTGTGTACCAGTTTTCCTCCCTGGGAAAAGACTTCAGACAACCTAAACATGACAAGCAGTGACTACACACATCCTGCATGGGAATATTTGTGTGCTCACCCAGGGATATTGCTTGCCCACAGCCATCCAAACAGTCCCTGGTCCAGGGGAGCTGCTGTGCCCCACGCAGGAACACTCAGTTACTGCAAACTGTGCCTGTACCCAGCAGAGACATCAGCTGGGTTCTGCAATTCCCTGTGGCAGAGGCTCTGTTCAGCATTCAGCTATAGACTGCCCAGGGGAAGAAAGGTCAGCCTGTGCTGTCTCCTCAGCTGCAAGAGAGGGAGGCTGGCTGAGAAGTGTCCTTCACTCACTCAGTGGCCAGTGTCTGATCCTCAAGGGTGGCTCTTTCTAGGCTGAAGCCCCAGCCAGCAAACATCGTGTGTATGGAGCACCAGGTGATGTCCCTCAGCCTTTGTGCTTTTAGCCAAGGTGAGAAGACCACAATGCCCAGGGGAGCTGGAGGTCATCGTGTGTATGGAACAAGAGCTCATGTCTGGGAAAATGCACACCATGGAACAGAGGGGTATTTGCTGTCTTTCAGAACACCCCTCTTCGTTGGAAAGAGGCAAAAAGCAACTTCAGACAAGAAATTAGGGAAGGAGATGCTCTGGGCCTCTCAGTAAGAGGTGCCTATTTATTCATAGGTTGAAAAAGGTTTCATTCATCCACTTTTAAAAACATGGCAAGATATCCCATACATTTTTCTCTGTCTCAGCATGCCTGTTCAAAAACTGGCAGTGCTAAGGCTACTTCTGTTCACAGCTTTTGGGGAAGTCAAGTATTTTGATCTCTACCTTTAGATCCCTGGGCCCCTGGTATTTCTTTCCAGGCACCCTACTCTGATCCCATTGCCAGAGGTGGAGGAAATTCTGTTGCTTTCATGGGCAGATGGATCAGGCTCATTGGGAATTTCAGACCTTGTCTCTTTGTTGTGTTTCATGCTCGTGTGTTTAAGAATTGGCTTATTGTCCAGCCTGCTAATGTTTTCAATTATGTGGAGCCCAATTCAATATCCCTACCTGACTGGGAGGCAGCAGGAGTTGGCTTTTTGTGTTCTCTGACCTAGAGCTGACTCCATTTGCTGCCTATCTGACTAACTGGTGAAGCAGAAAATGCTCACAATACAGCACAATTAATGACAGACTCTGAAAAACACACCAGATCCCAGCGGAGAGGAAGAAATTAGGCTCTTGCACAGTGAAAGAGTTTGTTGATGATGTTTTTCTATTTATAATATTTGAAAGGGCAGGCATGAGTTAGGCTTATTGGAAAATCCTGACTGCTTGTTTTTTTCCTAAAATTGGCTTGATTTTTTTTTTTTAAATTGGAGATAATAATAATATTAAAATTCACTCCAGTTATGTGACCCTGTGGAGTGCCAGGAGAGGGAGAGGGTTTTTCTGGCCTTTAACAATCTGTCTCCCTTGGCAAATACTGCAAAGTATTTAAATCTATATAAAATGAGAAATACCCTTTAGAAATATTTGTCAGTACTGACATACTGCCATCGAACAGGATTTTACAGCAAGGGGACACATGAAAAGATACCTCTGGAGTGCTGTGCCCAGTTCTGGGCTCCTCAGAGCAAGAAAGAGCTGCTGGAGAGGTCCAGTGGAAGTCACAAAGTTCATTTGGGGCCTGGAGCATCTCCCTTATGAGGGGAGGCTGCAGGAGCTGGGGCTGTTCAGTCGGGAGGAGGCTGAGAGGAGATCCCATCAATCCATACAAACATCTCCAAGGGATGTCAGAGGATGGTGCCAGACTTTCTAATGGTGCCCAGTGAGGATGAGGAGCAATGGCCAAAATACAGGGAGTTTCACCTCGAGGTGAGGAAGAACTTTACACTGAGGGGGGAGAGCACTGGATTAGACTGTGGCTCGGGCTGTGAACCCCTCAGTTTGTAGGAAAACACCAACACTGTGCCAGCAATCACTAATTTCGTTAAGATATCCAAGGGGATGGGTTGTTGCAAGCTCCTGGTCCTCAGCTCTGGTGTATGAGGTGCCTTTGGACACTGGGAAAGAACCTGGAGAGGTAGCATGAGCTCATTAATGTGATGATAACAGAGGGAACAGGAGCCAGGGCATCACAATGAGGTGCAGCAAGGGGGAGGTACAGACAGATGGAGCTGTCTCAAGGCATGATCTCTGTAAATCAGGAGAATATTGACTTATTTACAGTGCCCTTCTCTTCAGGCTGCTTTAGGAGGAGCAAACACTACTTTGGCAGGTGGTCTTCACTAATATTTTTGAAACACTTCCTGACACATTTAAATATCCAATCTAAATTTTGACTTCATTTTTCTCTCTCTGCCCTGGAAAGCTTCCCATGCCCTGTGTTCTCCCATGGCAAGGTTTCCAACCAGCACACAAGCCCTGCCTCACATCACACCTGGAAAGGACACTGCTCCAGGAGGGAGTGAAAAGCAGCAGCAGCATCATCCATTTCTGCTGCTCACCCTGTGGCCACCAGCTCCATTCACTGCACAGAGGCAGGCACTGCTCTCAGTGATGAGTTTGTGCTTCCCCACAGGCCATTTTTCATGGTCAATAGAGCAGCCAGGTTTTTCAAGCACTAATAAATGCATCTGCCCAACGATTCTGTAGGACACAGCAGCACCAGCCCCATCTCACCTTGGCAGCAGAGTGCTTGGCTGTGTGGTCACCTTGAAACACACGGGATTTCAAACCAGTTTCTGGTTTTTCCAAAGGTCTTTAATATTCTCCCACCTCTGGTGCCTTCCAAATCCAAAGCGCTTGGCTTCAATTGCAGACTGGAGGAGTTGGGCTACTCAAAAATCAGGTCTCAGAGCATCAGGTCACAAAATGCTAATGCAGGTCTACCTTTATTCTTTAGTGAACCGTTTCTGAAAAGCAGATATTCTTTAGCTTGATAACATTAATTGTAATGCCAATATCTTCCATTAACCCTCTCTGCAAGCACTGAGCTCTGTGCCAGGCCAGGGCTGTGATAAACAGGAGTGAGACATTTGGCTTCTTTGAACTCTACATCACTTGCATATTTTGGCAATGAGTTTCTAATTCTCTCCTGTTTACAAGAGTTTGTGGGGGTGTTTGGTTTGGGGAATTTTTTTCTGGTTTGGTTTTTGGGGGGGTAAGGGGTTTTTTTTGTTGTTGTTGTTGTTGTTGTTTTGTTTTTTACAGTAATTTAGCATCTGCACATATATTTTCATTTAAAAAAATACCCAGAAATTCCAGTTCCCCAACTACTTTTCCACATTTCCCAGTGTTTTATTAGGGAGACATAACCCTGGACCCAAGTGATAGCACAGGACCTTGAGAGAGCCTGTAAATAGATTCTAAATTGATGTTTAAAAGCCTTTTAGTTTTTTCTAAATGGGAGAGGCTAATGAGCTTTAATTCCCTGAAAATGCAGCTACTGCAATAAAAAGATACTTTTCTATTACCAGCCAATCATCTGCTTTGGAGACTGGTTTACTTATTTATGTAAGACCTGACCACGAAAGTGTTTGATTAAGGCTGTGTTTGGTCTCTCAATGAATTCTAAGGGGTGCTGCTGAAGCAGGCTGTGCTTTGTAAACAGAGAAGAGAAGAGAAGAGAAGAGAAGAGAAGAGAAGAGAAGAGAAGAGAAGAGAAGAGAAGAGAAGAGAAGAGGAGAGGAATGGAATGGAATAGATGTATTAACCAAAGGGAAAAATCTGAGCATTCCTACCAGCACCCTGGCCTGTACATAATTTCCATGTGCTGAGAGCACTGAAACATCCACAGAGTGGTTCAGGCCCTACAGGAAGAACAGCAGCAAGCTGGTCACTCCGAAGACAAGAATAACATTTCTCATCTTAATTCAGAATTTGGGCTCTTCCCCTGAGGGAAAGGAGAAATCCTCCCAGTTTCAAGAAGAGAAAAGACAGCACTTCTGCCTCTTGCCATCTTCACTGGGAGAGAAGCTGGAATGTCAGATGGACGGGGAGGAGATGAAAAAACCTTCTCTCTCAAAAGCAAGGTGTTAAGGGATGCAGTTTGGAGGTCTGGACAGCTCCCAGCTGCTGGCGGGGCAGAGGAGAGCAGTGAAGGACTCTGTGAGAGGGGGACTGAAGCCTTGATAACACAGCAACACGAGCAGGAGACAGGGATGGGCTTGAGGGAAGGGCAGCAGCCTGTGCTGGAGCCCACGAAGCCCTGAGGTGCCCCCAGCAGGATTCCCTCTGTGCCTGGGGGAACCCTCCGTGCAGGGACAAAGGGGGTGCCCGTCCCCTTCCTCCCATCACGGAGGAGCTGCGGGGGAGAAAAGCAAACCTGGCAGCCTCGGGAATGAGATTTATTGCCTGGTTAATGGCATCCTTCCCTTCCCAATGACCCCAGCGGAGCAAGAAAAGGCTGAGTGGCTTTATCTTCATTCAGTGCCGCGGTCCTTCTGGGACACTTGAGCCTGATTGCATCACTTTCGGTGTCAGCCTTGATAAGATGCTGATTGTGTTTCCCGGTTTTCCCGTGGCACGGGGCTCCCCCAGCAGCCCGGATGGTTAATGGGAGCTGACTGGCTCTCCCGTTTGCCAGAGCCCTTCCCTTTGGCTTCCTGCTGCAGCACATTAACGCAGCAAATTAACATTGTAATTGCGTTTTCACTGTGGAAAAGGGGGGAACAAAATCCAGAAAAAAAGGAAGATCACAGGCAATGGCCCAAGAGACAGGTTAGTAAGGCAAGCCTCTGTCTGCACCTCTCTTCATTTCTATTTATAGCCAGCCATTAAATTATGCTAATAAACAGCCAGCCACAGGCTATGGCAAATCCCCTGCTCAGACACAGGAAAAGCTGAGGTAAATATATTCAGCTCCCTCAACTCACAGCACCGGTGTGACTGCTTCCAAACCCCAAACCACAGGGATCCCAGAGCAGCTCCAGCATCTCTCACTGACACCCATTCACGCAGCACAGCCATGGCAGGGCACATACATTTGGCATTTATATACACACACACATGGAAATCAAGCACAGGGTAAAGACAGCATGGAAATTCCAACAAAATACCAACAAAATGGCTCTGACTTAATTATTTTGGCAAAGGCCAGTTCACTATAGTGCACCAACTGATTCATCTGGGAGAAAACAGCTCTTTTCACCAAATAGCAGCGTGATGCATCTGCCACCAATTTCTCCAGAGCAATTGCATCAAAAATAGCATTTATTGTAGCTCTCCCTCACATGCAATTGGTTGTTATTTTATTTCTCTCTGTATGCAGCAGTTCCTAAAGGGGAGAGCATCAGGTCCTCACATAACCTATATATTTAATCAGATTATCCAATTAAATAATACAGCCTTAAATGAAAAGTCTGCTCTTCCCTCGAGCAGTTCTGGGGAATGTTTTCATTGCTCGTTCTTGTGCTCAAAATGTACTAGCAGCACTGTCTTCTGCAGCTATTTTTGGGTATCCAGACATTTGTACAGCACCCATCACTAATTTTGAGATGCCAATACCCTGTTTTCCTCCTCAAATCCCGGCAGTCAGAAATGCCACGTTGGTCTATAAAGTCACAGAGCACATAAAAATAATGAGAAAGTGCCTTTGTCCTGTCTGGCTGAGCAAACACAGGATGAGGAAGTGATTGTGGTGATGGGGTTTTTTGCTGAGGAAAGAGGGGGAATCCCAGCAGGGTGATGTGATTGCTGTCCCCCCACAGGGCTGCTGCTCCTGCTGAGCTGCACCCTGGGGACCCTGCCAGCAGGTACCTGGCAGAGGAGCAGCCAGGGGAGCTGGAGAACCCCTGGGATTCCCTCTGACTTTCCCAGCAGGCAGCACAGTGAGGTGCTGTGTGGCTGATTCAGCTCCTGGGGTGCCTCATTGCTGCTCAGCCCTGGCTGTGGGGCTGCAGCAGCTCTGGTGCTCCAGCTTTGAGGCTTTCTCTGCCCTTCCAAGCAAGGATGTGCAGGCAGGGGAATGTTTTTATCAACTCTCAGTAGAAAGTGTCGGGGTTTGCAAACCCCCAGAGGAGGGTTTCTCCTGAGGAAGGTCATCATGGTGTTCTGCCACAGGGAATGCTTCTTCCTGCTGGAAACCCTGTGAGAATCACAGCACCCGTGGCTGTTTTCCCTCCCAGCCCCATCCTGGTAAGACATCTTGCCTACTATTGATTTACAGGTTAATCCAATGTCCCCGTGTAATTTCTTAAATAGGTCACAGAGTACTGCCAGGAGAGAGGCAGGGAGGGGTTGGGTCACAGTGGTCTCAGGGAGGTGGAGGAGGCCAAGCAGAGGTTCAGCAGTGTGGGTAAGTGAACACTCACACCCAGTGTTACAACACTGTCTGTTCCCATGGGAAAAACTGGGGGAAAGTGGCAGATCCAGCCTGGATTGAGCAGGCTCTGCTGGCCACTGCAGCACTGAGCTCTCTCTGAAAACCAGCCACGAGGTCCAGGGGTGCCAGTGGGACCAGGAGGGTCTGGCTTGGTGCTCAGGAGTTTCTGCCAGCCTGGCTCTCCCAAGCTTGGGCAGATTTGGAGGTGCTGCTCAGAGCCCAAAACAGGTTCTGTGTGCAGGTCTCTCTGTATGAACAGAACCATGAGCCTGTGTTTGCCACCTCCAAGTCAAACAAATGATTCCCGGCAAATTTTCTTCACCCACAATTCCACAAGGTAATAAAATGAATTTTAAAAATGGTTAATTAAAGAATCTGTTCTATTTCTCTGCTCCTCCCTACCACCTCAGTAAAGCAGCTGAGAGGCATCAACCCCTGCATCCCTTCTTGGACATTCCCTGACTTCCCAGCCCTCCCCTTTCCTCCAGAGAGCAATTGGGTGGAAAGGGGGATACTTTGCAGTCATTAAAACTTCATTTTGTTTTTAGGCAGACACGCTGCCATTTAAAAAAAGCTCCCTGGTGAGCAGGGGATTGGCAGTCTGGGGAAGGGAGAGCAGAGGCAGCAGGGGCTGGGGAGGAAGCAGGAGGTGTCCAATGCAGAGGCTGCAGGAGCAGCAGAGATGCTGCTGGCTCAGGGAGGGCTTGGCTCCTTGCCAGCCTGCTCTGTGCTCTGAAAAATAGCAAAGCTAATAACCTCAATTACAGCCCAGCCTCTCTGGGGGCTGCTGCTGATGCCTTTGTTTATCTGAGTCCCAATGTGAAAGCAAAGATTGTGTTTTTTTTGTCTGCAGGGACATGTGTCATGGACAGACTGGAGAAATAAACAGCCCATCTCAGGGAGAGAAAGGTCAGAGAATCACAGGCTGGTTGGGGTTGGAAAGGATCTTTAGGAACCATCTAGCTCCGACCCCCCTGACATGGGCAGGGACAACTTCCACTAGAGCAGTTTGCTCCAAGTGCCATCCAGCCTATCATTGAAGCCAGCACAGACCAGCTACCTTTCCTTTCAAAATCCACTTTAGACACTGGCAGCTTTAGTGCCTTAAATTCTGACTCTTTTGGCCTTGCAGATATTTTAATTTGGCACCCAGGATGCAGCAAATCACCCGGAAGGTCCCTGCCAATGTCTCAGCCTTAGCTGAAACAGGGATGGGCTCTCCCCCTGACCTGCTGTGGCTGTACCACTGTCCACACTTCCACTGCAACACTCATAACACATTCCCATTCATAACACTCATAAAAATGGGTCTGCTGCCTTTTTAAAGGAGCCTGGAGCTTCTGTAACAGCAGTTGAGAGCTGGTTACCAAAATATTGATTTTATGAGTATATTAGTTAGAGAGGGATGCTTAGAAGAGCTAGGCAGAAAGAAAACCACCCAGTGTCTGTGGAATACTCAAGACTGATGAGACATTGCTGGACTTCTTGCAATTTTCTCCTCTTGGTTCTACTTTATATTCAGGAAATCTGAAAGGATGGGCTAAAGAAACCACCACCTTCATCATGAGATGAGGGACCTGGAGATGGAGCATGGCAACCTCTCTCTTGGGTAAAGAGAAACCCAGCCTGTGGTAGAGGTGAGCTCTGCCCTCCTCACCAGGAAGAATGAACGGCAACAGACTCCACAGAAATGACTGCCACTGTAAAACCCTCCTTGTATTTAAGCACTGCTCCTGCTGATGAAATGAGCAGTGCTTTTGTTCATGCACGGCTTCCCTCTGTGTGTCACAGGAGCCTGCAGGCTCAGCCATTCTCTTGGCTCAGCCAGATGGTCTGGATGGACGGGCCCCCACTGCAGCTGCAATGCAGTTTGCTGTGCTGCAGCTCCACTCTCTGCAAAGGAAAAGCCACAGAAAGCCTTGTCAGCACCAGCAAAATCCCATGTTGTTGAGTTACAGGCTCCCCCTCGGCAGCCCCAAGCACCTCAGGTGCTTGCAGCAGCACACCCCCAGGTTGTATTTGTGTAAACTTCAACGAGGGTGAACTTGTGTAATGGGAGTTAAGTTTTCTCAATTCCCTGACAAAGCAATCAGCCAGCACTCACAGCCATGCCGTGAGTCAACTCTGTGCCCTGTGTACAAACACCAGCAACACAAGCCCTGAAAATGCATCTATAAATCTGAAAATACATAAATCTGAAAACACATCTAATAATCCCCAGTCCCCACTCCCCAGGTGCTGGATGCAGAGAAGCAAAACACTTTTTCCTGGCATGGGCCAATGAAAGTGCAATGCCAGCCAGTTTAGCAGCCTGCAGTTGGATGAGCTCTGGATACCAGGTTACCTGGGTGTGTTAGACCAGGTTTACACAGAGTGACTGAAGCCCAGCACCCCTCCCAGCCAGCAGGGGTGGTGGGGCTGTGCTGTCGGTTTGTTCTGGCTATGGAAAAGCAGGATCTAACAAGCAATGTAACAGCTCAGGTTAGATTACCCTGCCTCAGGCTAGGAGTCAAATCTCTCCTTGGCTAAGAGAGTCTGACAATTTAACCTTTGCCTGATCTCACACATGGCTGGCTCTTAAAAAATTGCTGTAGAAGGATTGTGAAAGGGGGAGGGGGAGTTATTTTATCTTTGACCTTGTTTGCTCACATTAAATAAGCAGACAAGGCAGGGTCTGACACGGCCAGGCTGAACCTCTCCCTGGACACACACTGGCTTTTCCATTAGCCACAAGGAGCTGTTGGGAAATGCACATGAACCAGCCACAGAACAAGGCAGGAGTCAGTGCCTTGTCCTCACCACAGAGCTGAACATCACCCAAGCCACGCTGGAGCAGAGCTGCACTGCCAGGGACTGGAGCCTTTACACCCTGCAACCACCAGCTGCACCTTCCTCTTCAGATCCCCTTTCCTCCTTTAAGAGCAGCAAAGATTGCAGAGAACTCAGAGCTGGAGATTTACCTTGCACACATGATGTGATTTTTCAGTAGAATCACAGAAGCACCAAACACACCTTTTATGTTCATCAGCCAAACCCTCCCTAGGTGCCTCCAGTCCCCAGGACCTTGAGTCCTCTCCTGCCTCCTGCAGAAACACTTGCTATTAACTTGCTATTCCTGCCGTGTTTTGGCACACTGATGGCAGCTGGGATATTAATGGCCCAGGCAAAGGCAGCCAGAGCAGCAGGGGAAATAGGAGTGGTGACAGAAATACTGAAAACAAAACTGAGTTTTGTTTGTGTGGGATTTTTTTACAAAATAATCCAAGAAACAGAGAAATTATCAACTCCAAGATATCTGTGTGGATGATGGACCAAATCCCAATCTGGCCTGTCCTCCTGCAGAGGATGTAGCTCTCACTAGAGCATCTTTCCTCTTGTCCTTTCCTGAGGAGATGCATTTTGTCACATGAGCCCCTGGCACCTGCAGTGGTGCTGACTGGGTTCTGTGGGTCACCAAATAAACCACTTGGCACTGAGAGAGAGACACAGAGGTGGCACCAACCAAGATAGAGCTCCAAGGAAACGAGATTTGCAGCAGATCCCCAAAAGCAAAGGGGTTGGAAGCAGGGCCACACCACCCAGCACCACAGTACAAACACTGGTGTTACTGGTGCCAGAGGGAGGCCTGACCTTGGTGTTAAAAACCAGGTGGGTAATATAAAACACCAAATTCAAATTGCTCTGTTCTTCAAACTAAGGTCCAGCTAAATGTAGAGGCAGCAGCCCAATAAGCATAATTAACTGTGCTCCAATTTTTAAGCTTAGGAGATTGCAGACAGCAAAGGATGCTCCCCCCTCCAATAAGATGGGAATAAGGAAGAGGGAGCAGTGCAGATGCTGTCGATGTTTTAGGGAGATCTGTGTGCTGGAGGTTGATTAGCAGTTGTCAGTGTCCTTTCTGTGCCAGGAGCAGATAAGCCAGGAGCAGAAGACTGCAGGCAGCTGATAGCAGCAATTCCCAGATCAAGGCTTGTGGGGGCTGAGGATGCGGAGCAGGAAAGATTTTCCTGGAGAAAACAGCTTGTGATGCTGAATGGTTCTGAAGTTTGTGAAAAGTGCCTTGAGCTTACTAAATACAAACATGTCACTGAAATCTTCCCTCTCACACAAGAGAACAGTTTTGTTTTAAACAGAAAGCAGTAGCTCCCAAGTTCAAGCCCAAATTCGTTTCAAATGTAATTAAGTCTGCCAAATACAAGTCTTCAACCACTGCTTAGAACATCAGCTATTTACAAGCATGCAAGTTTATTCTGGAAAACATCACAAATCTTGTGCTGCCACTCCATTGTATCACCTTCATCAATGAAGGGCATCAACTTCATTCAAATGAACAAAATCCCCAGCTTTAAAACAAAGCAGTCCCACATGAACTCCCTGGAGGCTGACATGGGAATGTAGGTGACTGGAAGGACCTACCCATCTTTAATTTCTTAAGCCTCTTAAAGAACCCCAAAACTGTTATGCAAAGAACTACAAACCCATAGCTGCCAAGGAAAATAGAAATGCAGAGTTTCCAAGCCTCAGGCAGAACGAGTGCCCCCAGCCAGCTGGGCTGTGCAGGGGCTCTGCCTTTCAGACTGAGCATCAAACTCATTTCTAGGTAATAGCCCTATAATTTAGATATCAAACCCAGGCCAATGAGGGCCCAGCAGCCACAATCACCACGTTTTTAGCCATCCAACCTAGCACAGAAAGCCTCCCTAGCCCCCTTTCCCAGCACATTATCTTTAATCATAGCATAATAGAGATTCAATTTGAGCCTTCAGCTGCATTTTCTTCCTTGTTATTCACAGCGCTGTAGTTTTCCTCAGCAATAAGCAATTTTCCCCCATTTTCATTTTGCATTGATCTGCCTCAAAGAGAATCTTTTAAGGTTTTAATAGCCCTCTGTGGAAGCCCCTGGCCAGTAATGAAGACAGAAACTCAGGGTTTTACCCAGAAAATCGAATTGCACAAAGCAACTGCCAAGAGAGCATCCCATTCCTGCTGTTCTCCTGCAGAAAACATCCCTGGAGGTTTGACAGATATTTGCAGCCATTTGCCAACATTCAAGAGCCCAATCCCACCATCAAGAGTTTCTCCAGCACAGGTAAGGGCTGTTCAGTCTGATGCTCTCTCAGGGGGCCGTGACCCCCCAAATGTTTGTTACCAGGGCTCTGGGCTCCATCTCCTTGCTCTGGAACCTCCTCAGCCCTTTCTCAACAAGCAACCTCTTTGAGCAGCATCAGTAGTCTCAACAGCTTAAAAAGAAAGTTGCCCAAACATGAAATGAATCCAGGCTGTGTAAATAGACAGCTTCCCCCTAATTGACTCTTTAAATGCACCTGTGTCAATGCAGGCACCCAGCGATGTATCAGCTTGCAGGGCTGAAAGGTCTGTTCCCCCCCAGAGGCAGCTGGGCTAACATTTCATAAATTACAATCATGTTTTCCTTTTCTGTTAATATTTTCATTCCAAAGGTCATTTACCACACAGGCACACACTCTCACAAAGCAGGGGAAGGTGAAGGAAGCTGATGATTCCCAGGCACAGGAGTCAGTCACTCCATCAATGGAACAAACCTACAATCTCACTACAAAGATGTTTCTATCTGCACCAGGCTGGAAAAAGCTTCCTGCTATGGATCAGCTTGTGTCCAACACCCAGGCTCTGGGAGCAAGTGCAGGACACCTCTCTGCACATCCCTTGGGCTGCTGAGGGTGCCAGGTCATCATCAGGGCTTGGAGCAACCTGCTCCAGGGGAAGGCATCCCTGGCCACGGCAGGGGTTGGACAGAGATGAGCTTTTAGGGTCCCTTCCAACCCAAACCATCCTGGGATCTCCTCTGAGGCTCAGAGCTTTGGTTGGACACCCTCATCCCACTCTAAGGCAACCAGGCTTCAGCCACCAGGAGCTGCTGCAGCCAGCCCTGCTCAGCAAGGTCTCACAGGGGATCTCTCTATTTTCCTGGGAGGCAAAAAGGGTCAGGCTCCACAGCAGCCATGGATCAACACCAAAAGAGGGACCCCAAAGGTGATGGGGGTGCTGAGCCTGCCCCAGCCTGACCTGGGGTCTCTCACAAGGGATGCTTGATCCCAGGAGAGCTGGGCAGTGTTTGGGTGCAGAGAGGAGGGTTTGTGCACACAGATCTGAGAGCCTCCCACAGTTAATACCCTCTCTGAAATTTCTAAGGAACACAATATTTTCTCTGACTATTATCATATTAGCCTGAGAAGGCTTGTGTGCCCCATCCCAGAGGGTGTCAGGAGCTTAATATTCATTAAATAGCAGATTTAAGGTTATTTCTCATAATCACTGCTGTGATTCGAATTATTGCTTGATGACATTCTACTTTGGCCAGCTCCCCACTTTTGATTAATTATTTGCATTTGCTGGTTTATAACATCCACACATTGCTTCAGACAGAGGCATCTTTTTTGATTCTAACTGCATTATATTCTCTGGTCAGATGATGGATTGGAGTTCCCAGCATACCACAGAGAGCAGCCCATCCTTGCCAGCATGATATGTATCTATAGCCCATATTCACTCCTCAGCATTTCCTGTATTCAATCATCCCTATATTCATTTCTCCTGATATTGTTATTATTATTAGCCTTGGGGAACTTGTTTTATAGGCTATTTAGTTTGAATTAAGCATGTATGCCAGTCACTTCTTGTTTCCAGAAGAACACAGATGATAAATGGTAGGATTTATGCCTGGACTCTGCTTTGGACTACTTCCCATCTTTACTTGTATTTAAGTATTATTACTATTGGGAAAACAACATTGTCAGGACCTTCCATGCACACATTTCACAAGCTTGTTAGTGGGTTCATGAAGCACAACTGGAAATTGCATTTTCTTTCTACCAGCTTTCTGACTTAATCAAATATGCTCTCAAAACACTGAGGACTTTTGTCATTTTTCTCCCCATACAGCTCACTGCTACTTCCCAAAACTAAATTCCTTGATTGATCAAGATATTGATTGTATTTCAACCATGTTTCATCTTCGTATTAAACTGTCTACACATTGAGACTTACTGAATTTCTAATTATTTTTTTAATTAAACACTCTTGGTTATTTAGGAATAATTGTATGCCTAGACTCTTACTCGGGACAAGTGTTTGACCCTCCTTTCTCTCAGCTTTAAGGAGAACAAATCAGAAAAGCCCACACAATCAAATGGCCACATGTGCAAGTGATGATGGAATATTCAGCCATGTTGTCTGGGTTTTTGCTGTTCTCCTCCATCTCTTTGAGAAGTTTTTATAAATTTCTATTTTAGCCTTCTGTGTTTACCTTTTGCAATGAAGTCAGACACGATTTTACATGAACAACTTTTCTTGTTATTGTAACTGTCTACCCATGTTTACATTCTTCTCATAAGGAGGAGACTGTTGATGGACTGTTGGGTTGCCCAGTGTGGTTGGAGAGGAAGATTTTCTTCCTCCAATCCGTGGTCACTGCCAGAATCCTATAAATGTTAAAGTTTGTAAATAAACTGCCCCTTTTCTGCCCTGGACACCTCAGCTGTGGGTGTGATTCCTTTGTGTCGTGTGTGACACAGCCATAGAACCCAACGCTCGGTGCAGCCACGTTCGATTTCAGTGCTTCATCCCCTTCCCACAAGCCAAGCATTGAAACACCCCCCTGCCCACCCTCCTGGGCTTCCCATGGCCAGCTCAGTTTCCTTGAGGGGCTTTGGAGCAATATCTCAGGGGGCAGGGAGAAGATTCCAAAAGAGGCTCTCACCCCAGATCAGTCCAAGGCTTTATTCTCGAAGGGTTCCAGGGAAGAGCGAACAATGAACGAGCATGGTTTTATCCAGTCTCTGGCTCAGGACAGATAACTGGCCTTGAGCCAATAGGGTCAAAATAGGGGAGAAAGGGTCAGACAAAATGGTCACAAGCTTTAGGGGGTTCTGGGGGAAAACCCATTCCCCAGAGGAATACAACAAAGCACGCTTCAGATGACACAACGCTCAAACTGCTCCCCATTATCCCTCCACTTTCTCATCCCACCAGTGACTCATATAAATGTCCCTGGGGATTTTGGGAGTTACCATGCCCCCTGTGACAGGGGGAACACTCTCGCCTGCTCTGCACCCCTTGGAAGCAGGAGTGAGTCACATTCCCTGTGTTTGGAGGCAAGGTTTCCCTCTCCCCCTGCTGCAATGGGCCAGGCAGAGCNTTGTACAGGTTTTAAACCCCCCTGTACAGGTCTCTGTTTGTCCAGGGTTTCCAGAGGAATACCCTGGACTCCAACAGAGCAGGACAGCACCGGGGGTGTCACTGCCCTGCTCCACCCCTGGTGACTGCACACACACAGGGACTCCCGAGAGTCACAGCTCAGGGCTCTCTCCACGGGTTTCTGTGGTGTTTTTGCTTGCAGTTTCCATCTGATCCTCAAAACCCCCTGCACTCACCCCCTTTCTGGAGGCATTGGCTGGGCTGTGACAGCCTTTGGCACGGCGGTGTCACACACCATCAGCCAGAGCTGCGCGTTAGTCAGCCCTGCTCTCCCAAAATAGAAGTGAGCAGCCTGATGCACGCAAGAGGATTATGAAACTGTTTTGTCACATCTGCACCGGGAGATTAAAAAGCTGACAAATTATTATCATCGTCATGGAAATGGGTTCTCCAGCAAGGTGAAGATTGGAAACAGCTGGGACGCCAGCACCAGAGCTGGAAACTGTGGAGACTGGCAGATTATCTCCTGTCTCCATCATTTTTACATGCAATTCCAGCTACCTGAGCAGAGATTAGTGCAGGGGAAGCCTAAAATGAGGTATGACTCTATTTTTCAGGCAGAAGTTTTCCTTCAGTGTGGAGCTGACAGGATGTTTGGGAAGGAAAATCAAAGAAATCATATCCCTCCAAACCCAGAGAGAAAGCAAATCCTCTGTGAGCCAAAACACGAACAGACAGGGAGAAAAAAAAAACCAAAAAACCAAAAAAAAAAAAAAAAAAAAAAAAAAAAAAAAAAAAAAAAAAAAAAAAAAAAAAAAAAAAAAAAAAAACAACCACAATCAGAGGCTTTGCCTGGAAATATTACTGTGAATTAAGATGCTAATTCTTGCTCTCTACAAATCTTACAAATGTAAGTAGCACATCTGAGCAAAATGAATCCCCAGATGCTGCAGAATGGCTTTAAATCAAGGGAATACAAAAGCAGCCAAGCAGCAGGCAGCAATGCAGGCTCTGGTCACCTGATGCAGCAGCAGGCATCCCTCCTCCTCACACTGGGACTCACCCTGGCAGCCCCTGGTCAATGCCCTGCAGCCCAAGCATGAAGAGATGACTCAGAAATGGCTTTGAGAGCAGAGACATCCTTGAGGATAGGACTGCAGGAGGATGAGGCATAACACAGTCTTCCCACTTAATCCTTGCCAGCGTAAGCACATTTCTCATGAAAGCTTTAAAAATAAAGTCCTTGAGCCAGCAGAGAAGGGAAGTGTGTCCCTGTGCACCACTCTGCATCCTGCTGCAGGTGTGGGCACGTGCTCAGGCCCACGGCCAAGGCAGTGTGTGGGCACTGAGCAGGAGCAGAGGAGGGAATGGGAGCTCAGGGTCCAGCACAGTTCTGCCTCATCACCCTGCCAGCTGCAGCATTCTCATGGAAGAGACCCTTGCCCAGAGTCTGATTCACTGGGGCAGAGAGATCGTGGGCTTCAGGACAGGAGGGAGGAAGAAGCTGGGGGAGGGGGAGATGTTTTTATGCCTGACCTTCCTTAAATGATCAAGAGCTCTTTGAAGATCCAGGTCTTGGTCTCAGATGCAGCCTCACTGAGGTGCTGCAGCACTGAGAGAGAGCTCCATGCTGGACCTGTGGCCCCATGGAGAGAGGAGCCCATGCTGGGGGTGATGCTGAGGGGGGCCCCATTGGAGCAGCCTGTTCCTGAAGGGCTCCACCCTGGAGCAGTTCATGGAGAAAGTTCACTTTCCCAGCCTGTGGGAAAGCCCAGTGCTGGAGAAGTTCAGGGAGAGCTGTCTGCCATGGGAGGGACCCCGTGAGGGAGCAGGGCAGGATTGTGAGGAGTCCTCCCCTGAGAAGGAAGGAGCAGCAGAGTCAGTGTGTGATGAACTGAGCACAACCCCAGTCCCTGTACCACCGTGGGGAGGAGGGAAAGGATTCAGGAGTGAGGCTGAGCCCAGGAAAAAGAGGGGGTGGAGGGAAGGTATTTTCAGGATTTGTTTGTATTTTCCATTACTCCACTCTAATTCTGTTGGTAAGAAATTGAACTGATTTCCCCGAGTCAAATCTGTTTTGCCTGCAAAGGTGAGAGCTCTCTCCCTGCCCTGATGTCAACCCACAAGCCTTTTGCTGGATCTTCTCTCCCCTGTCCAGGAGGAGGAGAGTGATGGAGCAGCTCGAGGCACCCAGCCAGGCTGAGCCCACCCCAGCTCACACCACTATTCACACAAGCCCTGGGGACAGCAGAGGGGACACCTGCAGCTGCAGTGCCATCCTGACCACCACTGAAGCCTTGAGGCTGTTAAAGATCACAACGACACAGGCTCTGACTCAGAAGGCTGACAATGACTCCTTTAATTTCCAGGAATTTCTTCCCTTTTATGCTGTTCTACAGAGAACAACCCAATGGGTGTAAGAAGGACCAACGTCTTCCATCACATTGGTCAAGCCAGAGGGACATCAAGAAGAAGACCCTCCCAGGGAAAGGGATGTAAACAAAGGTTTCAGTGACAAAAACATGTCTCTTGTTGACAGAAAACTCTCTGGGAAAGGAATTTCAGAAAAACCAAAACATCACAGGCACGAACCAGGACTACAAAGCCTCAGTTTCAAATATGAAATTCCACAGGTAAGTCCAACCCAGGCAAAAGACCCCAGATTTTGGTGCAGCTCTTCCTGCCAAGCTGGAGAAGGGGAAGGTTCATGTGGGAAGCCTTTTCAGAGGTAGTTCATCTCCCCAGGCCCTGCACTTGTGAGATTTATTTAAAGTACCCAGATACAGAAAACATCTCATGAATTCCTAGGGGCTCACAGTGTGAGCTTCTAATAAGCGAGCACTCAGGAACATTAAGGAAAAAAGTTAGGACTTTTAAATAAACACTCAGGCTGAGCACCTGATTTATAAATATTCTCTTTAACCAAAATAAAAGCAGAAGCAGCTCAGCTCCCTGGCCAGCCACAGCCCAAGTTCCAGCTGGACAGGAATGGCAGAGATAATCCCCCTGCTCAATTACTCACAGAAGTTATCCAACAGATATGTCTATTGAGTTAGTAACATTTTAATCAAGCTCATTATTTTGATAATCCAGGAAAAATCCACAGCACTTCATGCCTCACACAGAGAAGGGGCATCTTTCTGCCAGGAGTAAACTGGAAGGGAACATGACCAAGAGAAATCAATTTTCCAATCCCTGTATACTGACAACAACCTGAATATTCCAGCTTTTTGTGCCTTATTGACATTTTGAACCTGCTGCCCTGAGCATGGGATGTGCAGAAGAAAAGCCCAAAGTTCATGTGAGCGGGGCAGGACACAACACAGAGCAATTCAGCTCAGTTCTTCTGCATGTCCCGTGTTTCAAAGGGAGATAATGAAACCTAAACCCCCCCAAATCTCTGCCTGAATACCCACAGAGGGGAGCAGGAGATGGGTGAATATGACCACACATTGCACTTACCCTGCTCAGTGTCCCACGTGGTTTGTAACAGGTGTTTTCAGCAAATACTATTAACTCACACTGTTTCCCACAAGGTACTGATTTCCAATATTTTAACAAGTCCTTTGAAATGCTCTGTGATGTTTGTATTTATTGCTTGAGTAGACTGGAGGTCTCAGGTGCAAAAGGCTGCCTGGGGCTATGCGTCTCCTTCCACCAGGGACTTGATTAAAGGGGAAATCCAGACCAATATGTGGAAGAATAATTTTACTGCTACAGGGAAACAGTTTGGATGAGAGAGGATCAGAATTTTCTCCCTTTTGCCATACATAGCTCCAAATTTCGCTTGCTCTCAGTAGTTTGGTGGGAAATATTGATTATAAGAAGCATTTGTTTTTCAAATGAGCCTTTAATTTGTCAGACCCAAGAGCCACACTGTCCTCTGTGCTTCTGTCTGAATGTGCCTTTTTCCTTTCAGCTCCCTTCCACACAAAATCTGACACCCTGCCTTATTTATTATTGACCCGTCACAGTTTGGAAACACACTTTAAAATAAATGAGAGCCTGAGTGCCATGGCTGTGCAGTTATTAAACTGCCTGGCATTGAGGAAATTGCTTTTCATAAGCATCCTGAGCTCCTATGGCCTTTTTTTTTTTCCCCTAAAATCCTTAATACAATGAGAGCCCAAGTTAATCTGAATCAGTCTTCAAACTGAATTGTTAATAAGAAGGGAAGATGTATTATTCTTCAATATTGAAAGGCTGAAGTCAGAGGACAGAGCAGAGAAAGGAGTTTTCCATGTACAAAATAATATTCTTTGTACTTGCTGTCACTTGCTGCACCAGCTGATCAGTGACAGAAAATGCCTCCACACTCTCAGCAGGTGAGGCCACGCAGAGGATGTTCATTTAATCATTCCTCCATCAGGGATCCCAATCCCAGCACCCTCCTGCTGCTGCCTGCTCACCCTGGCAATACAGACACAAGCAGGTGAACAAAGAACGAGACGTGATTTCCACTGTGTGCTGCATGTACACAGAATCACAATAAATATCCTGGAGTTGTTAATTCCCTATTAATCTTTCCAGTTGGGAGCACCCAGGCATGCCCTGTCTGTTCTAGGCACCAGAGAGTGCAGATCCACACGGGTTTTTGGAAAGCCAGATGCCCAATCCAGATGGGTGGCACACAGAGCATGTGAACCCTTCTACCAAAACCCAGACAAACCCATTAGGGATGCCCTCATGGTGTCTGGGCATTCCAATTTCTCTTTCAGGGCAGGCTGACTCAACCTCACTGCTCTTACTGCACAACACACACCAAAGCTGAAGTTTAAAAAAGCTTCTTGAGCCCCTTCTGCGTGAAGCAGCCAGAGCTGCAGCAGGAAAAACATCGCACAGGAGGCCCTGCCCTACCTGCACACCCGGCAACCCCACTCAGAGCTGGGATTTGGTTCTTACTTGCACCATATAATCATGCTGCCCTCCTGGGCAGCCTCTGTTTGCCTCAGTGTCAGCATCTCAGGGTCCAGACAAAAGCAGATTGAAGGATCTCTTTCCTATCCTTACATCCAGGGCTCCTCAGCAGCCTCGCAGGTATTGCAGGTTTGTGATTTCTCTGAGGTCTGACCAATTCTCCAGCCTGGCAAGGAGCTGCAGCAGCAGAACCCTGCCCTTTCTGCATTACCCTCTGACCAGGGCTCAGAGGGACCCCGATCTCCCTCCTCCCCTCTGGTAACCAATGTGGAACCAGGAAGGGCTCCCCGGAGATGCTTTTACATCAGGCCTGAAAGAAGCAATGAAATTTCCAGTCCTCATCCTACCCCAAGCCCCAGCAGGACACAGGGATGGAAACCAGCCCATGAAAACCCAAACAAAACCTGAATTTTCTTGATTTTTTTCACCTCGTGACTGCGCACCCACGCGGCGCCAAAACAGGGCCAACACCAGCCGCCGTCTCTTTAAGAGATGCTAAACCTCCGCGAACCCTCCAGCAGCAGTGAATTCCTGTTCGAAACGCCTGTAAATTGAGGAAAATGAGTATTTCTTTTTCCGGCGGAGCAGCGGCCCGGTCCCCCAGCCGGGGTTGCTACGCAACCGCCTCCTGCGCTGGGCTGATAACGCTGCCGGCATCGCTTCCCCGCCCGGCTGCGCCGGCAGAACAAAGCCCGCCTAATGAAGCTTTCAGAGCCTCCTGGCTCTGCCTTGGACGGCTCTACGCGGGTTTTCCCCGCTCGTATGTGCCGTCCCTTCCTGCCGGGGGTGCTCCGGAGCGGGATGGAGATGCCCGGTGGAGAGCCCTGGGAAGAGCAGAGCAGAGCAGAGCAGCCTCTCCAGCACGGAGAGCAGCCGCGCCTGCCACAGAGCCGGGCAGCCAGGAGCAGCCCCTCCGGAACGCCGAGCCACCACTGTTACAGCTCCAGCCAGACACCCTCTGCTCTGTTTCTCCATCTGCCCTAAACACCCTTGTCACACCTCGCTGCTGCCTGCAGGTGAGGACAGCAAGGATGAACTTCCTCCCGCCTGTACAAAAAGCAGGGCAACTCTCCAGGTTAAGCAGTTCAGTCCCTTGAAGCACTTACAGGCGATTTTTTTTTTTTTTTAAACAATCTGTTGAAATAAACGTGACTGTGATGGTCTCACACAGCTCGTGCAGGCAAACCTGGGTGAGCTGGTGTAGCAAGAACAACCACTGCTGGCAGGAGCCCCAGCTTCAGGCTCCTGAAAGACCCAAGGCTGGCACAGACCTGTTTGGTAGTGCTGCCTCCACACATCTCATGAGCACTGCCAGGGATGGTGATTCCACAGCCTGGTCCACTCTTTCCGTCAAGAAGTTTTTCCTCTTCTCTAATTTGAATTTCCTCTTATTTTGTCACTTGTTACCTGGGAGAACAGACCATCCCCCACCTGGCTATATCCTATCCAGTGGCTGGAAAGAGGGAGAAGGTTCCCTCTGAAGCTCCTTTTCTCCAGCCTGAACACCCCCAGCTCCCTCAGCTGCTCCCCATACTGTGCTCCAGGCCCTTCTCCAGGTGTAGCAGATCTACCCTTCACCAGCTCATCTCCCAGAAGGGCAGAACACAGTGGCCCTCCAGCATCTCCTCTCCTTAATGGGATCACCCTCAATCCACGTGTGGATGTGACACAACCTTGGCACGGCCAGGCAGGGAGGATGGGTGACAACACCTTCAGTGTCAGCTTACCAGAGTGCACAGACACACCACAAAAGCTTCAGGAGGGACAAATTCCTGTCACCAGGTGCTTCTTAGCACAAGGCTCTGGAAGGAGAGCTGGGGACAAGTGTTTCCCACAGCAGGGAGCTGGGAGGATTCCTGGAGCTAAAAGCACAGACACCCTCAGACACCAAAGCAGCGTGAAGAGCAGCAACTGGAGAGTTGGAGAAGGTGACATCTGCTCAGTAAAGACAATCTAAGGAATCAGTCTTACTCTCAAAGACATAAATTCTGCAAACAGCCTGGTAAGAGTCACAAGTGAGCCCAGCACCCAGGGAATCCAAGGCAGCCCTGCTCCAGGGGGAGGTTTTAACCAAACAACCCACCTGGCTGCTCACCCGCTGACTCTGCCTTGCTGGGCTGAGCTGAGGAAAGTGCAGCGTGGGTGCTTTTCTTTGCAGACAAAATTGCCTAACAAGAGACAATTATGGGAGATTACCATTAAAAGCAGTGTGTGACAAAAAAAAGCTCCGAGCCTCAGTGTATCCTGAGGCCTGCGAACCCCTTTCTCTGCTTTTGTGCTAAATAGGTCTCATTTAGCCCATTTGTTCTGTCCCAGCCAGGCAAAGCGAAAGCAGGGTTGATCGATTTGTTAATTACAGTAATTTTATCTTAAATAGAGACAGCTGAGTGTTCATCAAGTCACAACTCCGCCTGTTACCGAGAGCCCTACCCCCTGCTCAATAATTAGGGATAATAAGTGGCTGATAATAAATGCAACCCACAACACCACGGCTCTGAGAGGGTGATGCAGAATCAGGAGGACTATTAGGGAACCCCCCCAGGTCTATTTCTCCTTCTGAAGAAAACAGTGTAAAATCTTTAATTGTCTCTCTTGAAACCCTGAGAGGGCTCTGCCAGTCTGTGACAAGTAAAAGGCAATTATTGCACTCCGTGGCTGTGCTTGTGTCCAGAGAAGGCTTCACCAGAGCCATCAGGGCAGGTAAGGGTGGCCCTTTCCTCCTGCACTGGCTGGGCACGTACAGAAAGGTCAGGTGGGAGGTAACACCAGTGGGTTATGGACAACCATGCTCCTTGGGAGTTTTAAGACTCTGGGTAAGGCTTAAAAGATTAAATTTCAGCACAAGGCATAAGCAGTCCGTGCTCAGCTTGGAGCTTCCATCCACACACGTGGGCAAACAAGAAATGCATTCAGGACTGAGGGCTCACCTCACCCTTCCAGCACAGAAAGGACAAGCTGGCAAAAGCTGAAGGCAAGGGAAAGCCAACCTTTCATCCTCATCCTGCATAGGATAGGGAATTTCTGAAGCAAGTTTCTACTACAGCTTGCCAAGAGCAAGGTGTGGGATGAGTGAGGAGAGCGCAGCAGAACTCGTGTGCATCTGTGTCTCTTCCAAACCCTGAAATACAAACAAAATGACACACAACCCACAGAGGCACACCCACACCCTCCAGTTCTGTTGGGCTTCTTCATCTTCTGCATTATCCCCTAGGTAATTACCCCTGCAACTTCCGTGCAGCTAGGGAAGTGCAGATGGCCAGGATGCTCACAGAGGTGAAACATCACCACTTCCAATTCCCCTCCAAGGACTCAGGAGAAAAGGAATACCTTCCTCCACTCCCATTCTCCAGGTCAGCCCCTGGCCAGGGCTTAGGGTGGAGGGAAAGGCTTCAACCCCTTGAGCTCACAGGGTCCTGCCAGGTCCAGGTCTGGGGGAAAGACTTTGGCAGGGGAGGTCACTGTTCCTCGCTGTCCTGGGGAAGGACAACCCCCACAAAGCTGCTCTGGCAAAGGGTGTCTGCCAGCACAAACAAACCCATACAAACCTGGGCTTGCAGGGACTAGAGACTGCCCAGGCCTTTTCCCAGCTGGTAAATCAGTGCAGCTGCACATTTCCAGTGACTTAAAACATTGGTGTGACGCCTCTATTTCCCCCCCACAAGGTGAAGATATGTGCAGCCCTCATGTGCAAACAGGATTTGGAGAGAACTTTAAGGTTCCATCCTCCCAGCATGCAAAACCACAGATGTCATCTGTCTTGTTTTCAGCACTGGGGAGTGCACGGGGGTAAAGAAACAGATTTCATCGAATGCAGTTGTATTTTATTTACAACAATAATTGCTGTCACTTACTTTGCTCTGGAAAATGCATTTACTTGTGGCATTTCCCTCCAAGAGCTGAAGCTTCACTTGCTCCTGTGAAGACTCCATATTTTTGCAAATACCTTTTCCTAAGGCAAACTACTTTTTTTTTAAAAAAAATATTATTATTTTGATATTTCAACTTCATCCACAACTACGTTTAACCAGCCTTTGCAAGACTCTTTTATGCTGTGTCCCTTATCTCAGCACAACATGCACTTGCATTCAGAATAAATCCTGAGCTCCTGTTCTGAGCCAGGGAGAGCTGTGTAATGATCAATCACAAAAGCCCTTGGGGATGGGAGAGATTAGCACTTTGATACTACTGAAGATGAATGGGTGGAATCAGTTTGATAAACTGGTGTTTTTCTCAGATAATTGCTCTGGAAGCTTTTTGAAGCCCCATGGATCCTCCTCCCCCTTTCTTTTTGTGTCTAGGTAGGAGAGCAGGCCCTGCTTTTCCACCAGCACTGCTGGACAGGCTGCTGCACTATTTTTAAACAGTTCACAGTGGATTTGTGCCACATTTCATCACTATTGGACACCATGAGTTGTGATTTAACCAAAGATCCAGGCTGGATTCCTGTTATTCCTGGTCCAGCACCCAAATCCCTGAGCACAGCTCAGCTGAGCAGGACTGAGGGCATGGGAAGGGGATTTCTCATGGGATATGGACACATTTCCTCCAGCTTAAATCTTCAACAACCATTCCTCCTCCTTCAGAGGTCACTAATCCTTGGTGCTCACCTTCAGCTCCCATCCACCTTTCTCTGGGCTTTTCATACCCAACAGCAACCTCCTCTTGCTCTCCTGGACCACCCTTCTGCAGCAATCCCACAGGATCAGCCAAAGAGGAGCTGCTCCTGCAGCTGTAACACAGAACTCCTGCCCAGCTCACTCAGAGCCCAGGCACAGGGCAAACCCTGCTGCATTCACAGGTGTGGTGCCATTTAACTTGTCCTCAAGCTAATGAGAACACCATTTTGTGTTTCATCACTAATGAAAACGGAGCCAAGAGATTTTATTGTAGTTTTATTGTTTCGCCAAACAAACGAAATTTAAATACAGAATTAAAAATTTGTAAAAAATAAAGGGTATTAAAAGCCATCCTTCAGGAGTGGGCTGCACATCACTGACTGAAAAATTTACACTTACTTTTTGATACAAATATAGGAAAAGTTTTAAAAAGCATTTCCATCATCAGGAAAGAGCTGTTTTGTTTTGTTGCATTTCTTCTTTTTTTTTACATTTCCTTTCATATTTAAACCTGATTTTTTTCTCATGAGAATCTCCCATTAACCTTTTCACAGCACTGATTCACATTGTTTGATGTTCAGAACAGCCCCCCTCACTTGTAGTTCACAGCAGCAGAGATGCAGTCTTGACCCCTCAACACCTATGGACAGAATATTTAATAAACCAGCACATGAGGGGTGGGAAATGCAGCGTTGTGTGATTTGCAAAATGCAATTTGCAAAGGATCTTGGAGCTCACAGTGAGACCTTGACGAGCTGGGTATTGCCCAGGGTATCACATCTCTGGCATTTGCTCTTTGCCATCTTTACTCCATCACTGCCACGAAGAATTCCAGAAGGGATGCTGAGTAGGTACCTTTGGTTTTCAAAGCCCCAGTTTAAAGCAGCTTGATCTTTCCAGAGACATAAATCCCCCATTCTCAAGGAAAAGAATCAGGCTCTTTCAGGCACTATTTCAGCCCTATAAAAGAGGCACCTCAAGAATTGTTGACACCTGGGTCAAGGTTGGGAGGTTATTAAGAAGACATCTATGAAAGTGATCCAACCAGTCAAAGCATCTGCATCATCTCAACCAAAAAGAAGAGACAGACTCTCTAATACATGAATAATTTTAAGATATCTGCACCACTCACACAGAGTACACAAAAAGCAGGAAAGAACACAGCCTGTGGCTCACCTGCTCCTCAAGGATCTTAACCACACAGACAGAATAACCACAGAGTGAAACACCTTTACATCAGAATCTAGGAGTTTGAGATAATGAATAAGGAAAGATACACTTTATCCTGGGGGGAAAAAAAAAAGGAGAGGAGAGAAAATTCAGATTGCAATGGAAACAAGCTTCTCTAACAAATGAAATAACACTGGAGATTGTCACTAGTGCAGCTGGGATTTGGCAAATGAAATATTTTGAGAATACACTTGCAGGGCAGCCCTGCTTCTGCCATGTGAATAAATACCCAACCATGTTTAAAAAACAGCATTTTAGTGAAAGACACCCAGATTTCCAGACAGGCTGAGTGTTTCACCCCTCACACTGCACAGTGGGGCCCCTCACGTGAGGTATTTCAGCATCACCACAAAGGAAAGCTGCACTTTCTTCACAAGCACAGTCCTCTTGGAGCCCAGGTTGGTGATGATGATGATGGTGGTGGTGATGCAGAGCAAGGTGTGAGTGTTCTGCTCTACCCTCACCTGCCCAGCCCAAGTGACCACAGTTGGTGATGTGTGAGGGAAATGTGCAGCCACAGCACTGAGGGCTCAGCTCAGGTCAGCCACCTCACACCTCAGGGGAGGTTTGCTGACTTTTGAACAAACACATTCACACAGAATCTTCCACAAAGGGGTCCAGCTCTCGTGGCCAGGTCAGATTACCAACCCCACATCAACTTCAGGATATTCCCTGTGCTGTCTGCTGATCTGTAGGTTGTCCATCTAAATGAATGCATGTTTTACCCTCATCAGTGGCCATCTGGGTTTGCATTGCCAGCAGAGCTGCATGGGACAGGCCTCTCTCCTGTCACACTGCACTTCTGAAAGGCTGCTGTATTTTCCATACCTTTTCTCAAGGAAGGTTATTTTCTTGTGTTGCATAGATGTATTTAACTGCAGTCATGAAGTACACGATGTGCTGGTGTCACACCCCATCTGGCCTTTTTGGAAACATCCTTTTTTCATTCTTCAAAGAAGAAGCATAACAGAGGCTCATAAACTCCTCTGGTGACATGCCACAGGATGGACCTCACCAAAGGGATGTCCTTAGTGCCACTTGCAGCATTTGAGTGTCTGTGCTCCAAAAGAAAGGGCAAATCCAGGATACACAAATGCCTTCCACCATATCCAAGATAATCTTTTTCTTCTTCTGTCCCACCTTTGCTGTACAACCACTGCAGCTTTGCCTTCAGGGTTTGTTTTGGGGGATATTTTTTTTTCAGCAAGAGTCATTCCCCCTGCAAACTCTGCTACAGAATGGTAATTGTTGCTTGTGTTCAACACTGCTGTTAGCACAGAGGCTACTGTGCCCTCACTGCCAGCTGCCATGGAAGCAGTTAATAAAGGTGCTTTTCCTTCCAAGGAACACACAGTGTCTCCTCTGACACTGCAAAAGGGAAGTCTCTACTTCCACACCTTCCAAAAACTGCAGCCAAGTGCTTTGTTTTGCTCGTGTTTCCCTTAGAACATCCGAGGATAAGATGGGTTTTGCTTAATGATCCACTCAGCATGGGGGTTGATGTGGTACAAGTCCAAGAGGTAAGTGTCTGGGTCCAGGCAATGTTCACCTGTTAAAAGAAAACATTGAGAAAAACCCCATATTTTTTAATATCCTTAGTCCTTTAGCTGCTAGGTTTTTTTGTTTGCTTTTACCTCCACCTAAAAACTAGGATTTGTTCACATTGATTTCAATATTACAACCTTTCAGAAGCACTTCCACAAATCTGAGGTAATGGTTCTGAGAGGAAAGAGGGTAGATGTACATTAGATATTAGGAAGAAATTCTTCAGTCTTGTGATGGTGAGGCAATGGCACAGCTGCCCAGAGAAGTTTTTGAACTATCTCCTGAGAGAAGCTGAGCAGAAAAACTGGATGTCAGAGTCCTTATTTTCAGCTACCATTTGTACTTACCTATATTGCCTCCCACTTCGTACAGGAGCAGGTTTGTGCACTCCGTGGAGTTGTTACTGCAGAGAGAAAAACACACTGGAAGGTAAATCTCTGCAAAGGCAGGTGAGGTAGAGTTTAGTAATAATTCCTTCCAGAAGAATTGTTTGTGGTTCAGAGGCCACGGTACANGGGTGAAGGAGAGAGAGAGGGAAAGAGGGAAAGAGGGAAAGAGGGAAAGAGGGAAAGGAAGGAAGGAAGGAAGGAAGGAAGAAAGAAAGAAAAGAAAGCAAACAGGCAAGCTGTTGGTGAGAGAGCAGCTGACCCACATCCAGCCAGCTTCCCCTCCACCCTCCTTGTCAGGACACCTCCTGGGACACAGCAGAGGCACTGCCACCTCCCCTACTAAATACAGTCTGCAGGAGCTGTGACAGAGGGGGACAGGAATTCTACTGTTCCTTTTGTGGGTTAGTTCAGCAACTCACCACAGGAGCACGGGAGGGAATTGCAGAGTTTATTTTAGGAAATCCCTACATTAACATAAGCATGCTGGAATTACCACTCCAGGCAAATGATACAGGTGATGCTTTTCTGCAGGAGAGCTGGAGGGGGTTTGCCTGTCAGGGTCAATGTTACTGCCTTTTCCCTTCCCTTCAGCAAGGATTCTGGAGTTCACTTGGTGCCCAGCAGCCTGGAGGGACCGCTGACCTCCTGACAGCCTGAGCCCTGGGGGGAAGCACTCAGTGAGCTAAAATTTCCCTTCCCCATCCAGCACCATTTCCTAGGCTTAGAACAGAGGAGCAGAGAACAATCTCTCCTCATGACTCACTGTGCTTCCACCTCACCTTTGGCTCAAGACAGAAAACAGCAACTGAACCACTCAGGGTTTTGTTTTGTTTTGTTTTTTTTTTCTTTGTTAAGCAGAGAAAAAGCCATTTACCACTTGAGGAGGTTGACAGTGTTCACAATATTCCAGCCATTCTGGCACAGGTTCTTCTGAAACTGCCTCAAGACATCAGCCACCCTGGTTGCATTGTTCAAGTGCACCTCCAGAGAGTCCTTCAGGAGGAGTGATGCGTGGACTTTCACAATCTTGGAAGGCTGAACAAGGCAGGCAAGAAGAAAAAAAAAAAAAAACGTGCTTAAGCTCTTATCAACCAAAAGATTAATTTTCAAAATAGATGGGAGAGCGTGAAGAATTCAACCCGTCCAGACAGCTGCTCAGAGAATTTAGGCTTGTTTCTTACACACACAGCACAGGTTGGAAGGTTATGGAAGCACCGAGGTGAGCATTAGGAACAAATCCTCAATGTTCTGGTGCTGAGGCCACGAGAGGAGCCCCGTGCTCTCCATCAGCGTGTGCTGGTGCTCTCTGCTGTCCAAACACAGCACTGACACAAGCTCGGACGAACACGGGGTTTGTCAGAAGAAATTCTGGCAAACGGTCTTGAACAAGCGTGAACGACTCCTCTGAAATTCATTTCAATTACTCGGAAAGGGACTTCGAGATCTGGGTTACAGGCTGCTGAATTCCAGTCCTTGCCAAAGAAAGGAAGCACCAAGTGATGTGCCATCTTAACAGGCATTATGGAGCAAAAAGAAAATTAGGCAATGGCCTGAATTTATGCTTTGAAAAATGAAAATAAGTCTGCTTTTATCACACAGACATATCTGTGCCAACACATGGGACACTCAGAGCCATAAGAATTCTGCTCTTCACATGGGGAAAAATAAAATTTCTGTTCCCGATCTCTTCTCTGCTTTTAACCAAGTGCTTTGTAGCCTGAAATGCATTTAGTGCTCTTGCTGTTGAGATCAGTTTTTGCCACAACCTGGCCAAAAGCATCTAGGAAACTGTTCTTCATTATTCTGCTTTTTCTCATTCCTCTTGCTCTTTTCAAGGGCATCACCCCTTTCATCTTTCTGAGTCCTCAGGAAAACACTTGGCACTGCCACAAAGGGTTTTAGGGTTTTTTTCCAAGCCCTAACTCACCTCTCCCTGGTTCTTCTCCACCTTGTCTTTATCAGCGTGGATCTTCCGCAACAGATTTTTAATTCTCTTGTCACAGAACTGGTACCTTTTGCTGTTGCTCTCGTTCAGCTTTCTCACTTGAGCTACCAGAAAAGAGGAGACCTGGGCAGGGGAGAAGGGTGAAAACAGGAATTAAATCAAGAAGAGATTTAGGAACCTGATCACCACTTCAGCTCCTTAAACAGACAAAAATATCTGTGTACCTTGAGGACAGGTAGCCTTGGCATTCAGCCAGAGGTTTTGCTCCCAGCTGTTTAATTCCCCTGAAATTGCCAAGGCTATCCCTTCCCTACCCCAATTCTAACAAGACCAAGGCACTTGCCCCACCATAGCCCATAATTCCTGTGGAACTCACTGTCCAGAGCAGATCCTGGTAGTGGATCATCATCCTCACCACGTCAGCCGCCCCCTCCGCCAGCTGCTTCTCCTTCCCCTCAGGGATCTTGTTTGGCAGCCCCTTGTGCATGAAGAGGTTTGGGGCCATGACTGTGGAAACGTTCCAGAGGTTCATTTTGTTGTTGTTTTCCCTGGCAACCACCTTGCTGAGAAACTCAAGAAGGGCCTGAGAGGAGGGAAGGAGACGTAAGCCATCCACTATCAGCAATGCTCAAAAAGCTACCGTGGCAATTGCTGAGAGATCATTAATTAGCACTTCTTCTTCATAGAGATCAGCAATTCTCATTTCTCCGGTCACGAAGCAGAGTGACCAATTTCTCATACTAGGACAGCAACAAATAACCACACCAAGAGAGGTTTAGCCAGTATTTATGAATCAGAAAAAAACAGTCTCAGTAAAAAAAAAAAAAAATAATTAGTTTTTTACTCCTTGGCAGATGGTAATTTACAAAGTCTAGCTGCAAGAGTTTCTGAATCCAAAGATGAATGCACCCTTTCCTTCAGTGTCCCCTCAAAGCCACTCCTGTATGTGGAAAAATAAACCCTTCTGGATTGTCTCTTTCACCTCACACCTCCACCAGAGCCATGACAGATGATCTTTGACTGAATTATGTATTCCAGTGCTCTGAATGAAGTGTGCAGGTAAGTCAGCCTTACCTTTAATGCCTGAGAGCTGAACTACTCAGGAGGGAAAAAAAAAAAA
>VWYO01022672.1:0-12767 GCA_013400275.1 Rhadina sibilatrix | reverse complement strand
ACTCCCCAGCCCCTCACTCCCCAGCTTGCTGCACTCAGCCCAGAGCCAGCACAGAGAGAAGAACAACGGGGATTTTCCTAGCTTAGCACAGAGGAAAAAAGAAAGGGAATTTCCACGGGTTTCATTTCAGGATCAAGGCACTCCAAGCAGCGTTTTAAGAGCCTGCTCACCTCTAGAAATTCCCCTCGCTGCCCCCTGCCCTGCCCCGGGTGCTGCCGTGCCCCGCTTTGGGGAGCAGAGCACGGGATGCCCCGGTGCCCAGGGGAACGCTCCGTACCTGCTGAGCAGCTGGGCACAGCTGGCAGCCCGGACAGGTGCCAGCACCCCCCGGGGCCTGCCCATCCCTCCTGTGGCCATCCTGGAGCCACAGGTGCCGCGTTTATCCATGTCCAGCCGGGAGGAGGGGGACGCTCAGTCCATCCGCCGCTGGGAACGAGGAGCCGCTCCTTGTCACCCACGAGCCGCCCGCTGCAGGAGCATCCTCTTGTCCCTCCCGGGGTCCTCCCCGGCCCGGCAGCAGCGAGAATGAACCCAGCTGAGCCCTGGAGCCGAAGCCTGGAGCCCCGGAGGCAGCGCTGCCCGCGGCCGGGACGCGGGGCACAGGCTGCAGCCGGCGCTCGCAGAGCAGAAAATCGCAGCCGGCTCTTCCCGAGGCTGGGCTGCAGCTCGGGCTGGCTGAACATTAACGTGAGCCACGGCCCACGTGAAAAAGGAACTCCCCGAAGGCAGCCGAGGAAGGAGGAGTCAAGCAGCCGACTGGCTCCTTAACGTTGCGCTTCAAGAGAACGGCAAGTGGAGAGTAAAATATCTGCCTATTAAAAAAGCAATTCAGCATTTCTTGCCGCAGTTGAGCAGTGAGTAAACCCCAGCTGGATGTAAGACGTTGATGTTGAAAGAGCAGTGTAAACTTTGTAACACCCAGAGAGAATATTTTGCAAGATCCTCCAGATTATTCTTTAAAAATCTCATCAACAAGCAAGGCACAGGTGAGCAAAGGGTTAAAGCAATCGGATTCCCTGTAGGTTTTGTTCTTTCCTTGTTATTCTCTCTTGAGTGCTTCTTCTCACATTTTTTATTCCCAATCCCGAAGTTAAAGGGATGAGTAAGTTATTTAATTTTTTTAGTGAAGGCATGCAAAGTTCATCCAGCACAAGCAATAATCCCACTCTGATTCCCATATTCCCAGTGAGGCTGGGTCCACAGCTCAGCCTGCTTTGCTTCCAACAGCTTAAAGGGCAGCAGCAGCTGTATTAGAGAGAATCCCTCACCGTAAAAGAGCCCGTTTTGGTTTTGCTCCCACTAACACAGCTATTTTCCCAAGCACTGCTTGAGCCCACCCTGCTGCCCCTCTCCCCAGCCTCAATCCCAGGGCTGGCACTGGGAAGGTGCCTCCTCTGGGACGCTTTCAACTCCCCCTTGGCAACCAACTATGCAAAAGGATTCATGGGAATGTCCTCTCTTTTCCTCCTTACCCACAGTTCCTGTAAAACTTACTCCTCCACCCACGATTCAAAACTCAGGTTCATCCACCCAGCTCCTCCTGCCTCAGCCCCAAACCAAGATTAACCACAGAAAGTGCCAGCTTGTGAGGTTTAGTTATAACCAAACCCCACTGAGCACAGGTTTTACAACAGCACAGAATTACACACAGGCACTGTATCACAGAGTGGATTGGGAGGGACCTTAAGGACCACCCAGTGCCACCCCTGCCATGGCAGGGACACCTCCCACTGTCCCAGGCTACTCCAAGCCCTGTCCAGCCTGGCCTTGGGCACTGCCAGGGATCCAGGGGCAGCCACAGCTGCTCTCGGCACCCTGTGCCAGGGCCTCAGCACCCTCACAGGCAAGGATTTCTTCCTGCTATCCATCATAAAAACCCATCCACTAATGAAGACTGTAGGAACACACAGAAAGCAAATGAAAGATTTTTTTTCATCCCTTTGTGCAGACGAGGGTTGCTGCAGAAGCATCACCACCATGTGTGACCACACACACTGCTCAGGATGTGAGGCATGGCAGGGGAGAGCAAGGAGGGGTGACAACAAAAACATCTGCGAGAGAAGAGGTGGCTGCTCTCTGCCTTCTGTTTGTACAAACTTGGAAAGGCACTTTTCCCTCCCCAGGGAGCACTCAGCCTTTCCAAACCACTCCCCAACCCAGCACACCTTGCCCTGAAACAAGGGGTTGGGTTTCAGGCCATTCCTTCTCCTGGACATAAAATCACCTCTGACCTGCCAGCACTGCAAGTAGATGGGCACCACAGCCCATAACTATGTTCCTTTTGTCCCTCAGTGGTGCTCCTTGTCATTAAATTTCTTTTAATAACCTCAGCAGCCAGCTGATCATCCTTTTTAATGGGTCAATTTACAGACAGAGGCTGCCAGACACTCATACCAGGCAGTTTCATCCTCAGGTTTCTCATGCAGTGCTAATAACTCAGCCAGGCTTGTTGCACAATTGAGGCAAATTTGAAGCATCCAGATGAAGAGAGAATTCTCTGAGAGTACATTCAGCTTTGATTACTCACACAAAGTACACAAGCACTGCTGAAAGTTTCTGATCTCTGTGGATAATAACAGCTGCACTACAGCCTTTCCACGTCTTCACTCCTGTCTGGCCTTCAGTTATTCATGGTTCTTGAGAGGAGCAATCACCAAGAGGAGCAATCTCCCAGATTGTGCTTGTGAGGAAAAAGGTGGAGGAATAGAGGCCAGCTGAGTCTGCTTTTTCAGAGTGAATCAGGATAAATATTCCAGCTCTGGTTTCCAGCTCTCCAGCATGTTTCATGCTCCAGGACAGTCTCCCTGGCATCATTAGAGATGAGACAAGCTCACTGGGATGAGGTGATCTGGATCACAGGAGCTGAATCTTACTCAAATATGGAGACAGAGAGACACATGATGCTCTCAGCAGCCAATTAGTTCAAATGAATCACGGGAACAGACCCAGCACAGTAACCATCACCCCTTTAGTGCACAAGTTATTTCTGAAGCTATCCACACCTCCTGCCAAACTGACGTGACTTGGCCTGACTTCTTCAGGATCAAAAGGAGGTGGAAAAACATCCAACATGCTTTGGGACAGTCAGGAATTTCAGCAGACCTAAAGGCTGCAGGAACCCTCTGTAGTTTGGGAGAGCTGCCTGTGCATGGTGCCTGACAGAGCTGGGCATCAGAGCCTTCAGGTCAGCTGGAATAAAACATCCGTGGGCTGCCCTGCAAGATCTTGTGGCAGCATTACATTTTGCAAGGATCCCAAAATTAATCTGTTATCCCAAAAAATGAATGCAAGCGACACACTGCGATGTGGAGTGGGGAAACCTGGATGAAACCCAAACCCATAAAATGCAATTCTTTTCTTCTCAGGTTTATTTTGAGGGTACATAGCATCAGGAAAACCTGAAAATCATTTATCCCTGCTCAATCCCACCACGTACAAAAACCCTCAAGTGGTGCTACCAATCCAGCACGCAGACCCAGTGAGATGAAGAGATGATTGCAGTTCCTGGAGTCACTAAATCAGTGAGATGATCCAAGGCCCAGTTGTTCCCAGTCTGGCAGGCAGCTGCAGTCAGGTCTGGGTAAGGCAGCAGCTGGGCCTGCCACACATCTGGCTCTGCCCTGAGCTGGGAGAGAAAACCAGCACCTCACAGGAAAAGAGCTGCCAAGAAACAGCCCCAGCTACACTCAGGCCCTGCTAAGTGTTCCCACTTGTGACTTTACTGCATGGGACAGGAGCTAATCTGGCATCCTGCTGGGAGCATGCCCAGGGAGCTGGAGTGTCAATAATCAATATCAACAGATATCAGTACCTCCAGCTGCCCACCCTGCTTGAAAATGCCCTGCCTTGGGAGAATGAAGGAGGTGGGGTAGGGGGCAAAAAAGTTGTACTCTCTTTAGACACAGATGTATATTCAGATAAGTCAACTGCAAAGCTGCTTAAACCTAATTACTACTGTAAATGTAATTGAAATCACCCAAAGCATTTCCACTGCTCAAGGAAGAGCTGTAACAATAGGAGGAAGCACTAGGAGAGTAGCTATTCTTAACACTCAAAAACACTTATTCTGATGAATAACCAAGACTTACCTATTAATGTAGATTGAACATGCCTCTGCCCCCCTGGGCACTGAAGGCTGTGTAAAATTAGAAGCCTTAGAGGGTTTCAGGGGGGTGACCTCATTTACCTCCCTGCTCAAACACGTGCCTGGCATCTCCAGGGGGCTGTGCCTTGCAGAAAAAAAGCTCTCTCTTGCTGGACACTGAAAGCAGAAAGGACTCACAGGCACCAGAGTAATGCCCAGCAGGCTGCTTGTTCACTTCCTGCAAGCACAGGGACCGATGATCCCTGCAGCCAGGTGACAGAGTGCCACACATCACCCTGGAGGAGAGGCAGGTGGGAGCAGTGGCCAGCAGTCAGTCCCCTCTCCTGCTGCAGGGTGACCAGCAGCTCATGCCAGCCCAGCTGTGAGCACACAGAGGATTTCTCCAGACTCCACTGTGCACAGCTCATCCCCAGCACCACCTCCACGGAGCACTCTGAGCACCCTGAATTTTCACAGAAGGAGAATGTGCAAAAGCCCTGAAGCCCCAGCCGATTTCACAAACCTCATTTTGACTTTTGCACGTTGGATTTTCTGCTCCCTTCTGGGAAAGGGACGGGACAGTGGAACAACAAATAGAAAGAACGGCAGAAATGGACTTTCTTACTGGGGTGCCCCAGTTCCCAGCCCAAAGATGTGATAGATTAGGTTGTCATCTTGTTTATTTCCTGCAGCACAATCACAGCAGCGGGATGGGCTGGCCGAGCTGAACTCACCATGAGTCAGTCTGTTTGTGGGCATCCCACAGCAGCTGCTGCCCAAAGAATGCCAAACATCCACTGTTGGGAGAAGTCATGCCCATGGCACGGCCCCACAGCCAGTGCAGCTACCAGGGTTATGAGCCAGCTCAACAATAGCTGCTGATAGCTACTGATAAGCTGGAGTTTTAGCAAGGATGGTAAGACAAGGGGAGGAGAAAAGTAGGAGTGTCCTGATCATAGCTACACAACTAAGTTATTGGTTAAGATTAAAAGTGAAGCACCTGAGCGTGGACTGAGCACAAATACAGTTTTCAGAGCAATGTCTCGTTTAGGAAATGAAACATTTCATTTAGGTTTTCTTGTTTGTTTGTTTTAATGGATTTTATATATTATGGGTTTTAAAATCTCCTCATAGGTTTTTTTATTGGGTCAGACTAGCTTCTGAAACTACTTCAGAAATTAGGATAGACACTCCCCCTCCCTCTCCCCCTTACTGGACTTTGTCTTGTTGAATGATTACATTAAAACCTAAACCCACTCACCTAAATACTCCAAGATTCAGAGAAAAAATAATTACCAAATAGGTCCCCACAGAGCCTCCCCACACACATTTTTCTGGGGAGTTCACTTTGGAACGAAATGCCCATTTGTGGTAGATCCACCAGACTGAGCAGGAGAACAGAAGGACACCCCCCTTCTCCAGGGGAGTTTCATTTTCACAGATCCTGATTGCTCAATCAGTCATTTCCAAAATAAAAAGAAGATTTAATACACTCAAGCAGCAGAAGCTCTTATTTAGCAGGCAGGCAACTGCAAGTGCCAATTACTCCACTCATAAGCAACAGTTTTGTTGTACTCCAAAGTGCCATCACTTATCCTAACAGGCTTCTGTTCCACTTTGTCATCTCTTCAGCTGTAACAGGTCTGTCAGGAAGAATCCAAACCTCTCTGTGTGGAAAGAGATTACAAGTGGCCTGTAATTTATATTTATGGCCATTCTCCTCATTTGTCCTCAAGAAGAGAGCTGAACTGTCGCTTAAAGGCTCAGAAGTGAAAAAAAAAAAAAGTCAGCATCCACTATTTTTGCTCTGCTGGCACCTGGCTCTGAAGTCACCACACAGAGCTTGTCTGTACTGGTTTTGTCTATAAACGATGCAACAGCTGGAACAAAACTGGATGAGATGCTGGACCTGATTTCACAATACAGCTCACAGCTCTTACAGAGCTATTTGTAGTCAAGAGCCTGTTAACTCATTAGGAGAGGGCTTGTTTTTCCAAAATTTTAATGAGGAGCTTTAATTACATGAGTCTTCACGAAAACCAGGACTGGAAGATGTCAGACATGATCTAGCTTGGGGGCCAAGGAGGGGATGGAGGAGCTTGCTACAGACATTCCCAAACAGCTTTGTAGTGCAGGGTTTACAGGAAGAGCTCAGGGCAGGTGAGGCTGGTGGTGTAAGATCATCTCAAAGGTCAGTCAGGGATTAGAGCAGTGCCTGTAAATCCCCACGTGCTGTTTGCTGGATAAAACCCACTGCTCTCACTGGAGGGCCAGAGAGGAGATGGGACACAAAGTCTCAGGCATCAGCGCCAAGTGATGCAAGACAGATTTTTATTGTTCAGTTTACACCTGTGTGCAAGGTCAGACTGGTGCAGTGCTGGTGCCAGGGCCAAAAGAAGATACTACATAGAACAGCCATCGAAAAACCACAGTCAAAACCAACAAGTGAAAGAAGCAGGAATTCAAGCTGGACTCACTACTATGAGGATTTCATAAAAACAAACCTAAAAACACAAAAGAAAGGAACTAAAGTGAATGTCTTTTACCTCACAGCAGTAGTAACTTCGTAGTAATTTTGATGAATAAACACTTTAACCCAACTAACACTCAGAAACACCTGTTTTAACCCTGGTGTAAGCAACCAAACTGTTGTACAATGGCCATTTTCTGACAGGCATCACCTGGCTGTGCTTGCTGACCTGACTCCTACTCATGTCTTGGCCCCCAAAAATGCTGATACAGCTCAGCCTGATCTGTGCCAGGAGCAGCCACTGGGCTAAAACAAGAGCTACACGGATGGCAGAGACAAAGGAGAGGAGGTGATGAGAACTGCTGTGCTTACATCTCTGCAAAAGCAACCCTTATGCAGCTTCTGGTAGGACAAGCTCTTCAGAAGAACCCACAGGAATGGTGGAAACCAGGCTGGCATGGTGGAAGCTGTAAATACATCACCTCATCCAAAACTCTTTCCAGCTGACCCCACAGCATCCACACTGCTGAGGCTCCCAGGCTGCCCACTGTGGCACTTGTACCGTGCTGGAGGAGGAGGGAGGAGCATTCTCGCCATCAGATGGGAAACCGGCCTCCTCATAAGCATGGGAGTTAGGGAATTTGTCAATTAACCAATTAATTAGAGAATTAACAAGCCACCATCCCACTGAGAGGGGACTGAGCCCTTGCTGGAATTTTTTACCTGATGAGCTCACATAATGAAGCTGGCTTCGCAGTGCACATCTTCCTGGAAGTGTGAGAGATCCAAATGAATTGTGATGTCTGACTCAGTGTCAGAAAAAGAACTTTTATGGGGTCAAATGATACCCATAGACCCTCAGCTAGCAGCTTCTTGACCTTTACAAAGACTGCTTTTCCTTTGCCATCTGCTTTGCTAACAACGAGGCGATGCTAATCCTTTACAAAACCGCACGGACCACGCCGGCAGGATTCACAGGAACACCTCAAAGCAGCAACTCCTCGACCTCATTTATCACCTGCACTCCCCAGCTCGGTTCCCTTCCACCCAACCCATTATTACGGCTACAACGAAAAGCCGTTCCCCGAAAAAGCTTTTTTTTTTTTTTTTCCAGGGTGAGCGCTGGTATTTCATCGAGCCTCGGGCTCTCCCAGGGGAGCTGGCAGCTCTGTTGCTTGCTGCAAAGCCTTCCTGGCCGGCAAACATCCTGCAGCCTCCGGCCAGCCAAGGCGGCGTAGGAAGCGCGGAGCGAACGAGCTCTGAAACTCCGGGATGAGGGACGCGGCTCCAAGGGCTGCTCCCGGGAGGGATCCTTCCTCCCCCTCTAGCCAAAGGAAGCCCTGCAGCCAAACGCAGCTGTTACCTTTATCTAGCTTCGCCTCTGCTTCTGCAGAGGCTGGAGGGAGGCCAGGGCTGAGGAATGTTTGCCCCAAACAAGGGCAAAGAGGGAGATCGGCTGCGGGGATGTGTGCGCTGCTCCCCTTCCGCCGGGGGACACGCAGGGATTTCCTTCCACTGTGTCAGCCCCGCTGCTTTCAAACAGGAGCATTGTCCCAGCTTTACCTTGACCGAGGAAAAAAAAAAAACAGCTCTCATCAGCAAAGCTGTATTTATTTGTTGCCTAAAGAGGATATCCTTCCAGTTCCATTATATATTGGCCACCTGCTATGGGCCTCGCAAGACTGCCAGGCTCCTGCCCGCTCAAGGGCTTACACACCAGAAATTCCACCTTTATTCCCAGTGGTTATCACTTGAAATCCAATTCAGAAACGAGAACCTTCAGAGAGAAAAGTGCAGAGGCGAGGGAGTGACGAGTACTCCAGATTTGTGCCCTTCCAATGTTTCTTTCCCAGTTACCATGGTGCATCCTCCGTGCTTCCCTAGGTGACCCAAGCAGAGATAACTGAGGAATAGAAAATAACTCCCGGCCAGCAGCCCTCCTGTCAGTGCTTCTTCCATGCCCAGGCTGCCCAGTTTGCTACTGTTGAACACCAATTTGTAATGGCCAGGCAGGCCATTGTCACTTCCTGTGCTCAGGCTCCACCACATGATGGGAGTGTGCATGTTCACGAGGACATCCCACACACCACAGGCCACCACTGCAATTCAAGTTATCACAGGTGGCCAAAATTCCATATTATGTAAGAACCAAACAACTTCCAGAGAACTGGTGAATTCATAATGGGCTTGCCTGATCCTCTGCAGGATGATTCAGGGGACCTGAAACTTTTCCCTCTAAAAATTTAAAAGTATGGGAGAGAAACACCAGAATGTTGTTTGTTCTAAAAGGTCCCCAGTGGGGGTTGCCCTGTTATTTTTCTGTGCTATCAAAGCTCCCTTTGCACACAGCTGGCACAGAATATTTAGTGAGAAAGATCCTCATTCTTACAAGAGACACAGATTTTAATAGCTCAGCAGTCCAGGCACTGGCAGCCCCGGGGCTGATGGAATAAGCCATGCAGATGGAAACAATTATTTAGAAAGGGAAGGACTCCTGCATGCACAGAGCAACATCTCACTAAAACTGAAGCCTCCCACCAACACATTCCAGACCCTTGGAGTAATCTGCTTTGGGGAGTATGCTTTAAGGCTACATCAGCTTTTGCATTTCTTTCTCCAATCTTAATTGCAATCACAAAACATACTCCCCTGCAAACTGACCCAATGGTCTGACCAAACAGCAACAAATACCAGGAAATATTACAAACAGCTGAATCTCAGACCAACTTAGAGACACAACTCTTCAAGCAACAAGTTCTGACTTCAGACAAGCTTTTCACTACACAACACACCTGGAAGGACTTACCGACCCAATCAACAACTCTGTAATGGCTGACTTACACCTAAAGTCTGTGGAATAAATAAGGAATAAATCACACAGGCAGTACTTGAGATGTAGTTTATCAAACTGGTTTACATAAATCAATATCATGAGTCTTGGAAAGGAACAGAGTTTCCAAAAGCACTAATTGATTAGAAATATCGAATTAAGGGTAGTCCCTTCAAGCCAGCTGCATAAAGAATACTTCATGTAACATGTTGCAGGAGAAAAGTAACTCCAGAAGGTTTCAATTAAGCCCTGTTGCCATATGGATTTTGCATCTGCAGCAGGAAGGCTCAAACATCATGTCACAACTAAGATATTTTTATGTCTCCAACTGAAAGCATTTAAACTGCTTGGAATAGAAGCATATGGGCCATAACATCCCCAATTAAGAAAATATTTTGCTGAACTGGGAGCCTAAGAGGCATATGAAGCTAAAATACACGATACTGTCAGTCAGGTATGGTAGTTCCTAATTTTAAAGGGATATAAAAAGCTAAGAGTGCATTGCCTGTGTGTCCTAGTGACCCCCTTACCCAAAAGAGAAGCTCCCAGTGCAGCTCACAGAGTGATTTTTAAGGAGGCCCTGAAGGGGTGGGGGCTCCTTTGCTCTGCAGACAGGGAAGGGCACTGCTCCTGGAGCAGTTTACATCACCACAAGCTCATGTGAGGGGCTCCTCAGGTCACCACCTCAGCCAACCTCCTGCTTAAAGCAGGGTCAAACACCAGCCAGAGCAGGGTTCTGAAAGCTTTGGCCACTTGGGTCTCGTAAGGAGCTGAGGTGCCAGCACCTCTTTGGGCTCCCATTTCAGCACTCCAGTGAGTGATATTTTCCTTAAGGCAAGCTGGACACTCACCCATTTCAGTTTATAAAGCTTTGACAAGTAGCATGACTCTCTCCAACTAATCAAAGATGCTGCAAAGTGGGAAACAACAGTTAGGGAAACAACAGTTAGGATTTTTCCTTTCCATATTAAAAAATGACTTCAAAAATGTGTCTTGATTAACCCAAGAGCTTGGCTGCTGCTGCGCCCTCTTGGGATCTTGAGCCAAACCCTTCAGTGTTATTTTTCTTCACACAGCTTGGACCCAAGAACCCCAATTCCTCCTTACTGGAAACAGATGTCAACCGAGTTAAATCATCCCATGACTCCTGCAGGAGGATGTAAACAGCCACAGCTCACCCAGCTGTTACTCAGAGAGGTCTTGCTGACAACTTAGGGATCCCCACATGCTGCAAGACCTTCCACATGCCTTGTCATAGGGATTTGAGATATGTTTATCACTTAAATCCATCAAAACACCTTAGGTCACTTCAGTTTACACCCGATAAGAGTTTGGGTGTTTTTACCAACATCTTCCAGGGTTTTGAGCTCAGAGGAGAAAGAAATTGTTATCTATGTTTTTACACATACAATGCTTCCCAACAGAGTCTTAATGTTTAACAGACCCCACCCCTGCAACGTGCCTGCAAAGCAAAGGCTTTACAAACAAGAAGGGGGAGAAAAAGAGAGATTAAGTGATGTGCAAAAGGTCACAAAGGACATACAGCACAGTTTGGCACACAGAAATGCATCCTCCACCTCCCAGGAGGCTCAACTTCGGCCAAAAGGAACTACCAAATTACAACTCTCACTAATGCCATGCTCCAAAGTGTTCAATCCAGGTTTTGCTGTCTTTTCAGCTGAGAAGAATACCTGCTTGCTGCAGCATGGGACAGAGGCTGCTGGATGCAGATGAGAAATGATGCACCAGGTGAACAGGAGACCCTCAGGTGAATTAAATCCAAAACTATTCAGGGTCAGTGTAAACAACCACACTGGCAGGAGCTCCACTACAGCATCCAAGGCTGCGAACTCTCTTGCTGATGCCCAGGAAGCAGCTTTTGCACACAACAGCAAAAGGAAATTAGAGCACAAACTCATGGATGCTGTTGGAGCACTCGCAGACTACAAGGCAGCTGCAAGGTCATGCTCCATTCCTGCTGTGAGCTCCAAATGCCCAGCAAAGACAGGCACAGGGGCAGGATTACAGCCAGATTCAGGGAAAGGAAATATTTTAACAAATGTGGATCACAATACAAAGTCTACAGGGCTCAAACTGAGACCTCCTCATCTGTAGGTCTGTGTCCATTCTCCAGGCCAGGTTCACACCCCATCAACCTCTTATAAAAGGCACTGACACACAGCAGAACCCAAATGCCCTTTTCTCTAATACTTTTAGCTAAATTCACACACAAAAGTCCTATTCTTAGCAGCCAAATATTTATTTGTGCATTATTTCTCATAGCTCAAAGACAGGAAAACCAGGTTGAAACCACCAGTGCCATCAGCATAGCTGTGGTACTGGGGAATTCTGCAGGAACTAGGAGTCCTCAAAGTAGCTTTCTCAAGCAGGTTTTTGCAAGCTGGCACCAACCTCCCTGCTGTTACAGTGACACTGCCAGGGACAGCCAGCCCAGCCAAGCTAAAGCTATTCCCAGTGTATTTACACAGACTAAAAACTACCCAAAGCACACACTTTGGTAGCACCAGGCTTCAGAACATCACCACGCAGTACAAGAAGCAATATTCTCCTAGACCTTTAGATTGTTTATTTACCCACCTCGCAGTGATGGCTCCAGGATAACATTTTTAACCTAAACTCTGGCATTCTGGCAGCTCCCTCAAGGTAACAGGATTTCCTTCTGCACTGAGGTTGACAGGGTCTAAAACACTCAAGCAGCCCAAACAAGTGAAACCCCACAGGACAGGAGGTACCATCCCCAGGGCTTCAGCTGCAATATTAGAGGCATCCCCAACAATGCAGCTGCAAGATGAAGCCTTTCTTGCCAACACGTTTTAAGTGCACAGGGTAAGAAAAAAGGTAAAGAGAACAACCTTGACATTGGCAGCAAAAGTCCTTCTCGCTGGTTGAGGGAAGACAGCTTGGAGATGTCAGTACAGCCGAGACAGTCACCCCCTTCCCCAACGGGGCAGAAACCAAATTCTGCGGGGAAAGTGACAATTCAGCGCTGTAGGACCGCGGCATCCAGATCCCCGGAGCTGCGGGGCACGGCCGGAGCCTCCAGCAGCGCCGAGAATCAGCCTGCCCGGAGCGGTCAGTGCTTCCCTGGAGCGGTCAGTGCCCACCCGGAGCGGTCAGTGCCCATATGGAGCGGTCAGTGCCTCCCTGGAGCGGTCAGTGCCCATATGGAGCGGTCAGTGCCCACCCGGGGCGGGCAGTGCCCACCCGGGGCGGGCAGTGCCCATATGGAGCGGTCAGTGCCCACCCGGAGCGGTCAGTGCCCACCCGGAGCTGCCAGCGCCCACCCGGAGCGGCCAGCGCCTCCCTGGAGCGGTCAGTGCCCACCCGGAGCTGCCAGTACCTCCCTGGAGCGGTCAGTGCCC
>VWYO01022670.1:50380-63234 GCA_013400275.1 Rhadina sibilatrix | reverse complement strand
AGGATCTTTGGGCTCACTGAAGCCTNCTAGACTGGTACCAGGAGAAGGATCTTTGGGCTCACTGAAGCTCAGCCAGGTGCCAGGTTTTGATAAAGGGAGAAAGTTCATCCAGTGAGTGAGCAGAGGTGCTGCTGCTGCTGTTCCAACAGAGCTCAGTCTCCAGCCTCAGAGCTGACCTGCAAATGCTCTCATTCTCGAGCTGTGCCTGTGCAAACCAGATGCTTCTCTTACTCATTTCTAAGGGACAAAAATACCTGGAACAGGGGTAGAAATCTTCTAGCTATGCAGTTAAACAACAATCTACAGGAAGAGAACATCCTTCATAAATCTGGGAGATCATATCCACCTCTTTCTTTGTTGTGTCAATGCTGTCAAAAGGTCTCATACTCTGATTTGAGCTCCAAACCTTAGAATCAATGGACACACAGTGGCAGCACACTCTCAATCTAAGAGTCTTGATCCTAAAAATACCATGGCAAAGACTTTTCAGGGTTCACTCTTCCTTCCTGCTGGACTGGCTGGCAGAGGTGCGAGCAGGTTGGTGGTGGCAGGGTGAAGGTGGGCTTTAAAAAGGAGTAATTGTTCCAATCTGCCCTAAGCAGAGGAAGTGGAAGGTGATGGCTAATTAATTTAGCACTCGGCGTGGCTGCTGTCCCGTGAAAATAACAACTGCAATGAATCCCTACGGAATTGTCTTTGGCCTGGAAATGAGAAGAGATTGATTGAGGTAAATGAGAGGGAAAATCACAGTAAGGAAAAAAAAATATTGAAAGAAAGGGACAGACCAGACATGGCTGTAGCTTTTCCCCCTACAGAGCCCTCTGTTCTTATTTTCTGGTGTCTTGCTCAGCAGTGGCCCATCATAGCCAGTTCTGATCTCTGTCCAGCAGTTCCAAGTGGTGTCCTGGGCAGAATGTGATGCAATAGTGGACACAGTGTTGTTGATTATAGATCTGTTACGCTGATCTTTGTCCTGAAGATTAAAATCCAGAGAATTCTTAGTATTTGGGAAATTCTGACGTGCTGCACAACTGGTTACAAACTCCCAAACCAGCAAAGTAAATGGTGTGAGGGGTTGAACACCACAGTCTCTCACCTGGACGTGGTGATGAAGCTGCAGGTGAAGCCCAGACTTGCACAGGGGTATGAGGCTGTTTATTCCCTGGTTGGTTCTTTAGTCCTAAGAATTTCCAGTGATGCGTTTTTAAAAACTTGCAGCTGACCAATGGGTTGATGTTCCACAGATCCATCTCTCCCAGCCCAAGGCATTGCTCCTGGGTGGTTATGGCCAACTCAGAGCCCATCAATTCACACAGGAAGTTTTAGATGGTGTATTTTCCCAGGTGACTCCCTTTACATTTATGTGCTTTGAATTTTCAGCTGCCACTTAATTACCTGGCAATGTGTCATGAAATTGTTTTGGAGTTCATTTAGGATGCTCTCAAAATTAGTATTGACAGCAAACTTTCCCAGCTCACTGCCCACGCCCTTTTCCGGATCATTTATGAACATGAATTTTTAATGGCACGGATCTCTCCAGGGCTCCATGTCAGCCTTGCTCCTTGCAAGGTCTGCTCCATCTGACCATCCCCACTTTTCAGGCTTTTAAACGGGGTTTAACCTTGCAGGAACTTTTCTTCTTGTCCTCTCGTGTTTGGTTAGCTTCCTAATTGGCTTAAGTCAACATCTTCTGAAATAGATTAAAAAGAAAAAAAAATCTGGTTTGGGCTGTAAAATTGCATCTTGCCTAAAGACAAACAAACAAGCCACACAAAGATAAAACCAAACAAAGCATTCTCCCATTTTCATGCACCTAGTGAAGTTTCCCCTTTCCTTCCTGTCTTTCAACACCTGAATATTCTCGAGATTAACTTTTCATCTGATTTTGCCTGGGAATCTCAAATTCTTCTGGGAGGAGGAAATTGTTCTCTGATTGTTTTTTTAGTGGTAAATAAATATGCTTAAATTGAGCTGTGCTTCCTCTCTCCCCCTTCCTTGCTCATTTGATTAAGTGTGGCTTATATTTTATATTTAATACGGTCACACTGGATAAAATTGTGATTTTTTTCCTAATAACTGCACGTTCAAAATTGTGTTGGGATAATTATAACAGTGTAAGAACTTAGACTGGTAAAATTTATTTTTCCTGTGAGGAAATAGAGTTAAAAAAAAAAAGATGAAAAACACCTCAAAAAAAATCCCCATTTATTACTGTATTCACATCAGGAGATTTATCAGCTTGCAATTAACTTAATGTGGTATCACTTCCTAGTGGAGGACAAATGATTGAAGTCCCTTTTGGGCTTGCCTGTGTTTGGGAGGGTAACCAGGACCATGGTGTGGGCACTGTAGAACCCCTAAAACCTCTGGACTTGAAGACTGTGTGGGGTGTGTGCCTATTTTCTTCAAAAATTGTCCAAAAAAGCGTCCCTCTGGAGCTCTGCTGAAGCGTCAATGCCAAGTTTTGATGAGAGGGGAAAATTTTATTGCCATTATAAACCTTGAAAATATGGGGGTTTTTTTATAAAGCAAATGCCAGCATGGCCTTCGGTCCAGCTGTGGTAACAACCCCACCCCATTTCCACGTCTAAATGGAGTTCCTAAACAGGGCAAAGAAAACAGCAGAGAATTCACAGTGTAAAAGCAGCCTGGTAATTGTATTAACAGCCCCTTCCAAGCAGAATCAGGCTCCCAGCTGTAGCTGAAATCCATAAAAAGCACACCATTAATTTTATGAAGAGAAGTAGCCGTCCGAGTCCTCTGGAAGCTCTGGAGTCTGTAAAGATAAGGTGATGGACTTTTCCCACAGCTGTGAGAGCTACATCTGGAAACCAGGTCTGTGCCAGGCCAGGGATCTGTAGGAAACCCATCAAAACCTCATCCTGCTGGAGAATGAGGGGTGGGATCCTCTGGAAGGGGATGTGCCCAACCTGGCCGTGCCTGGTAGCTTTGCTGTTGGCATCGTGTTCCCAAAAGGAACATTCTGCTCCCTGCTGTCTTGAGTACCCATAGAGAAGCCCAAGATGAAAAAAAAATAAAAGAATCCTAAAAGTATTTGCTGAATCTGAATTCCCTGCTCTTGATTTTCATGTTTTCTAGCAGGCTAACTGTCTGTGTTTCCTAAACGCTGCTAAATTGCAGTTAAATTTGCCATTTATATGCTCATAGATGATCTGTTAGGCCTTATTGGACAGCAAAGAGGGGGTTTTTTCTCCCCCTTTTTTTTTGTTGGAGATGGCTTTTCACGCCATCAAGGCCACTTTCTTCACTTATTGACAGCTTTATGAGCACTGTTGGAAAAGCACCAGCTTCCTTCGTTTCACGGCGCTCCGTCTTTCCACGGAGTGAAAAGGCAGTTCCTTAATTAGGACCTGAGAGCCTTTGCTTTTGCTCCCTCATTCCCCAGGTACAAAGCCATACACTGGCCTTTCTGTAGTTAATCACTTTTCCAGACTTCAGCCCACTAAAATTAGGTGGCCTTTGTGGTCAAATGTTTACCTGGCTCGGGGCCGCCTGAAGAACTTGACACATCTGCATTTGGCATGTGTCCGTGTTCTGGCCGTGCTCACCATTGCTTCAGGGGTGCAAAAAAAAATAAAATTCAAATAAAATAAGAAAACAAACCTGATCTCCCCCTGCTTATAAAATACCCTGTTTTCAAGCTATTTCTGGGCACGCAAAAATTAAAAAGCCTTCGCTGGTTCTTTCTTTCTCCTTCACCCAGGGCTTTCGTTTGTGTCTTTGATATTGCTTTGTACTGGAGCTGCTCACATTTGCACCAGTGCCTCTGGCTCCCTTTCAAAATCTGTTTATGAGAGTTTTAAAGTTTTATACATGTGGTTAGATTTGAACTCCTCATCATCATTGTAGTCCTACAAAACCTTTTTTTATTTTTATTTTTTTTCCTTCTTCTAAAGGGCCGATTGTGGTTTTGTTTTGCTCAGGTGAATGGCAGGAGCGTTGCAGTTTTATTTTGCTGGAGCAATCCCTGTGCTTGAAGCTGCTGGGCTTGGAGGAGCTGGGGACAGTGAGGTGCTGGCATCTCCTTCACCTCTGCAGGTCCCTGTGTGGGAACCTCAGGCAGAGCAGGGTGAGAAGACAGAGCCAGAGTCCATCAGACTTCCTAAAGAAAGTGTCTGTACCCTAAACCAGAGGGTGTTTGTAGGGCTGGGGACCTGCCCTCAGGCTGCAGCTGTGCTGGCAGCAGTGATTGTTTTTCCTGGCTGTTTGTCCATCCTCTCCCACATGTCCTTCAGCAAAGATGCAGCAGGTAACTGCTCCCTGACCTGACCAGGGTGAAACTGGTTCCACCAGGGAAGGATTGCTGTTCATACTGTTTGTGCTGTTGAAATCAGGGAGGGGAAAGTGGCTCCTGAGCAGCTGGAGGTGGGATTTTGTGAGGAGGAAAGGCTGCAGCAGAAGGAGGGTGTGAGATGGGCACAGTCCTCAGAATCACAGAATTTCTGGGTTGGAAGGGACCTCCAAGATCATCCAGTCCAACCCAGCCCTGACACCTCAGCTAATCCATGGCACCAGTGCCACATCCAGCCTTGTTTTAAACACCTCCAGGGATGGTGACTCCACCACCTCCCCAGCAGACCATTCCAGTGCTTTATTATTCTTTCTGTGAAAAACCTTTTCCTAATATCCAACCTGTATTTCCCTTGGTGCAGCTGAGGCTGTGTCCTCTGGTTCTGTCAGTGCTGCTGGAGACAGAGACCAACCCCACCTGCCCACAGCCACCTCTCAGGGAGCTGCAGAGAGTGATCAGGTCACCTCTGAGTGACCAGAGCAGGACCTCAGGAACCAGGCTGGTCTGATTCTTCCTGCTGCTGCCATGGAGGGGGAGTTGCACTGTGTTGTTTCTCTGGGAGACTCCATGGAAATATTGGAAGTGCCCAGTGGATCCATGCCCGTGTCTCAGAGCAGTGAGCCTGCCCATGTGCTTCAGAGAGCAGGGAACAGGGAAGAGCTGGGGTAGAGATGCCCTTTGTGCAGAGGTGCTGCTGCGTTAAGTCTAGAAAAACGTGATTTCAGATCCTTTCCAAAATGGTTTTTTTTTTCTGCCAGTATTTATCACTGTGAGTATCACCAGTTCACCTGGAGCCTGCAGAAGACCTACCACAGTGATGGGCAAAGGATGAGCATCTGCAGAGCTCGTTTTGCCCTCAGGCTGTGGAGCAGGAGTCAAGTGGTAGCAGGCTCTGAGTACAAGCTGGAGCTGGGCCACCCCTGTCCAACTCATCATGTCAGTGATTGGAATTCCTAACCACATAATCATCTCTATCCATGTAGCTCAGAGAAGAGCTGGTCAGGAATGTCTGGGAAACGTAAATCTTGAAATCCCAAGTTTTTGAAATAGCCCTTAATGAGAAAGGGATCATTTTAAGGGATAATTAGACTTTTATCGTGTTACAGAATTAAATACTCGCAGCTTCAGCAATGACTTTTCATATAAATGCTGTGTTGCTTTGGAGTTATTACTAATTTGTAATAAAACAGAATACAGAATATTTCTCCTTCTTAAAAAAATAAAAATATAAAGGAGAAACAAACGATTTTAGTGTCATTTGAAAAAAAATATCGACATCTGCTCAGTTCAGTTGATGTTGGCTTGAGCAACTTCATAGACCTTTTGGTTTTTGTGGGTGTGCCTTCAATTTTAAGATGGGAAGAAGAAAATATTTTGTATGGAAGTGTCAGGAGCTGGGAGATGCCCTGTTCAGCTGTCATCCTTCTTTTCCTTGTGCTTCCCTTCCCTATTGCCCTACAAGAGAAGAGATGCTCCTTTCTAAGCTGGAGTAGTTGCTGGAAAGAGGAGTAGAGGCAAACTGGGGTAAAGGAGAGAAAGGTCGTAGAACAAGAAGAGAAAGAAAGAGAGAACCAGTTTGGTTTGGGATTTGCACTGAGTTCATTGAAATTAGAGATCCTGGGCCATAAAATCGTTAAAATGATCCATTTCCCTGGAATTAGCTCCCCACTTTTCTCCCGTTCCTAACGAGCAGTGACACCAGAGCTGCTTTTACCACTGGGGACAGGTGGTGAACGCAGTGCAACAGACCCAGCCTGTGCTCTGCATGCAGCAGCATGAGAATGATACGTGTCAGTAATGCCAGAGAGTCTTTAATGGCATTAAATGTGTTTGTTTAGGGATTAGACAAAAATCCCCTCATCTTCCAACAGTCGCGGGGTGGGGGGAAGCTCTTTGTGGGTTGTTTTTTTTTTCCCTCTAGAGGCTGCTCTGTGCCTGCTGGGCTGGAGTGGAGTCAATAAGGCAGAGTCACTGGCAGCTCAACTCCACTCTCTCCAGGGAAAACCACTCAGCTGCTTTACCCTTGTTTGAAATCAGGAGTGTGGCGAGCTGCTCCGGGTTATATTTGCTTCTTTGTGGGTTGTGGGCTGGCTGCCACCCCTCCTTCCACACTGCTCTGATTGCCCATCCTCTGGCTGCTTCTTGCTGTCCTTGCTGCTGAACCAGTTGCCACCTTTGCCTTTGTTTGGCTTTTCTCAGCTGGGCTGGGGGTGATGTGGGACCCCTCACCCTCTGGAGCCTTCCCTCCAGAGCTGGGCTTGTTTGTGGGGCTGCTTCCCATAAATGGGGAGGGGGGATCAGCTTTGCTGAAAATGCCACCTCAGACAAAGGATCAGAGGGAATCCTCGCTTCCAAACGCAGCTGAAAAATGCCTGTCTGAGGTGTAGTGCCCTGCTCCTCAGCTGCCCTGAAGCAGGAGGAGTACAGGAGCTCTTTCCTCACATTGGCAGCAACAGAGAGATCAGCTTCTTGGATAGAGCTCACGGATTTGCCAGGAAAATCAGACTTTTCTTTTGCTCTCTCCTAAGAAGTCAGCGTTGTCCAGAAAACAGAGGATTCTCAAGTGTAAAATCCTCCTCTGTGGTTTTGCTGCAGGAGGGATGGAGGATGCAGGTTTTAGCCAGGACACCTGGCACTGGTCCCCTGCTGGGCTGTGTCACTCCAGCAGCACCAACACAGCTCTGGGAGCCACGGGCTGCTCAAGAAATGTCTCATTTCTGTAGGAAAAAAATATTTACAGAACTTTAGATGGTCAGTTTTGTCAACAGAGCTGATACTCTCTTTCTCAAATCAGAGATCCTTCGAGCCCACTGGGGTTGTGATGATCAAGGCTGGAAGTATTTGCATTTATTCTTCTTTAAAAAGAAAACTTAGAAACAGCTTCCAGATTTCTGGTGTTCCGTCAAAAAAAAAAAAAAAAAAAAAAAATTCCTTTCCCACCAAAATTACTCTTTTGACAAAAATAGCTGTTTCCCTTTTGCTAACAACAAATTCCCTTTTGCTAATAACAAGCTGCTCATGCTCCGTGTGTGCTGCTGTGATTGCACAGTCCTGGGATGCCTCTGCTCACATCAGTTTCTCTGCAATTTTCACCTGTTATATTTCCTGTCAGCTCTAGATCATGCCTTAGGAGGTTTAACTGAGGATTGAGTACGTTTTGGGACATGCCCCTGTCATTGTTTGATGGAAACTGGGATCAGCAGTTTGTAGTAATAACCCTGCTATTGATTTGCTACGAGTACAGAGCTGGGAGCTGCTTTGATAAATCTGACTGGAGACAGCAGCAGCCTTCCCTTTCTGTCCTGATGGGAGCAGGTTGGGAAATCTCACCCCATTTACACTGAAGCTTCTGGTTTGGTGGCTTGAGTTACAGCTTTTTGACTGGGGCTGAGCTGTCTCTACCCATCCAATACTGGGGAGAAATCAGATGTGCTGATTTTCTGGATTGTTGTGATATAATTCAGCCTCTGGGAGGAGAGGAGGAGTGAGGGTGGAAATGCAGCCTCCTGGGTCTGGGGGATGCTCTGCTTCCCCACTGCAGACTTTGGGGCTGTCCAAGTCTCTCCCCTTTGTGCTGGGCCAGATTGTGCCTTCCTAATCCAAGTCAAAATGCTTCCAGCTCTCTGGAAGTGCTAATCCACTTGAAATCTCAAGCATCCAGAGCCATTTTAACTACCCAACAAAGGGAATAAAGCAAGGGATTTGTGACTTGGTAGTGATGGTAGGCAAACCCTGGCAAAGTACCCCGGGCCAACTGGGGAATTGATTGCCTGCAGCTTCCAAGCCCAACACCTAATTCCACCCTTATGATTCTGCCTCTGCAGTAATTGTTACGAGCAGAAAAAAAATAAAAATAATAATAATAATAATAATAAATAAATCTCGTTTTACTCTGAGCAAAAGGAAAGGGCTCTTCTGCTGCCTTTTGTTTTGCCAATGCCATTAATGAATGTGTAAACACCTGCTGGCATAGATTTCCCAGTTTACTGAGGTTGGAGTTCAGGCTGCTATCACCCCTTCCAGTCAGGAGCCCTCCTTTCCTTAACCCCGTGCATCCACTAATTAGAGGGTCACTTGCAGGTCAGAGGTGTGCTCAGGCTCTGCTTCTTGGCTGGCTGCTGTATTATTACTGCAACTGTAAATGCCACATGTGGGAGGGTTGGAGAGTGTGTTTGGAAGGCTGGCTGTATAATTAGGGAGCATTTTCCCAAGGCAGAGTGTGCCAGCTGACGTTGAAGTGGCAATAAAAAGTGGCTGGTTGTTGTTTGTTTGGGTTTGGGTTTTTGTTTTTTTTTTTCCCTTCTTCATTTGAAACACATTAGCTGTCAATGAAAATTGGTTGATTTGTTGTTGATTTTAGCTAGTCTGAGGTATTTGCTACAGGACTAAGAGCTTAGCAGCTCCTCCCATCCTTCCATCCTTTTATCCATCCATCCTTTTATCCATCCATCCTTTTATCCATCCATCCATCCATCCATCCATCCATCCATCCATCCTTTTATCCATCCTTTTATCCATCCATCCATCCGTCCATCCATCCTTTTATCCATTCTTTTATCCATCCATCCATCCATCCATCCATCCATCCATCCATCCATCCATCCCTCCCTCCCTCCATCCATCCCCTGTAGAATCACACAATAGATTGGGTTGGAAGGGACCTTAAAGATCACCTCATTTCACCTCTCTGCCCTGGGCAGGGACACCTTCCACTATCCCAGGTTGTTCCAAGCCCCATCCAGCCTGGCCTTGGGCACTTCCAGGGATGGGGCAGCCACAGCTTCTCTGAGAAATCTGTGCTGGGACCTCCCCACCCTCACAGGGAAGAATTTTTTTCCAAATTTCTAGTCCAAGTCTCCCCTGTTTAGCTTAAAACCATGTCCTATTCACAACCCTGTCCTACCTCCCCACGTAAAAAGCCACTCTCCATTTTCATAAGCTCCCATCCAGGCCTCCACTCAGCCACAGCTGCTCAGTGTGTGGGGCTGGGCAGCTACTTCCACCACTGTTTATGGCATGAGCCAAACCCTCCTTCAGGAAAACACACTCAGGAGTTTAGTGCGTAATGCTGAGTTCTTAAAAATATAATTTCTCTGTCTTTCATTGGCCCTCAGTTTTCTGGGCTCCATTTTTCAAGCTCCTTACTCACCCACCCCACTGCAGGAAGTTCTCTGGAGGTGTTTTCTGCTTGGCTGGAAGCTCAGAGAGCAGCATTGCTTCTCCTGCCATTGGGTGGCTCCTGACAGTGGGGCTTTCAGTCAGTTATTAAATAATGTGGAGTGTTCTGTCTTTGCTCCTGACACGGCATTAAGAACATCAAACTGCCTGGAAACAATTAGATGGTAAATAAGCTTGTTCAGTAATTATGCACAAACCGCTCTGGCTGTATCCAGATGTTCCTGCTTTGTCAGACTTCCCTTCTGCAGTGTAGGACTGGGAGGTCACCTGATAATTAGCAAAGTTGTTAGAACATGTATTACCTGCTGCTTCTCCACCTTTCAAGGTGTGGGACCAAATCAGGAGAATCACTCAGAATATGCAGCTGAATAGCATTTATTTTTTTTTTTTTGTCTCCATTAGCTATCAGAAAGTGTGTATAAATCAGAAATGTCCTTACTGACATTTCCTTTTGCTTTTCAGTAGTGGAAGTGACTGCCAAAATGATATGGCAATAGAGAATTTGGCTCTTTGTGTTTCATCTGAAGCCTCTTAATGCCTGTAAAAAAAAAATCTCTCTAAAAGCAGGGAAGAGAGGGAAGAGGGAGCTCAGAATTTTGGGAGGAGGAATGCATAAAATGCAGACAGCAAGGAGGCTGAAATATGAACATATGAGACACCCCAGGGAGTCCCTGAGGTAGCTCAGGAAGGCTACGGATCCTGTTTAGTTTAGTGAAATTAATTGAAAAAGGAAAGAAGTTTTTATTCTGTGCTATTCCTGCCCTGTTTCTGTGCTTAGCAAAATATGTTAAAAAAAAAAAAAAAGACATGGAAACCCAAACCTCTCCATTCCATTTTGATTTAGGCCTTGGCCAAGAGCTCTGGAAAGTTCCCTGGTCCCAGTGGGGTGTGTGTGTGCTGCAGGGTGGAGCATCTCCCTGCTCCAGCAGGAGGGACACTCCTCACAGAGTGCCAGCAGGGGAATTGCTGCACTGCAGCCTGGGGACAAAGGAACCATTCCAAAGGGCAGGAGGAAAAGGCAGCTCACGGTGTGGAGACACTTGCTCTGTCTCTCCTGCCTGTGGCTGACGTGTCGAGGAACAGGAGCAGCCCAAGGATGAGGAACAGGCTGTTCCCACGTCAGGCAGGAAGTGCAGGAGGTCCCATGGGCAAGCCTGTGCTTTGTGATGATTTCCAGATGACATCCCATCCCAAATGTGCTGTGGCTGTCTGGATATGCGTTCACACATCGAGGAGCTTCTACAGAAAGTCAGAGGATCTCCTTTAAAGTCATACCTTGGCCTGAACAATGGGCCTTGGATGTAAAGATCCATGTGGTGGGTTTGGCTTTCCCTCCACCAAGGCACATTCATGTTCAACCTGTGGAAAATGTGCTTTAGTTGATTGCATAGAATTTATATTTTTGGCAAGCAAGCTGAATCCAAACTGCAGAATCCACTTGGATTTCCGAAAATCTCTACTCAAGTGCCTCTCATCAAAGGTGGGAGATCAAACACTAAGTAAGGGTGGGAGATGAAGCAGTGTCCTGCCCTGGGCTTGGTCTGGCTAAAGAACAAATGGTCAGTTTTCTGGCTGGACAATGGTCATTCATGGAGCTCCCTGCCATCAAAATGTAGGGTGAAGGGAGAGATTTTGCAGATTATAGGAGTATTTAGGATGGTCACAACTCCAGCTGCAGGTGGGAATGATAAGGGCTAAGTGGGCTCATTATGCCAAGTGCCACCAGCTTTCCAGGCAGGCAGAACTGTGGATGTGGGGAGGAAAGGTGAGACACCTGAGCTGGTGTTAAATGCTGCCTGCTTGCCATCCCTGCAGCTGCCACAGGCACAAAGTGCAAAAGGCCAAATGCACACCTCGGAGTGCTGAGGTGCCAGTTATCCTTCTGACAATTACAGGTGGGTTTAATTAGNGATCTCGGAGGTCTCTTCCAACCTAGAAATTCTGTGATTTTGTGATTCTAAACAGCACCTATCACAGCATCTCGCCTGCTGGAGGGATTTCCAGTAGGAAATGGGAGCTGGGAAATGCTGACAAGTCTCAGATCCCCGGGGGCTCTCAGGATTCCTGCAGATGAGGTGCAGCAAGGGCAGCCTCAGGCACTCCTCCTTGGCTCTGTGCAGCTGCATCTCCTTGGAGCAAGGATGGGCACCCAGGTGGATTGGTGGGGGGATGGATGTGCCTGTGGATGAATTCCTGGCACCTTTCTCAAGCTGCACAGGGGGAGGAAAAGACAGAGCAGGAGATTATCCTGGGGCAACCCAGTGGTGCTTGCCTTCTCTGAAGAGCTTTGACAGGATATTTTCCTGTAGTTTCTTTATAAATTGTGATTTGAGCTTGGAGGTGACGGGGTAATCCCCTCAGGGAGTGTATTTGAGGGAATGCTGCACCAGATGGTGGAAATGCCCAGGATGGATTTATTCTCAGTGGTCTTCCTGCCCTGCAGTGTCTCTCTGGAAGTATTTACAGCTTCATTTTTGACCTTGCACTTTCCAGGAACTCATCAGATGGGAGTGGTGAAAGAAAGGAAGAGGGGGTAATGATCAGAGAGGGTTTTCATGATGGTTCCTGTGGTGCACCTTTGATATCTGACCTGGTCCCACTAAGCTCAGCTCTAGGCTTAATGGCTTCTAGGAGTGACTCCACAAGCTCAGAGACTGATTCCATGGCTCGTGTGCCCTCCTGCCACACATCTCCTGCAGAGCCACTCCCTGGGCCCCCAGACAGTTCAGGGAATAAACACAAAGGTGCAGTCAGGTGCCAGCATGGTTGGGCCCCTGCTGGAACATGCTGAGGACTCTTTCCAGACATGGATGTGTGGTCTCCACTCACCTCTTGCTGCTGATTTTCCAGCCACCTCTGGGAAGGACAGCTCTCCCAGAGAGCTGCTTAGCTCAAGAAGCTGTAGGATTGAGAGAGGAAAAGCCAGGCTGATGCTGGGATGGAGAAGGATGCCTTGAAGGCACCATCATTTATTTCACAGTGCTGCTGATGCCAGCTGGGAGTTACAATGCCAGCTGGGACTTGCTTCCTGCAACACTCCTGGTACACAGAGGAGATGCTGGCTCCACCTCTGGGGTTTGTTCTCTTTTTTGATGAAGTTTTTCTGCTCTCCACACCCAGGTGTTGAATGCAGATCGACTCTGGGTACTCTTTGGTTGTAGTGTGGAAAAGATGCTCTAAATCACCTTCCCCAGCTTCTCCTGTCCAGGGTGTATCTGAGATTGGGGCACAAGCCAGGGATGTCCCTGGATCCCTCAGGGAATCCCTGTTGGCAAGCCATACTCCAGAATTTCTCCCTTCCTCCAAAGGGCCACTCTTCCTGTATTTAAGAGCTGAGAGACTGGCAGTCAGCAGAATGGAAAAA
>VWYO01022670.1:21962-50344 GCA_013400275.1 Rhadina sibilatrix | reverse complement strand
AAAAAAAAAAAAAAGGAAAATAAAGGAAAATCTTGATGGAATTGCATTAGAGCTTTGGGACGTAGATGATCTTTGTGTCTAATGATTACATTGTACAAATGTGTAATTACAGCATCGATATTAATATTGCAGATCACATCTCATTGGTTTTCAAACTGTGACATTAGTGCAGGGAGAGCTGGTGGGGAAGCCATCTGCATCTCACTTTCCCTGTATGACAATTTTCTTGAGGGAAAGGTGACTTAGCAGACAGCCAGAACAGCAGGGAAGGGGGGATTGCAGCCCTCCCATGGCATGGTTGTGGTCCTTGTGGGTCCATCCTGTTTTCACCTGCTCTGTCTCCAAATGCCAACCCACATCCCATGTGCAGCAGTGGTAACTCCACAGCTCCCCACAGACAACCCCAATAATCTGCTCACACTAATCCAATCCCAGGCACTGCTCCCACTAATCCAAACCCTTCAGACAGATGCCATTTGGAGAGCAAAACCCTCCATGAAATCCTCCTTCCACTGAGGCTCCAAGGAAAAACATCTTCCCCGTGTTATGGTGGTTTAAAGAGCACATGCAGCTTTTGGCTTTGGTTCAATGCCAGACTGAAGGTCTTCTACCTTATAAACTATCAGAGCTAGAGAGATTTGCTCTATAAGTGGCTCCATATGCATATGCACTCTCTCTATATACATTATGGATTTGCTTATGTCATGGAGCACTTCAAATACCCCTTAATAAAATAACAGACCCCAAGGTAGCTATATATGCTGGCAGAAAGTTGTTCTGTGCTTTGGAGCCATGGAAAAATTGGAGCTCCTAAAGATTTCTTCCTTTTCCTACGGTTCCCACCGTGAGTATTTAAAACTGCAGGACACCCTGGATCCCACTGCATGAAGGGATGCAGCCATGGTCCTCTGACAGAAGCAGAAATGGAAATTGCTCAAGGAGAGTGTGGAATGTGCTGCTTGTCTCCTGGCTGGCCTTGGAGATCGGTGAGCTGCACTGGGAAGGTCTCTGACGAGCAGAGAGAAATTGCTTCTGAGCTTTGTTTCCAAGGGCTGGGACTCGAGATGTCACTGGCGGGTTCACAGGTTCCCAGCAGGAATTGTTGCTGGCCAGAGAGGTCTTTCCAGCTGGGAGTGACCCCTCTCAGAGGATCCTTTGCTTTGCAACAGGCAGCCCCTGACACCTGGTTGGGGATGCAGCCGAGCTGGAAAGCTGCTGCTTTTCCATGAGGCTTTGTTGGCTACACCCCAAACACCAGGCTGCAAGGTGGGATGTACCCCTGGTTGGTGCCTGTGATGTTTTGGTTTCTCTGAAACTCTTTCCCAGAGACTTTTCTGTCAACAAGAGCCACGTTTTCCTGACTGTAACATTTGTTTACATTCCTTTCCCTAGGAGGGACTTCTTGATGTCCCTCTGGTCTGACCAATGTAATTGAAGAAGTTTGTCTTTCTTTTACCAAGTGGGTTTTCTTTGTAAATTAGTATAGAGGGAAGAAATAACTAGAAATAAACAAAACCATTGTCAGCCTTCTGAGTTGGAGTCTAACAGCGACACTAACAGCGTCAGTGGGATTGCTGTCTTAACCCAAAGTCTTAACCCAAAAAAAGCTGTCTTAACCCAAAAAGAAGACTCAGGGCTCCAGACTGTTGCTTGGCTGCCTAGGAATTTCCTAGGGGAGCTCACCTGGCTCCCAGTGGCACCCAGTGAACCCAGTGAGCAAATAAAAGTTTGCTTTTTGGTTATTTAACACCATTCTACCCCCAGGTGGCTTTTGGGATAGGATCCTTATGGATCCTTCCCATGAGGCTGGACAACAGGGGTAGTGTCTCAGAAGCCCTTTGCCCAAGATGTCCAACCTTTTTGTCTCTCCTGGCTGGAACCAGACAATAAATTTGTGGCTGGTTCTGCCCCAACAACTGCAAACAAAGATTGACTGCCAAGCTGGGAGCACCTCTCTGCTCTGAATTTAGCTTTCAATTCTCCCTTAATTTATTATTTGCAGTTAATTTAATCCATATTGACCTGCCTCAAAGAGAAAAAAGCTCTAGATTTGGTGAAAAATAATCTATTTTTAATTATTTCTGATGTAGAACACTAGCCCATAAATAAATTCCACTGCTACCCAGTGGTTTTTTTGCTGTCAGAACTGTCTTGCTAGAATCAATAAACAGTTGATTAAAAACCTTGTTATTTAATATATTCAGTAACCCTAATCTATTCATTAGAAACTTAATCACTTTCATGTCACCAGCTGCTGTGATGGAGAAAAGAGCTGTAGCTAATTATTAGCAATTTTACAAAGCTAATATTGAATTTCTAATGGGTCCTCTGTGGCCTCTATTTCAAGCACTTTGTATATCCCACAAACATGTGTTCTGGCTCTGGGCAGGGCCAAGCACCTCAGGTTTCCAAACTTGTGGGTAAACTTAGGGCCTGGCAACCAGCTCTGGTTATTTTGTGAGGGGAACACCAGGTCACCCACTGGCCATTGATGCCTTAGATTTCAGCTTTCACAGTTTCAGATTCTGTGCTGCCCAAGGATGGAGATCTCAGCCTCATATTAAGTGCCAGTAAGCTCTTTTCACAGAACAAGTAGACAAAACAAATCCTTTCCTGATGAGGACCAGGGACAACTTTCAGGCCCAACAGCACAAACAAGGGTGGCTGAAGGGAGGAACAAGAAGGATGGGACCTCACAGCCTGGAGCTGGAATTGGACAATTAAACCCCAATATGCAAATGGACCAAAACTGATAAAAATGTAAAATCTTGTGATGGGGCAACCATTTTGTGTGGCCATTCCCGACCCACCCTGGGTGCAGCCTTGGTCAGGCTCCTGTAATGCCCAGGGTGGGTCCTGGAAGCCTTTTAATAAATCTCTACTTTATTCTCTGGCTCTGTCCAGCCTCTGTTTCAGGTCAGCCTTCCTAAGGCATCACCATGGGACAGGCAGCTGCTGGCCACGGGAGAGTGTCTTGGTTTGAAAGCCAGGTATGTTCTAGGGAAGGCAGAAGCCTCCCTTGGAATGGAGAATGTAAACCTCCTCCCTCTTAATGATCATAATTTTGAAATCAAGGGGGTTGTCAGGCAAGGGTATGAGGGTAGGAATAAGTGGTGGGCTGTCAAAAGCAGCAGCAGCAGCACCTTGTGGAATCCTCTGTGCCATTAGCAGCAGTCTGTGCTCTGGCTAAGGGGGGCTCCTGACAGTGCTCCTTCAGAAGGTGCTGCTGAGAGGTGACTGAACACAAACCCTTCCTCCCTTGGGCTTCATCTCTCTGCCTCGGCGGGGAGTTTGCCAGATGGAAGGAAACAAATGCACAAATGTACATGGAAGCTCTTCCAGCATGGCTCCATATCCTCATTTTCGAAAATACGTGATCAAGCTTGTTTTATGGCCTTGGTGAACTTCTGGTGGCATCTGGCTGAGCTAAATATTGTACTTAATAGTCCAAGGCAGCAGTGACTGCAGAGCTGGCTGCGTTTCATGTGTGTTTACAAATGTGCTGTAGCATTTCCATGGAAATTAGCATAGAGCCTTAACAACAAAACAGGGGATTGGAGAACAAAGAGAAATATCTCTTGGCCTCTGCTGTTTGTGTGGGTTTCAATTGGTGTGTCTGCCTATGGCCCTCATGCACAACACTCTCTCTGCTACTCTTGTCTGTTAGTACTGCTGGGTTTTACATTCCAAAACCTCCAACCTCCCCAAATGTGGTTTTTTTTTTCCTTTTATATCAGATATTAGTCAGAAGAAGCATTGGCAAGAGGTGTAACCTGGACTCTTGTAAGTTAATCTGAAATGTGGGGCTTTTGCCCTATTGTGTGACATTGTGATCTGTGAAGTTACATAATAGCAACACCGAAAAAGTATTTAGAGGATGGAATTTGCCAGCTTGCCAAACAGACTGTTTAGTGAGGATGTTTTTGATTTCAGAGGTTTGAAGGAACCTCTTTGTCAGTTCTTGGCACAGTGTTTCTGACAGGGCTCCAGGAGTCTGTCTTCAGTACCCAGCAGCTCTCCCTGGACCACAACTCTGTTCCGGCTGGGTAGGGAATTCCACTTCTTGTTGTTGCTTGAATCTGAATGAAACAAAGAAAAGGAGTGTCAAAATTGTTCAGAAAACAAAACAACTGCTTCCTCCAGACAACTCCAAGGAGTGTAGGGTTGCACTCAAGCAAGGAGTGCCTCTGGTGGCACTGGGCAGTGGGGACAGTGGCAGCTGGGCCAGTGCTCCCTGCCCAGGGAGGTGAGCTCTCTTGGCTGCCACAGACCAATGACACATGGAGAGAAGCACAGATCCTATTCAGTCATGTGCTGGCAGCTTTCCCAGATTCCAGTGAGCCCAAAGCTGGGGAGGAGCCATCAGAGGAGGTTTTGAGGTGTGCACCCACACCCCACGTGCAATTAATTGCACCTGGCCTAGATCATCAGTTCATGTAAATGGGCAAAGCTCCATACCAATCTTCTGAGCCTTTGCATCTGCAGATGATGTATTATTGAATTATGCTTGATTAGCTATTTTTCTGTTGCTTAACAGAAAGCAAATCTCAGCATAAATGAGATTAGTATGTGCCCTCCATGTACGCCAGCTCTTGCTCCCAAGAATTTAACATTCTTAATAGAATGATTTTTTTTAAAGGTGGGGGGGTGGGGGGAGAGTCTTTGAGGCTCGTCTTTCATTTGCCAGATTATCTGAACATTAAATTAAGCAAGTATGGAAATTCAAACTATAGCTGCTGTACAACATGTGCTGACACTGGCATAACAATATTGGTAATCCCCCTTGACAGCCATTACAGCTTAATGCTCGAAGAAAACGAGCTGCTTCTTTTCTTTACACCCTACACACAGCGTCTCCAAACCTTTGCCTGTCTCCCAGCCAAGATGACTCCCTGAATTTAATCTCTCCCAGGTACCACAGCTGTGTTTGTCTGGTCCTGCTGAGCAGCAACTGATGGCTTTGTCGCCCTGACAGCTCAGAAGATCCCCAGCTGCTCCTGAGGACTGGGGTTTTCCCCATCTGATAGAGGTCCTCAGACATTCTGAGCTTGGCTCATGCCAGGGGCACCCCTCACATCTTTGTAGGGTCTTGTCCTGCTGTCTCTTTGTTGTGCTTTGTCTGGGTGCAGCTGAAGGAGATGTGGAATCCGCAGTCATGCAGCTTGCGGGTGGATTAGGTGAGGATGAGTTCCCCTTCTGCCCGTTTTAAAGCTGTGCCCTTCAGGAAGCACCAGGATTTGGTCTCTGAATGATGGCAAATCTGCAGGTTGACAGTGAAAGCAGCAGCTTTTGCTCAGCTTTGAAGGGGTTGTTGAAGAAAAGACAACTCTATGCTTATTGGAGGTGGCAAATGAGCCTGTTGCTTGTGTTGAAGTGTGTATCCTTGTCCATCTTTTCTTTAATAAGAACAACTGTTCTGAATTCAAACATCACCTTGTCCTCAGTGCCTTTGGGAAAGATGCAGAGGACTTGCTTAGGAGACCACTTTTGGGATTATAAGGACAGTTATTTTTTTTTTTAATTTTTTTTAAAATTTTTTTTGGCCAGATTTCTGGATCTAAGCAGATCCTAGGCCATCAGAACGATCTGGGAATGCCTGAGAACTCCTGTGAGAAAAGGAACAGGCCACAGAGAGCTCACTGGAGAGTTTTAAGGGCTTGTAGGAATGAGGGATTGTGGATGCAGGAACTTTCAGATGTGCTTTTGTGAAAGGAGGAGCTAAATTCCACCAAAGCCCAACTTAAATTCCACCAAAGTCCGACTTATATTCCACCAAAGCCCAACTTAAATTCCACCAAAGTCCAGCTTATATTCCACCAAAGTCCAACTTATATTCCACCAAAGTCCAACTTATATTCCACCAAAGCCCAACTTAAATTCCACCAAAGCCCAATTTAAATTCCACCAAAGCCCAACTTAAATTCCACCAAAGTCCAGCTTATATTCCACCAAAGTCCAACTTAAATTCCACCAAAGTCCAACTTATATTCCACCAAAGTCCATCTTATATTCCACCAAAGTCCAACTTATATTCCACCAAAGCCCAACTTAAATTCCACCAAAGCCCAATTTAAATTCCACCAAAGCCCAACTTAAATTCCACCAAAGTCCAGCTTATATTCCACCAAAATCCAACTTAAATTCCACCAAAAGCCCAATATTTGGTGCCAGAAGAGGTTTTTAGTGAGAGGCTATCTATGGGAGTGGAGAAATTCACATTTCTCCTGATGATGATCCTGATCTCAGGTAGTGCCAAGCAGCTCCCCTCCTCTGAATAAACTCGAGTCATGGAGATGTGCACGAGGGCTCACCTCTCCATCATCAGGTGCGTTTTGCAGCCAATTCACAACGAGAGGAGGATTTCAGGCTTTCATTGTGCCGCTGAGCGGCTGCCTCGTAAAAAAAAAGGTGAAATGGCAGCGACACGCCAGGCTGTGTTTCAGGGCATGTGACTGAGAAGGTGATTGCTCTCGTTAATAACGAGCCACTAAATTGGATGCAATTGCAATAGCTCATCATTGGTATAGAAATATTATGCTTTATAGGTACATTACTGGGCTGTATTTTATAAGGCTGTTAAACTGACGCACTTTTCCCTCGCAGTAAATGTCAGCCGGGTTACAATAAAATTTAATACAATATTATTAAAGCTGAAGTGCATCAGTATGGAATGATCGTGTATGCACACTAGAAAGTCTTTATTATTGCTTCCTTAACCTTCTTAAGGAGCTGCTTGTTTTAAAGCACAGGGGTGAAAAGGATCAAAGTTTGGAGGTCTCTTTGTCCACCCAGAGGTTCATTAGAATTTTCGGCGTGGATGGGAATTTTGTGACACATTAGTTCAAGTGAATTAAACATTAAGATTTCCAGCTCTGCCAGGAAAATTTCAATACAGCTGCAGATTATAATACAGGTGGCGAGGTCTCCTCACATTCACCTTAGTTTTCATGGAGTGGAACTGATTGGCAGATTGTTGGCCTCCAAAGAAGCCAGGCGTGCCCTTGCCCGTGCACATCTCAGAGGGGTGGAACACCTAACAAGCCTTTGGGGGTCTGCCCATTTCCATGACAATGCCCATGGCCTGCCCCTTGTGAGGAAATCAATAGGCTGTGGGGCTCCCCAAACAATTTCCCTGACCTCCCAAGGTTGCCAAAAGCAAGGTCAAGCAGCAAAGATCAAAGGCCCTGTGGAAACAGGCATCCCCTCCCTGACCTGCTGGCTTGGGACTTGGCTCAGTCTTACCTTGAATTATTTTCTTGATTTAAGAAACTGGTGTTACTTGCATGCACTCTAGCCAGAAGAAATCGGAATTAATCCCAGTGAAGTCTGAGGCATTATCTGCTGTTTGATTAGATTGTGAGCACCATTTTAGGATGGTTTTCATGGGTGAAGCAGCGTGGAGGGCTGAACAGCAGCCCAGGGAGATGGTTCTGTTTGGGTTTTGTGCACAGGAGGAGTGTTAGGGCTCAGCTGTGTGCCTTGGAGAAATTATCAGTGCTTAGAGCTATTCTTGGTGCTTGCAAAGCTTGTCCCTAAGTATTTGGAAAGAGCAAAATAGACCTTGACTACATGAATTTTAGACTTCTTCAGACTTGTCTGGAGTGAGTGGCTGATGTAAAAAAAATCNCTTGACTACATGAATTTTAGACTTAACTTCTTCAGACTTGTCTGGCTGACGTAAAAAAATGCAGTTCAGACACAGTGTCTTATCAGTAATCTCCACCTTCCCAGGGGAGCTCCAGAAATCACCTTCTCCATGAGATACACCAGCTCAGTCAACCTGAGCTGTGTGTTCTGTGCATGCATCCTCTAATCCCACACTCTCAGCCTTGCAAATTGCTTCTTGTTTTCCTTTGTCATGAAAAGGATTTGGATTCTTGTCAAAGTATTTTGGTGCTTCAGAGCTTCCCAACAGAGGGTGGATTTTAGGCAAGTGGGTACTTGATGCTTCCCACAAAGCTGGTCCTAGCAGGGGTCTGGAAGCAGCAGAGATCTGGAAATGGTGTTTGGGTTCATGGTCTCCTTTTCCTTTCCAAGCAGCAGCTCCTGAAAGTGGAAATTGCCCCAGATGGATTCGGTTCCCCACTCTGCCACTTGTGCTGCTGACCACACTTTTAAATCACAGTTTTAAGAGCCTGTGTCAGGGATTTCACCTCTGACAATATAAGAGGAGCTGCTGCCTGCTGTGCAGGAGTGGTTTTGTGACAGCCCCAGTGCAGATCCCTGCGCCTGGGATCTGCTCCATCCCCACAGCCATGCACGATGTGGAGACTGCCAAACAGGGACAAAACCAGGGCTGGGTTCAAAGGAAGGTAAAGAGACCTGCAGGGACACTGTGAAGGCAGCAGGCAGGGGCAAGGATGAGAGGAAAAGCAGGAGGAACTGGCTTGGCTGGGTGACAGCTTTGGGTGCCACGTGCCACTCCAAGCTGTGCCTTTCAGGTGGGTCTGTGCAGACCCATACAGACACAAACACACACAAAACTGCTCTCTCCAGCAAGGTGAAGACTTGTCCTGCCTTTTTCCTTCCAGGTTTTGCAGAGCAAAGCTCCAGGGGTGTAGCTCTGTGTTGTTGCTCCCTGCCTGTGCATGGGGTAGAGAGACTGTTGAGGAATTTCTTTGGCCAGTCCAGGCCTGGACATCCCCCACAGTCTGATCAGTTCTACAGCTCACAGACCTTGTGCTGGTGGTCACCTCTTGTGTGTGGTGGTGGTGGTAGGGTAGGAGGGGTATGGGAAAAGGCTACTCACACAAAATTAAAACTTTTGTTCCTCCCCCTCGCCTTTCTTGCAAAGTTGTGGAAAGGAAAGGGTTAAAGAAAGAATTTACATGGTGTGCTGCTTTTGCATTGATTGACATTTAGAGAAAAGGGAAGAAGGAAGTGATTTTCTAAGAGAAGCTGCTAGCAGCTTTTAGAGGTGGTCAACTGACTTAAGTCTCAGGTTTTTTCTTTATATGTTGTCAGTGGGAAAGAAAAAAAAATGTTGTGGGGGGGAGGAGAAGTGTTCTAAGAGTTTTATTCTGATTCTTACTAATTTTTTCTCTTTCTTGTAGTTTTGTTAATTAAGCTTTCTTTATACCCTTAAAAGTTTGAGCCTGCTTAGCTCTTCTCCTAATCCTACTTCACAGCAGAAAAGGAGTAAATAATTCTAGCAGGTGCTCAACCCACCACACAGGGGATAAAGGCCAAAAATCTTGTTTTAAGTGGACACAGATTGTATTGCAACCTTTACTTTTCTCACCTTGCTTGCTTGCTCTCTCTGCTCTGCCTTCCTACCCCTCCCAGTCACCACTCTCTTTTTTCCTGGTTGTCCCAGTGCTGCACTCTGGGACCTGAGCAAAGCACAGTCCTTCTCTCCATGTGTGGACATCCCTTGCAGTGCTGTCCCCTCCATCTTCCCACTGCTCATTTTCTTCTGCAGTGTTCCTCTGCTTTTCCCCCTCTGTAATCACTTTCTTGAGGTTTATTTTCATCTCAGTGTCTGATGTGACCAAAGTACATAAGTCTGTATCTATTGATTTCTGACAGCAGAGTCTGCTTGTTCTCCAGTAATATTTCTAGCATCAGCATTCATCTTCCTTTCAATCTAAAAGATATGTCAGGACCACATCACTAAAGCTTCAGTTTTTCCTCCCCGTCAGCAGCATTCTTTCCCCATGATTCATATCCGTAAATTGCTAAGGGAAAAATTAAACTTTTCATCAAACCCTTAAATATTTTGAGACTGACTCCACAGTTATTTCGCATTTTCGGGAGGGAGGCCACAGCTATGGAAGCTGTTCCTAATGATCTCTGGGTTTTTTTGGGAACTGCCTCTTTGCTCTGGTGTCTGTGGTCTCATATAATCAAAGTCATCAGTTCCTTTAATATATTGACAGCTTGCATCCGCATGCACACACACCTGTTTTCACCATGCTTGAGGGTAGCCCATCCTCATCAAGAGCCTTTTTTTCCTTTTTTTTTTTTCTTTTTTTTTTTTTGGACACTGACACTGCTGCTCCTGAGGGCTGTAGCAATGAGCTATGGCTGTCATTGCTGTGTATGATGTAGGTTAATAGGTGTCTGCCAGGGCAATCACCAGCTGCTTCCACTTTATCCAGGGCTGCTGTAGGATAAATTTGCTGTGCACACTGCAGAGGCTTGGTGGCAGAAATGTTTGTGTCGCTTCCCCCCAGGACAAACCCACTTGTTCACTGCTGCTCTGCCTGGGGATGGGTCCTGTTTGTGATAAAATCATGGTGAGATGCTCTGGAGTTCCTTTATCTAATGACAGAGAGGGATGTACTGGATGCTTTGAGCAGCCTGTAAAAAGCACAACCAATGGCTGCTGAAACTCTGTTTTGTCAGTGATGTGAAGGATGGTTTTAATTTCCCCACAGGTGTCTTTTTCATCTCAGGAACCAGCTGATGGTGGCATTAATTTTGCTTCTATCATTTACTTCACATGTCTTGAATTATGCTTGACCATCAGAGGGATGCTGTGATAGCTACAACACTCTGTGTGCCTCTTCTCTTGAACAGAATTTCATTGAGTTGGCTGATTCCCAGGCATCAATATATCTTCCCAGATTTTTCACGTGAGAGCAATGCCAGGATAACTGATCACTTGGAACAGTCCTACTGATTTTCCTTGGTGCTTTCCAAGGGATCATGTCCAAACTCCATCCAGCTGACGTGTCTGTCTCAAAGAGCTCCATTTTGGGGTGGCTTTTCTAGATGCACCTATTACTTCAGGGGTGTTTCAGGTGGTGTTTGATTCCTGCACAATCAGCAGAGTCTGTATTTTTATTTATATTTTTACTGCTTTCAGGGAATATTTGCAGCGAGGAGTCTGACAGCTGTGAAGAAAAAATAAAAACCTGGTAAAACAGAAGGAATGGAAGCAGTGGGAAATATCTCCTCCATTGCCAGGTACCACAGCAGGTCACAGATAAAAATGACCCACATAAAGCACTTCAAAGTGTTCCTTTAGGCTTGAAGCTATAACAAATTTTAGTGGTGAGCAGGTTCTTCCTGATAAGAAGAGTACAACTTCACTTATGAAGGTGCTGGACTGAATTTTGGAGGAATTACAGTGCTTGGTGGGAAAGGAGCAAACCATTCCAGACCGCTCTGCTGGAGCTGGCATTTGGAAGGCAAAGATAAAAGGACATTTGCTGTTACATCCAGGCCATTGCAAAAACATGACAGAAATGCAGCTTTTGTAGTAATGTAAAAAAAATGGGTTCAATTTGTTGGATGTTGGGGATGAGAGGCAATTTCATTTATCATCTGCAAGCTGACAGCAGACATCACTTGGGGAGAATCCAGCCTGTGGGAGAATCACCAAAATCTGCCCTGGAGGGATTCCAGTCCCTGTGGTCACCCTGAAGGTTTTCTGTCCCTTTGACAGCAGCTGGTGGCAGGTGGTCAACAAGTACTCCAGTGACATGGAGAGGTGTTTGTTAGTGAACTTGTCCAGCAGTTTTATCCAACTGAGGAAATTAATACTGGAGCTGAAAGGATAAGCTCTCTTAAAAAGGTAATGACCAAATAGTCTTCATAGAATGGTTTGGTGGAAGGTGACCCTGCCCATGGCAGAGGGTTGGAATGAGATGAGCTTTAAGGTCTCTTCCAAGCCAACCCAAATTCTGGGATTCTGTTGTAGAAATGGGTTTTCTTGGCTGCCCAGTCCACCTGTTCCCTCTGAATACCCAGGTCTGTAGCCTGGGATCTCATGACAAAGGACTGTGGTGCCTAAAGGTTTTTTTAGCTTTTTGTGTATTTTTCATATAGTTGTAGCCTTGTAGATTTTTGCTGTATATTTGTGTAGCTCCTAGTATTTTTCCTGCCCTCTCTCACAGTTTGACAAACAAGTCCTAACACATTCTTGAAATTCTGTTTAGTCTTATTCTTAAGAGAAGAATTCCTGAAAAGAACATCTTATTTTCTACCAGAACCTAAGACATAACAAATAAATAGGTCAAAGAAGCCCCTGGACCAGCTCCAAGGGTTACTGGGATAACTGATTTCCTACTGGATATACCTAGATATAATAATTAATTAACCTCATGAAAATTATAGAGATCCTATATCGTGTGTGTGCAATGCCATATCTTGTACACCTGAAAGTTTTCATTGAAGAATTGCTTTTTTTATCTTACCACTTTAACTCTGTGGCAAGTTGTTTTTTTTTTTCCTTTTGTTATTAGGCAATGACTGGGCAGACTGAGCTGACTCTCCTCTGGAGACCAAATGTTTGGTGACCAAAGCCTTTCCAAAGTGCTGATTGTGGTGGTCACGATTTCAGCCCCAAAACAAGCAGCTCAGAAGGGAAGGGCCACTGCCCAAGGCTTGTGCTGCTGTCACGCTGCCCAGAGCTGGGTGTGCTGGTGATCATGCTCCAGAAAATGGTTTCACATGTTCATTTTTCAGCTTTAGATTGCACCAGGATGACTGGAATGGCTGTGGATGTGAAGCCAGGAGTGGAGGAGGTGTGCCAGGAGTGGACAGGACACAGAAGCAAGGGCTCAAAGGCAGGGGAAGGTGCAGTGGGGCAGCTTCTGTGTGTGCAATCCGAGGTGTTTCTCTTTGCGTGCTCCCTCAGCAGCTGCTGCTGACACCTGGCACAGGGTGGCCATGGGCTGGGGGTCCCTGTTCCTCTTCCCATGCCCATGAGAGCACTCACCCCTGCCAGTCCAGGAGGGGGAACATTCAAAATAAGCCACAGATGTTTTGGGTCACCCCTGCTAACGCTGGAAAGAGATGGCACCCTGTCCCCATGTGAAAGCTGGGGTGGCACTGGATGTGAGTGGCTGAGGGAGCTGGGTGTGCCTGGTTTTGTCTGTAGGTTTTGGGAGGCACAGTTCGTTGGGGAAAGTCTCTCCAGAGACATCTTGGGGGTGTCCATTCCCCTGCTTTTTCTCTCCCCAAGCCATGAGGACACAGGGACAGATTTCCTGGCCAAGGGATCAGCTTTCTGGACAAGTGCTGCCTGCAGAACCCCTGCCCTCCACCCAGCTCCTGCCCTGCAAGGTGTGACACCACACATCTATTCTCAGTGTTCCAGCGTGTCCACGAAGCTTCAGCCTCTGCCATTCCTCACAAAGGGAAGGTTTTATGTCGGATGTGTGTCGAGCTAAGGCTTTGGCTCTTTGTTTCATTCCCTGTGATGGATTCCTGAGCCGTGGTGCTCCACAGAGCCCAGCGTGGTGCCGCACTGCAGCTCCAGGCTGTTTGCAGGGTCTCCAGAAGGACAATGAGAAATCACCAATCACTCCTACTCCTTAAAACCCTGCAACAGGCATCTGCAGGGAATATCCACCTAAGCGAGGGCAGTCATTGCCGCGGAAAGGAAATTGTTCCCCTTTATTCGCGGGATATGACTGCAGGGTAAATAAAAAGTGAGAGCAAGTTTTAAGTGCTTACACCGAGAGGGTCAGAGGGGTCACCTGCATTTGTGAAACGTCCAGCACCTCTTGTCCCCCGTGCTGCCAACAGATGGAAGTCATTTCACTGAGGGGGTGGTGGTGGTGTGAGCTGAGGTCAGTGAGGGAGAGAGGCAGAGCCCGTAAGGAACAGCTCATTAATACCCCTGGAGCTAAAGAGCCACCTTTCTGAGCTGTTGCCTTTGTGTTGGTATAAAACACAAAGGCGAGCAGGCAAGCCCGTGGGCTGTAGGAGTTTAAATCAATATGACAAATCCATAATTACACAGCGACTTGTGCAGTGAGAACATCTTGGGCTTATAAGGGAAAAAAAGAAACGTCAGCACGAATCTCCAACGTTATATATAAAATCCAGACATATGTAGTCAATCTATATAAATGCAAGTTTGTCTTCTTCTGGATGTTGTGTACACGAGTGTTTTTCAGATGTCCCCGCTCTTTCTGCCTAATTCATAAATCATAACAGGAGGTACAATAAAAGGAATTAGGTGATCATTAAAGCACTATGCACTGGATATATATTTCCTTTCCTCTCTCAGTCTGAGGGCTCATTAAAAGCTCGCTTGATTCTTGAAGTATCTTGACACTGAAGATGATGATGAATAGAGCTGCTAAGAGTTGTTAATAATTTGAAATACATTGTCAGAATCACATGATGATGCTATGGGAGATTGCTACAGAGGCGTTGTTTGTGTTTGTTTTATTTGGTTACCCTCTTAATCGACCCAGATTAGAAACAGAGCATGAAGCTGAGCAAGTATTTATTTTCTCTTTAGAAGGACATTTTAATTTTTAAAAAATGAACTATTAAAAAGAAAGAGATCTGGGCAGGTGAAAATTACTGGAATGCCAGCCATGTTGGTCAGTGTTTAATTCCAAACCCTTGCCAGTCTCCTCTTCTCAGGTGTAAGTGCTTTGCTGGGCAGGGGGCAGTTCCTAACATACTGAAACTGAAGTGTTGGCTCAAGTGCTTTGCTGGGTCTGTTCCTCCCCAGTCAGAGCCACTGGTTTGTCCTTGGCATGGGGGGACAGAGGGCTGGACACCCTCACTCTGCACTGCTCTGCTGACAAGTCCTGTACCACCAAGGGCTGGGCTCTTGTCGTGGGTAGCAGCTTGTTTGCTCTCCATCCAAAAATCTCTGCCAATGCTGATGCAGGAACACCCTGTGCTGCTGGAAGGGGATTTTCCTCCATCCCTGTGAGAGGATTCAGCCTGTGAAGAGATATTTTCAAAGGGATCTGTGGATGGGCTTCATCTTCTCCCTTTGAACCACTTGAGAGTCATTCTGATAGAGATGTTTAATGCATTTAGGAGGTTTTGTCCTGGAGAAAAGCTGGGTCTCTTTTTAGGGAGCACAGAAGCACATGCACAATTGCATCCCTGCATACATCTGTTTCTGTGGTTCAATCTCATACACCCCAAAAGAAGTTTAGGATTTTGTCCCTTGAAGTTAGGCTGTGTGTGGGGCCCAGGTCATCACAACTCCATGGGGTGCAGGTTTCCAAATATTCAAACTTTGTTCGTCAATGGGAAGCGTGTGCCTAAATCCCCTCTGCTCTGATCTGCAAATTGGGTACTTTGAGTGGCATTTCCAAAGTTTTCATTTATCGATCACTCCTTGACAGCAGACATCACCTGGGGAGAATCCAGCCTGTGGGAGAATCACCAAAATCTGCCCTGGAGGGATTCCAGTCCCTGTGGTCACCCTGAAGGTTTTCTGTCCCTTTGACAGCAGCTGGTGGCAGGTGGTCAACAAGTACTCCAGTGACATGGAGAGGTGTTTGTTAGTGAACTTGTCCAGCAGGGCTGGCCACCCACCTTCAAGCTGTGCTGCCCTCAAAATGCTTCTCTTTCTTTGCCCCCCAGCTTCTCCTCCTGCAGCAGGGAGGCAGCACCTGCCTTCCCAAAGCACATCACTCATGCCAGGTCAGCTCTTCATTTCCCTCCATCCACTCGACGCTCCCAGATAGAGCATCCTGTAAATCATATTTAAAAATCCATTAGTGTAATGTTTCTGCAGTTGATATTAAGTGAGCTTTAGAGATCCCGCTGGCTCCAAATTCCCTTGTCTCAGACTAATTTACAGTATATTTCACCAGGACAGGCATTTTCATACTCAAGGACCAGTCTTGTCCTGTTTCTCTCTCTCTTTCTCCTTTTTGTTCTATTATTCATCTGTTTTTAGCAGGTGATTGATTGATGCTTCTGATGCCAATGTGAGATTGTTCTTCTGTTTTCCCACCTACCACTGTGAAAAAGGGAAGGACAGAATAAAAGGGAAATGCAATACATGGGGCAGGTGAAGGCTCCTCCAGCCTTTGCTGGGATATGATCCTCAGGCCAGGAGCACAAAGCCTTTGGCAGGTGCAGGATTGGGTGCAGGAGCTCCAGGCTTGTGTTTTCCATGCAGGATGGAACACTGCATTAGCAGGAGCTGTTCCCCTTCTCTGCTCCTGACGTTGGGAGGCAGCCAGGGACATCTGGGGGTGCTCCAGGCTGCCTGGAGCAGCAGGGATGTTGTTGAGCAGGTCCTACAACCACATGAAAACTGATGAATGTTTATTTAAGCAAAGTTAAGTTCCTGTGGACTGTGGTCCTTGTGCCCCACAACTCCCTTGGACAGTGGGGTGAAGTAACAGCTTGCTCTGTGTCTGGGCAGTCAGACCCTCACACAGCCCTCTGACACCTCTCATCCCCACCTCACCTGGCTTCTCCTGCTCTGCTGAATTTGAAGTCGCTCCAAAACATGCCAAGAAATGTTCACAGTGATGCTGCTTGGAATCTGCGGCACAGGGCTGGCAGTAGGAGCCCTGACATCTAAGGAGGCTCCCTGGAGGAGGAAAGCTGATAACAGCAGAGTTCACTCCTGGAAGCTGGGCAGACCCAAAGGCCTCTGCTTTTGCTTGGTCTCTGCTGAAGGTGATTGACTTTGAGTGAGCAATTGCTGCTGACTCTGCAATTTGATCCTGGAGTTTATGTTCTGTGTAAGTAACCTTGAGATAGGGATAACTCATAACCTTTACCTGACCCTGGCTGTGCATCTCAAGCGAACAGCAGCTCTTTGTTTGAGGTTTTGGGAGCCATGGGAGGTATATTTAGCTCATACTCATGAACTGATGCTAAACATATGTGCCCAGACAGCTGCTCCTTCATTTCATCTATGAGTAAGTATTGATTAATGGAAGTATAAATTTATGCACCTAGTGGATTGTTCTGTGGCATTGGTACCAAACCATCAGTAGGTTGGTTTTGTCTTTTTAAATAAAATGACACACTCGTTTTGAGAGAAGAAGGACTTTGGGCATTGATGGGTGGGTGAAACAGTGGAGAAAATCAAGTGCAGTCCATGGTCTAGACGCTGTGAAATTGCCAGCAGGAGGACAATTGACTTGGCACGTGTCAGACTCCTGAAATGTGGATGAGGAATGCTTTGGTGATGACAGGATGTGTCATGCAGATTGTGTTCAGCCAGGCTGTGGCAGGAAACACGTGCTGATGTGGAAAGGGGTGGTATCAAACCAGCTGGGACCCAGAACCGTGTTAGGGGGTTAATGAAGGATTGTACAAGTTGTCTCCTTTGTCCTGATCTGCCACTCTCCCATGGGAAGAATTTAAATATTAAATATTTGATTTCTATTTAATTTGATCTGTTCTGAAGGTGTGAACAAAGTATTTATGACGCAAAATTAACCTTAAACCTTGGAGATTCTCGGGGAGAGTGACCTTTCTGATAGTAACAGGCTGTGACAAATTCAGTTTCAGTGGCTGCCTGGCACTCTTAGGTATGGGCATGGGCTTCATGGGCAGCCTCAGGCATGGCTGGTGCTCTCCTGGACTTCAGCAAGTCCTTGGTGGGTCTTACTCAGACCTCAAGATATTTTATATCGTGAGTGGTAAGAACATCCAGCCCATGCAGGATGGCTTTGCTCTAAGTCTAGAGCTTCTTGAAGAAGCTTCTGGGAATCCTGCCTAGATCATGTTCAGTTAAACCTGGGCTGGTTCTGATCAAGCATTCAGATTAAACATTTTGCTCTCAACAAAATGTGTTGCTTTTCCTAATTTGCCGCGTCTGTGGTTCAGCACTCACACCCCTCCACTGGGCAGAAAATGGATGGTTTTAAAAAGAACTGTGACCTGATGGGTTTTGTACCCCACAAAACCTTTGCAATACAACCCTGGGTTTTAAGCCATCTTCTTGTTGTTGTTGTGGTTTGTTTGGTTTTTGGGTTTTTTTGGAGAGAGAATTGATAGGTGATGCCCACTGCAAAACCTGCAAGCAGGAGAGCAGCGAGGTGATGGTGCCTGGCACAGAAATGGTGTCTGCTGGAATTCTGCTGGGCAGCAAAGGGAAAGCTCTGCAGGGCTGGGGGTGCTGGAGGTGGAAATGCAGCTCCAGTGTGTGCACCAGGGGTTTTCCTTTTCCTGTAGGACGTTTGCACAGAGAATTAACTCCTGTTCAGGCTCCTGGGGCAGATTTGTGTTATGTCCAGCCGTGCAGGATGTGTGTGATAGCATGAATTTTGTCCTTGCTCTCCTCTCTGGAGATGAAAATGCATTCCCACAGCCTGGAACTGGGCAGGAAAGTGTCCAGGAGGACACAGGCTGGCTTTGTGTGGCTCACACTGGACTGTCCACAGACAGCAGCCCTCACCCCTGCTCCAGACCAGCTAGCAGGGAAAGAACTGAATACTGAAAATCCCAAAATCAATCCCATATCAATAATAGAACCTGGCTCTTTCTTTGTGACATTTTGTGTTGCAAACAGCTCAAGTGACAGAGCACCCACTAGTTTCTGTCTCTCAGCTAACAGACTAAGGCCTGACGATCTGCAGGTTGGGTGAAAATTGTTTGCTGAGGGTTTGTCTGCATGATTTCCACATGCTGACACTTTTAATCCTAGGCATCAGCCAACAGAATAAAGAAAGGGTGAAGGAAAGCAATTTACATGAGAAAATATTAGATCTGTATCCTATCCTGGCCTATTATTTTAAAATGTCTCTGTGGAATACAATGTTTTCTGTAAAAGGCAGGGTGCCTGGCTTCATAAACTCTTCTAAATCACCACCTCACCACAGCCTCCAGCAGCTGTCCCAGTTCCTCAATTCATTTTTTTTGCAGTTGAGGATTAAAAAGAATACAAACCACACACTTTGAAAACAAAGCCCCCGGTGGGTCCCACGCTGTGGGGAGAGGGCAACTTCTTGTGACTCCTGGAAGCTGATGTTAGCCAGCCTGGCTGAGGAATAATGGGATTGGAGAACAGGGGGATTTGTTAAATCAGCTTGAACCCATGGAACCCGTGTTCATGTGCGTTTGCTTTTAGTGGAAAACAGCAGTGACACTACTGGAAGAAAAACTAGCTTTAAAAAATAATTTCATCTATCCACAGAGGAGCTATACAGAGAGGGGGGGATTATTGAGGAAAAAGGGAAGTGGTCCTTCAATTCTGCCAGCAATATTGTGCATTTCCTTCAGCAGAGCTGAGGCTCTTTTGGAGCTTAGCCTTATCTAGGGTTGGAAATGTAATGATGGGCAAACATCAGGAGACTTGCAAGTGTGGGTTGTTTTTTTTTTGGTTTTATACATGATAGCTGGCTCATGTCTTCATTTCATGTCTTAAAAGACACAAGGGGGGGAACAAGATGTACAAATGTCTTCATTTCCTTTTCAGCGACCTCCAGAAATGAAGCCTTTAAAGAAACGCATCTCGTCTTCATGGCAGTGTGAAGGAATTTTCAAAGTTTAGGACCCTTGTTGAAGTTTAGCTCCAATGTCTGCCTCTAACACTGCTTCTCTGGAGTGGCTCTTATTTTTTGGAAGCTGACAGTATTTTTGCTCCTTGTAATTCTGCTTTTACCTGTGTACTGTTTGTGGCTGTCACCCACCTGCTGTGTCAGGGAGGCTTCAACCCTAACAGCTGCTATTGTTGCTGGCTGCTGTTGGACTAAAGTAAAAATTCATCAGACTGAATATGCAGATGAGCTTGCAATGAAAAACATGACCAAGAAGTGGATAAGCTTGGTCTCTTATGAATTTTGTGTTAAAAAGTGGGAATTTGACCTTTGTATAAAGGCCAGTGCTGCGTGCAGCCTGTGTTTGAGCTCCTGTGCTTGCTTCTTCCTGGCTTGTTTTTTGCCAGCAGCATAATTAGTTTGTTGAGGAGCTTAAACATCCCCTGTATAATCATTTGTCTCTAGTCCTTATATTTGCTCTATCACATTTAGCACTAACAGCACATTTTCCACCAGATCACTGCTGTTGGAACAACACATCCTTTCCTGACGTGAAACTCCAGTCACTGGCTGCGAGCAGTAATTGACTGCAGCGGGGCTTTGATGCTCATAAGTATTTAGTCCCTCACGCTGTGCTCTTTTGAATCAATAACCTCCTTTGCTCTGCAACCTAATAGAATTGCTTCGTGGATAAATTTTTTGCTTGTGTTTCATTCACTTAGCTTCTTTCAGCCTTCTGATGGGTCTGTTCCATTGGGAGAGGCAGTGAAAATGATCGCGCGTCACCCCCGTGACAATAAACATCATCGTATTTTCCCCCGTGTGTACTCCAGGACAGAGGCAACTCTCAGCCTTTGGAAGGAATTGGGATGGATGTGCCAAGTCAGGGAACCCCTTATTACATGGGAAAGCTGGACAGAGCAAGGCAGATATGACCAATGTGGTTAATCATACGGTCTCAAAATGGTGGCTTAAATACAGTCCCAAATATTTTACAGTTACAAGTGTTTTCTCATTGGCATTCAGTGTGAAGAAAAGTACAAACAATTTCACCCTTAAGGAAGCCACTGTGATCACACTATAAACTAAACTATCTAATACCTAAGCAGATCTTAATCTAAATTTTTGCTGCGCCGTAAGCTTATGCACTTCCACACAGGCTTGAGTCTGAGGCCCAGCCTGGGACAGCTCAAATCTCATGGTGAGGAAAATGCAAGTGCTCATTGTTTATCTTAACTTTAAGGTAGCTACTGTGTTCACACTATAACTATACTACCTAATACCTAAACACACCTTTATCTAATTTTTTGCTGTGCCACAGGCTTAGCAACTTCCACGCAGACCCGAATCTGAGGCCCAGTCTGGGCTGGCTCAAACCTCATCCCAAAACACATCATGCCCACGTTCTCCACGAAATTCTGCTACAGATGTGCCTAAGATAAGAGTTGGGTGGAAGTCAGCAGCTGATGCTGGGGGAGAAGAAGCAGGGCAGAGTAGGCTGGAAATGGGAAAGCTGCTGGGCAAGCCTTGGCTGGTATTTTCTGCGTGAGCACAGAGCCTGTGCTGCCATCAGGACAGGGCAACCTGTCACCTCTGGGCAGGAGACCAGGGCATTTTCAGCTCACAGGTATGTTGTAGCAGAGCCCTAGAGCTCCACATGGGGTTGAAAGCATCCAGCTCGTGGAGCAGAGGCCATGACCACGCGTGAGATACTCCAGGGACAGGGGCAAGGATACAGAAGTGAGGATGCAGGAAACTGAATTTGGCAGAAATGAGAAAAACAGCAGGGTTTAGGCCTTGGGTCCTTGATGTAAAGCTGCCAAAGGATTCCATTCTGCTAATGTGGGTATTGCTTACCTCACTGCACGTGTGGATATCCGGGCACGAAGAGGTTAAGCCGTCTACGCTCTTTTGTTTTGCCCTGCCTCTCCCTCCAGAGGAAGATTTGTCTATAAAGTTATTTTTAGATGCCTTGTGAGCAAATTTTGTGGGAAGACAGGCAGCCAGCAGCCCCCGGCGAGCCGCTAAGCCCACCCCTCTCAGCTTACAGAGCATAATTAGCAGATAATCACGCCAAAATCGCAGACTCCAGCGGGCTAATTTTATCGCGTGTGCTGAACATCGGTGAGGTTGCTGAAAGCAACTTGTGGGTTGTTGCTTAAATGTGTTTCCTAACTCGTTTACGAGCTGGTGTTCTGTGTGAAGGGCAAGATCAAATGCAGGTCTTGTCATGCAGCAGCCGCTGGGGCTTTGGTTAGGTTAGATGACACAGGGATGTTTCCTAGCGTTAAAAATTGCATTTTATTGGGACGTGCTTGCTGCTAATGGTGTTTCCAGTAATGCTGCCGTGTTTTGCTGCAGGGTTGGTGTGGAGGGTGTTGGAGCTTTGATTCAGCAATGTATTCAGGCACGTGCTTTGAGGAGTGCTTATTCCACTAACCTGTAATTATAGATCTATAAATGTATATATATATAAAAAAAAACAACCCTGGAGGTGCCTGCTGGGATTGGGCTGTAATTTCCCATGATCTAAATGGAAATTAAGCATGTATTTTTAAGCTACATTTATACTTAGGAGTTTTACTAATTTAAGGCCTTAGTAACTCCTGCCCTTTTTTTTTTTTTTTTTTTTTAAGCAAAGAAAAATATTAAGTGTGGGGTGGTTGGGCTGAACAGCTTTCAGGACCTGGATGCTTCTCTCTTTTAGTGATATGGTAAAATAAAGATACTTCTTAATAGAAAACACAGCCATCCTTCTGGGTGCAATAAATCTAAGACAGGTAGATATAATAAAAAACTATCACTATTTCCTCCTGATAATAGAAAGATTATGTTGGCCAAGGTTACAGGGTGAAAAAAAAAAAAGCTCAGTAACAGGAATCTATGGTACAGATGACCTGAAGAATGTGGGAAAAGAGCCTGGTCTCCTGCTGTCTGATTTCTTGTCCATGAGCTTGGGAAATCTGACTCTGAGAGAGGTACCAGCTTGCAGCAGCAAAGATGGGCTGGGCTGTCCCAGAGGCCAGCAGAACATTTGGGTTCCCTTGGTTGACAGAAGTGCCTTTTTGTAGGGTTTCCCTTCTGTGGACAGGTGAAGGTTTGGGATCAATCCTGAGGTAGCCAGAGGAAAGGTGAGGGAACTTGTGAGGTCATTTCCATTTCCAGATATGTCTCTGGTTTTGCAGTGGCTCCCTAATGAATTTTCATCCTCCAAAATGCCTCTGAGCTCCTGCCTGAGTCTCCTCCCTGCATCATTTTGGATCTGGCCTTAGAGAAGCAAATGTTAGACACAGGAATCAGTCTCCCTCAGGTGAGCATTCAGTGTTTTGTAGGAGAGAATAGACCTTTGTAACCCGTTTTCATTTTCTGAACACCTACCATGGCAGAAAGTGTCTGTGGCTGAATTGAACACACCTTGGGTATTTGCTGCAATATTTATCCAAGTCCATACAGCTGTGAAGTCTTGCATATAGCCTCACCTGAGAGTCCTGTTCTTTGTGATTGTATCTTGTGCTTCCAGGTTAAATAACACAAGCAGGGGGGAAAGCAATAGCTCAGGTTGAAGTAATAGTTTACTGGCAGGCTGGCAAATACATATTTGTCTAGCATGTAAACTTGGTTCCTTTTTTTCCCTGATCATGATGGAGTCTGCTTGCATAGAGGAAATATCCCTGGTGATAGAGAGCCAAATTCACTGGGCTCTGGGCATATTCAAGTACTCTGTCTGCCTGTCACATGGCAGATTAATTCAGTGGCAGAGTATGGTACCACTGCCTCAAGCAGGCAAGTTCCTATTCTGCGGGAAGCATAGTTCATCCCAACAGCTGCCTCGTGAGCAGCGTGCTGGAGTAGCAAAGAAGAGGCATCTTGCATGCAGGAGTTGTGGTGGTAGCTCCAGAAATGAGACTGTGAGTCTGGTTCCATCACAAGTCCCCACTTTCCCAGCCATCCATCTAAAGTTCACCCAGCAGCAGGCACTGACTGCTCCATGCCTTCAAATCCAGGCAGCCTGGGTGCATGAGTCGTGCCTGGCTCTCATTTGCTTGCTTTTGTTGTCTAGAAGTTGTTTGTTGTCGCCCTGCTTTCCCTAAAGTGTTTCTAAAGTTCTTTCAGCCTTCTGATGTTTTATTTTTGTGGTGGAGTTTTTTTCCACGCACTTTTCATGTAAAGAATGATTGTTTTGCATTCCTTTCTGGAGGAGGAGAGAACTATGATGGACTGGTGGTTTGACCAGTGTGGTTGGAGCGGAAGATTTTCTCCCTCCAATCCACAGTCCCTGTTGGAATTCTATAAATGTCCAGGTCTATAAATGAACTGCCCCTTTTTTGCCATGGACATCTCAGTGTGTGAGTGTCATTCTTTCGTGTCCTATTGTGACAGTTGGTGGTTCTTTGGAGAGAGAAGATGTCCCCATTTGCTGACAGGCAGCTGCCAAGGAGAGTGCCTGACCCATTGCATCGGGGTGTTGGCATCTGTTTGGACTTGTGGATTATTTCTGCCAGTTGCTTGGTCAAACACTTGCTCCGTGGGGTAGGAAGGAGGGAGGTGGGAGAAGGAAAATCCTCCAACACTTTTGCAGGATGAGTTTGAGTTAATTTCCAGAGCTGTTGGGGATGGAAGAGAGCGGCTAGTGATAAGCACATCGTGATAGGACAAAGGGGGAGCAGTTTTAAATGAAAATGAAATCTCCAAGAGAGAGATTTCGATTAGATGCTGGATAGGAATCCTTCCCTGTGAGGGTCCTGAGGCCCTGGCACAGGGTGCCCAGAGAAGCTGTGGCTGCCCCTGGATCCCTGGAAGTGTCCAAGGCCAGGCTGGACGGGGCTTGGAGCAGCCTGGGACAGTGGGAGGAGTCAGGGTGGAACGAGATGCCCTTCCAGCTCGAATCATTCTGGGATTCTGGTTTCATTTCCACTCCAGTCACAGCAGAGGTGATTGTTTCGGTTGTGCTCCAGCTCCCAGTGGATCTGCAGTTTCATTTTTCCACCACTCTATGCAGTTTCAGCCACACCACGTGTCCGGCTCTCTCACATTCCCAGTTTGAATGCCATGGGGGTCTGGGCTCCATGGCACACACAGCTCTGAGGGTGCAGTGAAGTCTTCAATGCCATCCTTTGAAGCTGACCTCTTCCAGGAAAGCATTTCAGTGGAAAAAAAGAGTGAAGTCTGATAAAATCAAGATTCATTTGTGATTTTTCTAATCAGATCTCTGTATTTCCCAGCTTTCACTAATTATGAAAAACCTATTTCATTCACCATTTTTACTTGACTTCCAAGTCAATTCTGAAGACAGACAGAAAAGTTACTGCTGGTAGTTCAGCTCCTGCCAAAACCCTCATGAGAATTAGCTACTGAGGTTTCTGTGTTTAAGCACTGACAGATGGAAAGGGTATCTGATGCTTTAGTGTTCTCTAATTGAGCTCTCAAAGGCATGACAAGGTCCAATGGCTGGAAATTGAACCCAGACAAATTCAAATTGGAAATAAGGTACAAATTTTTAACAGTGAGAGTAATTAAACTCTGAAACAGAGTTTATCAGGGTATGTAATGGATTCTCCGTGGTTTGATCTTACCAAATCAAGAACGCAGGTCTTCCTCAGAAAGACTCCATAGCTCAAATAGAAGTTAAGGAGCTCAATACAGATTTTTTTTTTTTTAAAAAAAAAAAAGCAATTGCATGACCTGGGTGATGCAGGAGGTCAGGCTACCACATCTGAAGAGATAAGAGTCTGTGAATCTAAACCCAAACAAGTCCCTTGATTCCAAGCCCTGCATTTAAACGTAATGTGGACCTAAATTCCCTCCCTGCCTCATTCTGTCTGCTTGGAAAAGCAAGAAGGACTTCCTAAGGCAGTAGTTTGAGGAGTTCAGTGCAGTCTTTTCATCTATGAGGACTTTGGCCAAGATGCTGAGGAGCTTGACCCTTCCCTTTGGGCTCTACAGAGTGGCTCTTTCTCACCCCAGGTGGTTCTCTGTGGTTAACTAGAGCTGGCCCTGTGGTCAGAGGTGCTGCTGAGCAGCTGCATCTTGGGGAGCCAGGTATTCACTCCCTGCTTCCCCCTGGTTACAGGAACACCCTTCTCCTCTGCTTGTTGTTTTGGGGATTCTGCTCACCTCCAGAGTTAAATTTATCTCACTGCCACGCAGCCCTTACCTTCTCCAGAGTTAATTAGCAGTGCTGTGCAAGCTGAATCATGAGGTGCATCGTTAAGAATGGCACACAGGTTAGGAAAAAAGCCAGGCCAAGCAGCCTTTCAGGCACCTCCTTTTTCCTGAGGCTCCACACGCTGCTTCCCCAGTTCCACTTTTATGTGGCACGGTTGTAAAGGACTGGCATGGCAGTCCCAGGGACTGGATGCAGCTGCCAACAAAAACTGGCAAAACAGGAGGTGGGAGAGGTCTGTTAATTGGCTCCAAGTGCCAGTTCCTCCAGAGGGGCTTTTCTTACCAGGGAGGAACTGTTGAGCAGTGCAGGAGCGGGTCACACCTGCACAGCAAATGGGTTTCCTCGGTCTGAAGACATCCACAGAGCAGAGCAATAATACGGCAGAAATATCAGAGTTTGGTTTTTAAGGGACGTCTGAGAATGCAAAGGAATTGCCCTTTATTAAAAAGGCCAGACCAGAGTCTCTCTTGGTGCATATCGAGTACAGAACACAAATCTTTCACAAGGATCCTTTGCTGGGGAGGGGAGGAGGGAGGTGGGTGGAGAAGAGGAGGAGACAGCCAGGGAATTTAACCCTTAAGGACCTTCCTCAGCAATCTTGCTTTGCAAAGAAATCTTTGCCACAGAAGCCTCTTCTCCCTCATGAGTGAGGGTTTTCATTTCCTCTTTTTTTCTTTTTATTTTTAAATAAAATAAATTGTATTTTTATTTTCCTTCAATCCACACATCCCTTATCGGTTTTATGAAATTTCTTACTGCTGACTTCTATTCATTGCCATTATCATTTCTTGTCTTCTATGGAGAATTTCCCATTTATTTTCTTCTTCATGATTTGGCTTTTGCTTGTCCTCCAAGCCAGAGCAGCTTTTTTGCCAGCTCAGCCTTCTCTGTTTTCCATGGGATTGTGGTTCCTCTGTGTAGGGAGGAAAATGGTCTTGAACAGCTCCCAATTATCAGTCACATATTCCTGCTCAAATTCTTTCTTTCAGTTGTTTTGCTTTGTAATTATTTTCAGCTTTGTTAAGCTGGCATTGGAAATCATCAAGTAGATACATTACTCATTTGGACTTTATTCTATTTGCACATAACAAATGTAATCAAATCAGTCTCTTGTACCTAAGCTGCTGCTATATTTTTACATTCTGTCATCAGTTCCCCTTGATCTGCAAAAATGAGGTCTAATATAGAATTTCTTCTATGTTAGATGCAATTGTTTTTGTGTCTGGATATTTTCAAGTATAATTTTAGGAATTCCGAGCACATTTTTAGAGTTTGCAGCACAAGGCTCCAACATATGGCTTTCAAAATGAAATCCCCATAGAAATGCAGCTCTCTTTCTTGAGTGGAATAACTATGTTTACAATAGCTCAGTGCTACATGAAAATGATAGTGTTGTTAGCAATACTGAACAGAATTCTGAAGAGTTCAATAAATATTTCTGCTCCTTACAAGGGAAAAAGGGAGACTGTGTGATCATGTCCTTTAACAATAAAGCACCTTTTATATCGAATAAGGATTGTATAGCAGCTCTTAATTAGAGATAATAAATGCCAGCAAGTTACATCTGTGGGGAAGAATTTCAGCTGTGTGCCATTATTTTTTAAGGGATAAACAAGGTGGCTCACAGGACTAAGGGTTTTTCTGCCTGACATTAATCCTAGACAAAATAATGGAATTGCTGATAGGGCATGTAATTAGTAAAGAATTAAAGGGATTAATGCAAGTAGTGTCAATCAACATGGGCTTAGAGAATATAGTTCTTGTCTAATTAGATTTTTTTTTTTTCCCCTGGGAAGATTACAAATTGTGTTGATAAATGTAATAGTATAGATATGATAAACTTCTGGGAAGGATCCTGATGTGATCTCATGGCTGACCCTGCAGGTTGGAGCAGGTGACCTCCCGAGGCTCTTTCCAGCCTGGAACACCCCGTGGTCCCTTGCAAGAACTGCCTTTGGCTACAAATATCTTCTCATACGAGACTGGGATGATAGCAAACCAATTAGGCACCACTGAAATAGGTAAGAAAGTGCTGTTTTAAATGGAAATTCACCAGTGAATGGACACGCTTCTGATGGAGTCCTGGGGGTTATCACAGATCTACCTCTGTGGTGAGGTCAGAATTTGAAGATCACTGAAATGAAAGACAGATCACCAGAGCAGAATGATTTGGGTCCCATCAGTAACCTAAACGAAAACAAGCAACAGGTTTTAATAGGACCCATGTTGAGCTGAGCCACGTCCAGGGAGCAGCTGACACTGAAAAAGTGTGGAGCTGTGGGACCCTCAGCAAGCACAGACCCTTGTGTGAGAGTGTGACAGAGAAGAAAAATGTCATGTTTGGGGGCATAAAACCAGGAATATTTGAGACAAGGAGGAAGGGACTCCTCCTGCAGTTTCCAGTTGAGGCTTTGCCAGTTCAAGGAAAAAGTTGTCAACCAAATTTGGAGAGAATTGGGAAAAAAAGACTCATTAAATGATTGGAAAGCACATCCACCCACTGGAGACTGGAGGAGACACTTTGCATCATCCAGCTGAGAGGAAGGTGACAGAGAGTTTTGATCACTCTGATGGACAGAAACATAAATACAGTGAGAAAGCTGAGTTCAGTCCAGCAAATAAAGGAAATAAAACCCAGCAGAGAGAAACCAAAGGTAGAGGAACTCAGACTAGACATAACCCACACTCAGCAGCGAGGGCAATTAACCACTCACAACAGCACACTGAGAAATATGAAGCTCTCTGTTTCACTGGAAATTTTTACATGGTTTTTCTTTTCCTGGTATTCCTGCTCTAGTTTTAGAAGGAATCAATTCTGGGAAGTCTTGTGACCTTGTGTTATCCAAGGGGTCAGAAGTCAAAATCACAGTGGTCTCATCTGGTTTTGTCATCGATTACTCCAAGGGCCTCTGGCATGATGTGTGCTCCCAGCTCAGCTGCCTGTGTCCCACACAGGAGGAGGAGGGCTCACAAAAATAGGCTGCTCTAGAAGTGGTTCAGGAGTTTCATTTGTTTCTTACCAGCTTTGATGAGGGTTTTAGGAAAAAAAAAAAAAA
>VWYO01022670.1:497-21882 GCA_013400275.1 Rhadina sibilatrix | reverse complement strand
CCAGCCAAACAAACAACCCAAATCAAACCAACAAAAAACCCCAAACAAACAAACCCCCCAAAAAACAAAAAACAACAAAAAACCCCACAAACAAACAAAAAACCCAAAAAAACCCAAAAACAAACAAACAAAAAAAACCCCACCCCAAAACAAACCCTCCCCAAAAAACCAAAAACCAAACCAACAAAAACAAAACAACCAACAAACAATGAACCTAGGACTGAATTTTCTGAAAACCTTGTCATTTACTAAAGCATTATGGATACAGATTAATTAAATCACTCAGCCTCTTATTGATTCCTCCCCCTCTTTGGAGACCAGAGGCACATCCACACACAGGCTCCACTCCCTCCCCAGTAGGGACTGGTCCTGATGAGGTTGATGTCTACTGATGCTTTCCACTGACTGAGGAGACACCCAAGACTAAAGGTAATGTTCAGAGGGTGAAGTGAGGAGAGATGAATGCCCCCTGAAACTGGTGCCCACAGCCCACGGGTCCTCTAATGGGCTTTATTCTCATGTGGCTGTTAATTCCTGTTCTGATTCAGCTCTGAAAGTGCCCAAATGTTTTTAAACTCCTGATTATTTTCAAGAATTCACCTAGACGTTTGGAAACAGTAGGGGAAAAAAAAAAAAAGAATAGCAGCCTGTGAATGAATGTGATTAACGGGTCATGGTTATTCCCAGATCTTTCTTTTTAATATAATTACTTCATTACAGCACAGCCGTGTCACAGAACTTCTATAAATAAGTGCTGATTTCTGGCTGCTTGGACTCTTTAAAGTCCAGATCTTGGAGAGGAAAAGAAATTTGGAATGGAGAAAAATAGCAATTAGGGTTAAATGGTAAAATGGCGAGTTAATGTGTAGGGAGTAAAACTCCTTTTAGTGGAAAATGTTTTTTGTGTTAACTTTTGTAAGAAAACAGTTTTCCATACTTGTCAGGCTTGACAGTTAAAGTTAATGGTGTTAAAAAACAGAGTACTGAAAAATGTTCCCCTCGGTGTGAAAGATTTATTCAATGAGAGTTTGCTTGAAAAGTTATTTTGGCTAAGGGTGCTGGCTTTTGCCTAATGCTTGGAACAAAGATCCTTGCTGTGTTACTGGGATGGGGACAGCCTCAAATTTATGATTTCCCAATTAAGGTGACGTGACCTATTTTGTTGTATTGTTGACCCCTTTTTGAATAGAATGCCACTCTTTTAAATGTATTTTTTATTTTTCCCCTTCAGGAAAACCACATCAAGCAAATGCTGATCTCACTCTGCCTGGAGTAAAGCTTGGGACGTGCTGGGATGCTCAGAGGCAGAACTTGTGAGTTAATCTGCACTGAAAGCAGAGTGAATAGTGAGTTGAACAGTTTCTACCCATTACATGTTATTTAGCAAAGTAGTTAGAGCCTGAAATTCCCCCTGTCATATTTGTGTGGCCAAAAAAGGCTGTCCAGTAGCAGAGCTGCCTCTCCCTTGGCTGTGGTGGAGGCAGAGGTTTGTAAAGGAGTTGAGTGGCAGCAGAGGCATGGCTGGGTGCTCTGGGGATCTTTACTCAGCCATTTCTGGCTGCCTGGTAACTCACTGGGGAGGGAAGGGTTTTTCACAGCTGCCCATCAGTCCTACAGACATGGAGCTGCTTGATCTGACAACCTGCTTGCTCCTTACTCACCCCAGGACTTAAAAAAAACAAAAAAAAATGATGCCTCATTGTGGTATGAGGTGGAAGCTGAGGGCAGTTTCCCTTTCAGCATCAGAGGGTTTTGTCTCTTGAAGCATCCTCTGGATTTTCATCTGCTTGTGGCCCTGATAAATCAGTGGTTTCCCTGAATGAGGCTGTGGGGACATTCATGCTGGTTTTGTTCTGATTGTGGCCCAGGTTCTTCCAAAGCAAAGGCTCATGAATGGGTTTTTGAAATCTGTCTGCCCACTGTCCCCCTTTTCAGCCCCCTAGTTTAGTGCTGCTTTTTTTTATCATTTGGACCTCTCAAAGTATCTGAATTCTATCTGTTAAAGGACCTTGTAAATATGGAATCAGCATAGGTTGGCAGAGGTCCACTGGCCTCCAACAAAAGGTGGTTGGCACCATTTGGGAATCTATTCTGCTGTTTAGAATAAATTTCATCAAGAGAGCCCAGAGAGGCAGAGATTAAAATTAATAGTGTTAAAGGTCTGGTTTAAAGCCCACCCTTGTCAGAAATGATATTTTCCTGAGTTCATATTGAGCAGGACTGCATTGCATGGCTCTTTCAGAAGAAAGCCATAAACCCCTTGAGGCTTCCACGCTCCCTGGGCAGGTGGATGTGCAGGTTCTGTGTTGAATGCACAGTTGTGGAACTGCTGCTCTTTCCAGCCCTCCCATTTGCTTTATCCTCTTCGAATTCTGGAGAGTTTGGTTGCAAAGAGAAAGCAGATCGTGGAGCCCTCACTGTAAACATCTGAGAGTGCAATGTGGGCTTGGTTTAAAGGTTTCCCAGTGATGTTTTTAATCCTTCAGTAAATTAAACTCTGAATGGTACCAAGACCCGAGACCCCAGTGATGTGGGGCGAGGGGGGGCTGAGGGGCAGCAGTATCTGGAAGCTTTTGTACATGTGGGGTTTCAACTCTTGTAGCTAAATTAATAAGTTAACAAATTTAATTATTAATAATTAATAATAATAATTAATAATAATAATGCAAGGCAGAGCTGGAGCCTCTCACCCTCCTCCAGCTACACCTCACTGGAGGCACTGCAGTGATCTTGCTCGGATGGATTCTGGGATCAGCAGCAGGTTAGAGCCAGGGAAGAACATTGATTATATCCACCTTCACACCTGTCCAAGAGGGGCTTTGTTAATGTTAGAGCTGAGTCAGAGTCCCTTGACTTGGTAGGTGGATGTGTTTATCCTGGAGAAAATCCCACATTCCTCACTTGGTGAGCTCTGAGAACCCATATTTACCAGTGCAAGGGGCTGGGGAGAGCAAGGAGGTGGCAAGGCCCACATGGATAAAGTCATTAAAGTACTACTTTGACATCTCCAGGAGCGTTGGAAGATTTTCAGATTGACAAGGATCTGAGCGAAAACTTTTCACCCTGTGGTCCCCAGAATGGTTCCTAAATCCAGCTTTAGGTCCTGTCATAAAAGAAGACTGATTTCTGCTGGCACTGAAGAGCTGCATCTCTGAATTGTGAGTGCTGCTGGTGCAGAGAGCCTGAATGCCCAGAGATGGAGTCAGAGCCCAGCTTTGTGCTCCTACAGCTGAAATCCAGGCACCAGATGACTTCTTTTCCTGCAAACCACGTTGCTCATGGATGTTTTCTTGAGGTACGAAAGCTTTTTATGAAGATTGATTTCAAGTTAGCCTCCTACCTACCCTCTGTGCCAGAAACCCTCAGGAAAAATAAAACTGACCCCAAAATGAACTGACCTCCTTGCTGATAGAGAGTTTTCCTTTTAGCTCAATTTATGAGTGTGGGTTTGGGCTGGTCACTGCTGTGCCTGGCTGGCTTCAGAGCCATCTGCCTGCTGTTGGGATTCCTCTTCAGCCAGACTTCAGATGGTCCTTCTGGCAGGAGAAGGCCAGGTTCTCAGCGACCTGGTGTCAATACATGCCATAAATGGAAGGAAATTATATTGTTACCTGTTTGGAAGCAATGTTGCAGCTCTCTGTGTGGAAAGGAAAAATGTCCCCAATGTGTTTAGCATCATTATCATTATTATTATTATTATAACCCATCATCTTCTCTTGAATGTATAGGTGACCTTCAAAAGACTCCAAACTGCAAGGAATTTAGCTTTTTTTTTTTTTTCCCTTTTTTCCCCCCCAGAAATATGTTTGCTTTTAATGACATTTTCATCTATAAAAGCTAAAAATAACATGCCTTATTAAAGGCAAGGCACTCTGGGACAGAGTTTGCTCTTTTTTTGGCTGAGAAGGTAAAATTCTCCTCCGAGAGGATCACGTTTTCTGTTGGGTTTGGTGTTTTGTCTGCCTGCCAGCTGCAATTTTGTGTGGCTGTGGAAAGTGGAGGGGACCCGTGAAGCACCATTGACAAAGCTGGGACTCTGAGGGGCTGATGCCTCCTCCCTGCATGGAGTGCAGTTGTTGCTGCCTCCTCCTTTTTGTCAGGAGGAGGGGAAATGATGCCAACACAGCTCATACAAGCCCTCAAGCCCATCACACTGGTCTGTACCTGGACTTTTCACACCTTTGGTGTCACCAGAAGATGTTTCTAGTTGCAGTCTAGCATTGTACAGCAAAAATCACAACTGAGTTGTGAAACTGAAACAGCTGAGTTACTGCTTTGGTTTGGGGAGGGAGGGAATGGCTGAAACAGCAATAATTTCAAACATTTGTGGCACACCAACGTGCAGCAATTCAGTCTAAATCCTCACCTTACTTCCTACTCAAAGCTTTGTCCCACACACCTGGGCTGAGGCTGAACCAGATTGGACTTTCTCTCACCTACTGAGATGCATTTGAGTTGTTTCCAGTTTCTCATCTCTTACTGATTGTTTTAAGGCAGTCACAGGTGCAGTTCAGGGCAGGTTACCTGTCTTCTGAAGAGCAGTAAAAGGAGCTGGAATATTATACACAAGGGAAATTGCCACCCTTCTCTTTTTACTGCAACAACTGGGCATGGTTTCAGAACGTTAAGGTGTATATAAAGTAATTTAAAGTCAAAAAACAATCGTAGTGAGGAGATTTTTGCTACTGATGAGCTCTCCAGTATGTTCTCCATTCCCCATGTGAGCTCCTGCCCTGATGAGGAGAGCTTTTCTTAGTGCTCCTCCACACTATTGGCTTTTTTTACATGCTGGTCTGTTTTAGGCTGCATGTGGTGCTTAGATAGAGAAAAAAAAAACAACCAAAAATCAGCAGCAGGAGTGATTTGTGAGGGACACCCAGCACATAAGAGTTAGCTGGTCATGCTGTTGCAGGACATCTTTGCCTCCATAATCAGGGGCTCGTTTCCCAGGAGACCTTGTGCCCCCTTCACGAGTTTCTGAAAGATTCTGCGGGGGGTTGAAATGTTTTTGCAGCTGATCCACATGAAATACCATCAGGTTAAAGGAAGAGAAAAGCCACGTTTGCTGGATTATGGCTTCCAAATCCTTCAGCTTCTGGAGAGGGCAGGAAAGGGATCGGAGAGGGAATCACGACTGGAGCAATTAATCTCACTGCAGCTTGGACGGCCCCCATCACAGGCTGACAGTGATTTATGAGCAAGGCTTTCATATTTTTCTACTCAGTCTCGTGCAGGAACTAAGTTAGATCTGCCCCAGTGTAAGCTGGGATCGTTCCCTGGGGGCTGAAGGTCTTTGCCAGCCTTTCTGGGGACAGTTTGTGACCTCCCACCATTGTTGGGAGACAAGGGTGCTGCTCCTCTGCCTTGCCTGTAGTGGGATGGTCATGTGAGATGGGCAGCAAGGTCTGGAGCTGTTCTCATTCTCACCACTGACTGCCCATGAACAAATCTCATTGATGAAGAGGAACAGGAGCAAGTAACCCGAGCTGAAGAAGCTCCACCGTATAACCAAGTGCCAGCAGAAGAAACATGGACTGTGCTGAAATGGGGGAGGCTCCTCCATGGGTTCAGCTGTGGATTAAAACTGGTCAAGCCAGGGCTGCTCCTGTCCCTTGTTTCCTTGGAGCAGAGCCTGATCCCCACACCTGGCTCCACCCTCCCATCAGGGAGTTGTAGAGAGTGGAATTTCACAGAATTCACAGAATCACCAGGTTGGTTCAGACCATCCCAGCTGCTGGCGGGACAGCCTTAGGTCTAAATTCACCTTTCTCAGCCATTTTGAAATTGGAGATTGCTGAATTTCTGCTGAAATGCAAACAGCATCTTTGCCTCTGATCTCATTCATTTCCTGAAGCTGCCCTTGCCTCTTTCTTTCACCCAAATCCAGACAGAGGCTTCCACGAGGTCTTAAGCAGCCTTAGAACATTTCCCCAGATGATTTTCATTTCCTTCTGCCTCTGCCCTTCTCCAATCCAGCTGGGAGCTGAGGTTTCCAAATACCTTGAAGAAAGGCTATTCTTGTGGTTTTGCTACAAGCTTCAGGGGAATTCACAGGGAATATTTCTTCAAGTGTTCAGTCTTGCTTTCTAGGTCTTGCAGCTTTAGACAACTTATCAAAATGTCGATGCTGAACTGAATTAGTGAACTACTCGAAGATTTCCTGTCACTTATAATATATTTGGGTGTCAAACTTGGAGCTGATGGGGGTGTTTGTGGGTTAAAACCACTTTTGTGCAGGGCAATGTCCTGTTGAAGCCAAAGGACAGATACCATTCAGAGGAGAAAAGTCAGTCCTGGACACACTCAAATGTCCTAACCACAGCTAAGCCTGTTCTAACTTCCCTGCCAAAACTTTTTTTTTCATTAAAAAAAAAAAAAATAATAAAAATAAAAGAAGTATTTTAATTAAATACAAATTTCTGTGGAATATATCTGCTGCTTTCAACAGGCAGCCACGCTTTAGCGGTAACTCAAAGCCAGACCATCGTGGCTCAACAGCACTATTTACATTTGAAAGCTTTTCAGTTGAAAATGTGTATGTTTTGGAATTGAAAAATCTGTTTTATGGCTTTTCATTTTTATGGGAACACTGGAAAAAAATTCTGCTTCAGGGAAGGACTATTCTGACTCTAGTAAGATTTTTATTCTCCGAACCAAGCACTGTTTTCTCAAAGAGACATTTTTTACATGTCGTTTCTCATGTATTTTTCTTCCCTCTTGCCTCTCGGACCATTTCCCTTGACTTGCTTAACCCTGCTTGAAAACCACTATGAGAAATGGGGTTTTGTGTTACTGGCTCTGTTGCCTGGCTCGCTGTTTTGGGCAGTTAAACAAACATCCTGGAGAGCTCCCTGGCCTGACTGCAGCCACAAAAATCCAGGCTTCACACTGAAAACAGGCCTGAAAGGTTATTTTCAGGCCCGAGATATATAGCAGCACTTTATCCACCTGAGCCCAGCCTCTGCTGAACGATCCAGTGCTCTGGGCAGGGCAAGCCCCGATGATTTTAATATAAATGGGTATGACAAGATGAGAGGCCAAACGCTGAGTGGATTTAATCATCTGACAAGTGCAATGATTAATCTTAAATATTCTGTAGTCAGTCCCAGAGTGGAATTTTCTCTTTAGAAATGAGGCCATCGGCCACGGACGTTTATTTGCCGGCAGCCGTGGCCACGGTGTGCACAGCAAACTGAGGGAGCTCTGGTTCTGTGTGGAGCTGTTAGCAGTGACAGACGATGAGTTGTTAAATCCCTGCACAGCTCATCAGGCATGGGAAGGTGCTCCCAGCCCGGGGTGGGGCTCTCCCTTTTCCTGGAGAAGGGCTGGGGACATGTGGGCTTTCCACAAATGGTGGGATTTTGCGTTGCCACGTGCTGCTGCCTTTGCTTTCTTCAGGCTGGGGTTCTTTCCTGTAGCTCCTTCCCCTTCAGGGTGCTGCTTAAGGAATCTTTTTATTTGGCAGAGAGTCACGCTGGCTCCCTGTGCACGGGAAGGCTGAAGGGGAGATGGCAGGGCCAGACTCTGTGCCTGGTGGGGGACATTTTCATTCTGGAGTTGGCCTCTGGCATTTCTCACACGTGAGTCTGGTTTCCAGCCCAGATCCGGGCCAGAGCAGGCAGTGAAACTAGATTTCCAGTGACTTCAGTAGCCCCCCACAATCTCATCTCCCAGTCTGACCTGGGCAAAGCTGGGACATGTCCAAAGAAGGTCAACAAAGCTGGGGAAGGGGCTGAAGCACAGATGAGGAGCAGCTGAGGGAGCAGGGAGAGGGGCTCAGCCTGGAGAAAATGTGAGAATTGGATTTGTAGAGAATTCTCAAAGCCTGACTGGAAGCTCACACAGTCTTGTACACCTGTGTGCAAACTCTGAGCTGAGCTGTGCTGGCTGAAAAAGGCCATGGGGTAGAGAGGACATTGCTGAGAGAGAAATGGAACTGGAAACAAGTTTCAAACAACGACCTTGCAAACAGAGCAGATATTTTGGAGAATTAGAACTGTGAAAGATGCATTGTAGCCAGACCACGTGGGGTAAAATAATCGGTGATTGGTGTTGGAAGTATCAGCAGCATTGTGTGGCAAAAGCTGATGGGCTGAAAAACGTTTATAAGGTGTAACAAAGAAATAGTTTGGCTTCTGATAGAATGGTGTTGAGTTCTACATCTCCTGTGTCTCACCCTTCTCAGAGATTGATAATGGAATAAAATCTTTAAAAACGCCCCTCAGTTGCCCTGTCTCTGTAGAGCTGGGTTTTCCCAACACCTGGGCAAAGCTGGAATGTGTCCAGAGAAGGGCAGCAAAGCTGGGGAAAGGGCTGAAGCACAAATCTGATGAGGAGCAGCTGGGAAAGGGGCTCGGGGAGAACTTTTGGCTCTGCACAACTCCCTGACAAGAAGATGGAGCCAGGTGGGGGTGAGGCTCTGCTCCCAGGGAGCAAGAGGCAGGACAAGAAGAGAAAACCTAAAGTTGCACCAAGCAGGGTTTAGATTTTCCATTTCTTCACTGAAAGGGTGGTCAAGCAGTGGTGCTGGGCAGAGAGTCCTTGCAGAGCCTTCCTTTGAGTGCTCACAATGACCCATCAAGCAATGCTGGGGCTCAGTGTTCAGCAGACAATGTGGAGAAAGCTTGACAAATGAGATTTGTTAGAGCAGGCACTGCAGAAAGTCAGGGCCATGAAAAATGTAAGCCTAATACAGATTATTCATGGTGTGCTGGGATTTCCTGACGGGGTGTTTCAGGAGACCTGCGTGACCTGGCTTGGGTAAAGATCCTCCTGAAGCAATGCTGATGAGCTCCTGTGAAACCTGAGGGGAGAAAAACTCGCAGGCACTGGTGCTGAAGCTGAAGTTGGTCTTGCAAACAAACACTTGATTTGGGATGGCAGTCCAGTGTGGAGCAGGTGAAAGAAAGGCTACAGTGCAAGTGCCCACAGGGCCATCAGTGGGGCAGCAGGGTGAAAATGGGTTTATTTAAAGGAAAACATGTTTTGTACAAATCCTCCATGCTCCCAGATCAGTGATGTATCCATATTGACTCTGGAAACCTGGCTGCAGCCATTCTGCATCAGTTTGATCAAATGATGCCTCTCATTCATGACTGGACTTGAACCCCACCACTTTTAAGGGAAAAAAAAAAAAGTGGTGTGGTGCTCTGGATTCTTTCTGCTTGATAGTATCCAGGCAGCCTGTCCACCATCTCTTTGAGAAGCAGCACTTGCTGCTTCCACATGACAGGAGAAAAATGTTTTAAAGAGCAGTATTAATAATAATAGCAACATTAAAGTGTGGGGAAGGATTACAAAGGTAATTCTGAGATCCTTCTCAGTAATGCAGGCTATTAACAAAAGATAATCACCTTTAAGTTAGTCACCTTTAGCCCTGGAGTAAAATGGAGGCACAATTATTCAATGCAGTACAGAAGTAATTTAAAAAGAGATGGATGAACGGTCGGCTCACTCAGTTCTGGCTTGGGAAACCAGCCAGGGCCATGCTCAAAAGGGAGGAAAACTGAGTGAAAAGAATGGCAGCAATAAGTGAGTCATTCCTGGTGTCCTTTTCTCCATCCTTCCATCAAATCTGGAGTTATTCACTCTTTGGAGCATGAAAAGTGAAAGGGGGAAAAATAAGAGAATCACGTTGAAAACAGCTCTTCATGTTCCTTTTCTGAGTAGCTTTGGGAGGCTTTTTTACTTCTAGACTGCCATGAAACATCTAGGTCTATTCTTTGTGTCAGAGTGCAGGGCTTTTGTCATCAGGAACCGCTGGCCACGCTCATCCTTTCTGTCTTGCTGGGTCTGCAGCAGAGGGGCAGCCTGAAGAATGAGATGGGACGAGTCAACAGCCAGCTGAACATGAGCCAGCAGGTGGGCAAGAAGGACAATGGCTCCTGGCCTGGGTCAGGAATGGTGTGGCCAGCAGGAGCAGGGAGGTCATTCTTCCCTGTACTTGGCACTGGAGAGGCCACACCTCGAGTGCATTGTCCNCTGCTGGGGAGGTGGTGGAGTCACCATCCCTGGAGGTGTTTAAAACAGGGCTGGATGTGGCACTGGTGCCATGGTTTGGTTGAGGTGTCAGGGCTGGGCTGGATTCGATGATCCTGAAGGTCTCTTCCAACCTGGTGATTCTGTGAATTCTGTGAATTCTGTGAATTCTGTGAAGAGTTGTGTATGGAAAAGACAGCATGTCTACTGAAAGAGGGCTCAGGGGCCAAGGGAATTGTCATCAGCAGGGCCAAAAAGACGTGGCCAGCTTGCTGTGCTGGAAGCAGGAGTCTCTTTCTTCACAGCTGCTGTGGGACCCCTTACCTTGTGTCCGTACCCTGCCCTCTTCCCAGAAACTGGACTAGGGTTGCTGGCGTACAAGGGCTTTCTAGTTTTTGTCAGGTTGCTTCTGAGTGCTCCCTTGCTGGTTTTTGTTCTTTAAAAGGGTTATTGGAGTTTTATGCTAGGCAGAAGGAATGTGTGGACTCTGGAAGCAGTTATGAGGTTTCAAAAATTACTTTGAAAGGTCTTTCAAGCTGCAAGGACGAGCAGTTGGGGCCCTTGGAAATGCCCAAGGCAGAGCTGCAGCCACATGCAAGTCCCCTGGACAAGCTGGCTCTGATTCGCCATCTGAACTTGCATTCAAGCAAATAAAATTCCCACTTTTAACCTTCCCACTGATTTTCTTTCCCACAGAAAGAAGCACTGGAGCTGGGCATCCAAACCCATCCGTTTTCTCTGTGTTGCCTCCATGAGGAACAGCAGGATGACAGGAGGGCACGAGATGAAGAGGGACTGGCAAGGCTCGTGGCACATGGCTCAGCCTGACCCTTACCCTGGAGCAGCTGAAGAAGTCTGTGAGAGATTAGCAGGTATGAGAAACTGCAAACTGAATAAATTCCTTGGGGAAGAAGCTGAGAGTTGCTGTGAGAGGCATTGTGAGTGGCCACTAATCCTCCAGTCAAAGGGAGAAGTCCAATCCAGACCAGTCCAGAGTAGGATAAATTCTGTGTCTCTGTTTTATGTCCTGCCTGTGCAAATGAGGGGCTTTGCCTGCTCATTCCTGCACTGTCCCCCAGTGGCTCTGTCTGGACTGCTGCCTGGCTTTATAGCACCATGGTAGGAGCTCAGAACATGAATATTCTCAGAGATATTTCTGCACTGCTAGCTCCGATTACTTCTTTTCCATTGCGCAGCTCACGGGCAGGCTCCTTACCAGAAGCTCCTGAGCTGGTGGCCTGCCTGGTCTAGACACCCCCAAATCCTGTTTTTAGTGTTGTTACTGAGTGCAAACATCCCTGTCCTGGAGTAGGGGGTTGTGTGAGAGCAGTGCTGCTGAGGGAGTCCTTCAGAGGGGATTGAGGGGTATGGGAGAGCCTGTGAATGTCCACCAAGAGGTTTTTTTGGTGGACCCTAACCACAGTTCTGTGGTTACTGAGCATGGCCAGGATCTGTGTGGAGCTAGAAGAGAACTCTCCTTGCACTGACTGGCACGTGGAGGGTGAGAGGAAGCAGAGAATTGGTATCTGGGGAGAGAGGAAACTGGTATCTGCCTTTGCAGCTGGAGATGTTTGATGACAAACCTATCAGTTTGGGTTTTGTCGGTGTGTTTGGGTGACACATAGCACTATGGGAGGCTAGCAAGGGGCAGGGACAGGAGGAGAGGGAGGTGTGGGGTCTGTCCCTGCTGGCTGCACAGCTCAGTGGATCCGAGGAGGGCTGCACTGTGTCTGGAAATTCTCTGTACGCCCATCAGCTCCTTCACTGTCAGCGACTCTGAATCCTCCAGCCAGGGTGATAAACATTTAGGAGACAACCCAAGGAACCATAACCACTGCAGAAACCTCTCCACCCCATGGCAGGTTTGGACATTTCCACCCAGAATTTCTCTCCGGGGTTTTTGGGGGCAGTACCTGCTCGGGACTCTTCACCCCATAAAACCTTGGTCATTGTCCACCCCGTACTTCAGGCTCATGGTCAAGGCCCTGGTGGAGAATATCTCAAGAAGGCAGACAAATTAGCTGTGTAAAAACTGAGTGCATTGATTGCCCTCAGCTGTTAACCCTTGGTGTGCTGTACAGGGGCCAAGCTCTGACCTCATCACTCCCTGTGCTGTGGGGTTTTCTGGATGCCCTTGGCCTCCAGAACTGCTGAGGTGGGTGGGTGCTGCTGCCTGTGCTGGCCCACGTGAGCTCCTGGAGATGTGTTTTGCTGCCTTCCTGCTGTATCACTGTGTTTTAGAAGCCTCATGTAATGGGTGGCACCGAGTTTTTATTGGGTATTGTGTGGGAGACACTTTTTCCTGGAGGATGTCCAAGCTGGATCAAACCCCCAGCAACTTTCCCTGTTGTGTGAAAATGAGGAGCACAGAGGTCTGGGCAATGTCTTGTGGCTCTTAGAGTTGTTTGTGTACCACATTCCTGTTGAGAACAGTGTGGTTCTGGGGAAAGAAAAAAGGGGAAGAAGCTGAAAATCAAATCCTTCATGTGCTTTGTTCACCTGAAACCCAAAGCAATTTGTGAGTTCACTTTCAATATCTTTGTATTAAAGCAGACCTTTTTTTTTTTCTTTCCCATAGAAATTGCTCTCAGGTTCTTGATCAGCTTGAATAAGCACAATGCCTTCCCTTGTCAGAGGGGCCCACTCCAGCCGTAAATCTGATGTTGAGAAATTAGATTTCTCTACTGCTCCCAAGCTGTCATCAGAGGAGTGAGACAACAGCCACTCGTGGGGAGAGCTGTGTGTGGCACTGCTGGCATCTGTCTGCCTGAGCAGGCGCCAGGCTGGGCTTCCTTAGCTCACCAGAAAGGGAGCTTTGCCCTTCAAATTCTTACAGGATTTGAGGTGAATGAGCTGAAAGAGCTGCAGACAGAACCTGGGCACCAGGAGCCATTCAGCTCCTGCTGCACCCAGCTAAGGCAGGGCAGAGAATCCAAGTTTTAGAGCTGAAAACAGTGTTTCCATCTTTCAAAAGCCACGGCAAGGATGGGGTGGTGTCTGATCCGTGCCTGGTGGTGGTGGAGTGTCCCAGCCACCTGCTGACCTTTGGGGCTGGGGCCAAACTCGTTTTAAAACTACTAAGAGAGGACTCACAGCTTCCACTGGTCACTGTGGCACCAAGATACCACAAAACAGGTCCTCAACTCCAGAGACTGCTCAGAAGAAAAAGTTAAAAAACATAAATACATTAATACAGAACTCTTTGCTCTGCTTTTGATGGTCTTTACTGTTCATGTCTTCGGGATTTTCTCTGCAGACATAAAATTCAGAAGAGCATTTATAAATGAAAAAAAAAATAAAAAAATTAAAGCTGAGATTTTCTTGGAATCACATGTTTCCAGACACAGGGGACCTGAGAGTAAAGCTCCAGATATAATCCTGAGATTTGGCAGTGCTCTTTGTAGCATATTAAGTGATGGTCTACAGCATTCGTTAATTGCTGCGGGCTGAAAACCGATCCTGGCTCCCAACAGAGGTCTTCTGCTCATTCTCAATACAGAAGTTTCTCCAGTTCTTCTGGAGTGGGGAGTGGGAAATATCACTTTCTAAAGGGCATAGGTACAAATTTACAAAGTGATATAACCTATGGACAGCTTGAACAATGCTCTTAATTGTTTTATTCAAAACGAAATTTGAGCAAAGGCAACTAAAATGATCTACTGATGGGTTCCTCAATAATTGTACAGGTTATTTTGTCTTCATGAGCCTTGAAAATCTGTCTAAGACCAGAGAGTAGGCTGCTGGTTAAAACAGGGCAGTCTGTGAGCTGGACTTGATGGACACATGCAGAATCAATCCACGTTTCTCCTCCCACTCCCCTGTGGATCGGCCTCTGTGCAGTCCCAGGAGAGGCAGTGTCACCTGCCAGGTACAGCACCACTCTGTAAAGCAAAGGAGAAAATAATTCTCTTTTAAATGTTCATTAATTTTGGATTATTTACGGACCCTAGAACAGGCACTCCTCTGAGTTGTCTGCTTAGGCACAAAAGCTTTTGGGGCAGCAGCTTCTGTCCTAGGTTTGGCATGAGGGGACCCTGCTGCAAGTCAGGGTAAGGTTTGGAGTTGGGAGGTGAGCTCATTTCTCTCCATTAGGATGGATTTATGGCAGCTGAACCTGTTGTCCTTGACCACAGTGGAGATATTCTCTAGGTTCCACTGGAAGCCTTGTCCTGTGGCTCCTTGCAGGTGTAGGAGGGGCAGGACTGCCTGGATGAGAGAAGTGATTTGCTGCAGAGCTGTCAAACACAATTCTTAGGGCACAGGGCAGGGAAGCTGCTCTCTTGTCCTGCTTACAGCCAAGTCCCCATTATTTTTACAAGCATCCTCCACCTGCTCCTGGGCCTGACTCTGCCATTGCCAAGGCTCTGCTGTGGCTGTCTGTCACTGCTGAGCAGCTCTCCGTGGCTGGAGATGTTGCCTTTTGCTTTTTGGCACCGTGCAGGGATCTCCCAGGTCTGGTACCTTGGGGAAGTCAACATCCCGTGGAGCTTCTCACACTGAAAAACCAGCAGCAATTGGCTGTGGAGGGGGAAACTGGGGCAAAAAGGTGATTTATCTCAGGTGGGGAAGCCTGTTCTCCTGTCCCCCTGTCCCTGCCCTTGCTCTGCTGATGCACCCAGAGCTGGTGGCTCCCCGGGGTTTTGTCTCCATGCAAGGGCTGACACGTTCCAGCGAGCTGCCACACAAACACAAACATCAAAGGGCTGGCATGTGTGTGTGTGTGCGTGGTGTTTTTTTCTGAAGCAGCTTTCTAGGTTTTACTGGGCCATAAAACACAGCGACGAGGATATAAAAACAAAGCTGTGATGGACTTAGCAGAGAGCCAAAGCGAGGGAGGGGAGAGATGATGAAAATGAGAGAAAGGGTTATGAGCGAGGAATGATGTATCAGCTCCGTGTCAGGAGGAACAGATTTTGGAATAACTGTGAAGAGCATAAAATGACTGGTTTAGTCATTAAGGGGGGGGTAGGGGTGTGTGTGTGTGTGGGGGAATCACAGAAAAAAGAAAGAGAAAAGGAGAGGAAAAAAAGCCGGATAAAAATGAGTAAAGGAGGGAACTTCAAAGCATAAATTTCTCGACTGCATGACACTGATGTTTTGAACAGTTGCTCTGTGTGAGATAGCAGCAGTGATTTTAATGAACTTTAAAGAGCAGGATAAATAGGAGCAAACAAAGAAAGACGATCGCATTAGCTCAGAGCGAGGCACCGAGCTAATTGACTGAACAGGATTGAAATGGCAGGTTATTATTTTTTTCTTTTTTTATTTATGGGTATAAACCTATTTTTCTATTTGGGCTTAAGAAAATGGAATAGAATAAACCCGAGCATCTCAATTTGGCTTTTCAAGGGAATCAAATGCTTGCTTGATTTCCGTGAAGAACGTGAGCTGACAAGCCAAAGGGCAGAGAAATAGTGCAGCAGAGAAAGCAGGAGCCTTTTGCTGGCCTGTAAGGGGGCTGGGTGTGTAGAAGAATTCATTTTAGTTTGAGATGCACAGACTCTCTCTGATGTTTCAAATGGATTTCACAGTGCTGCTGCATGGGGACTCAGAGGATCAGAACCACCAGAAATGGGGCGAAAACAGGTCACCTTCTTCCCAGAGTGGGTCACCTCACTCTCATCCTGGGCTGGAGATTTTCTTAGGCTTTGGGTTTTCAGCTTAGAGCATTCATTTGTACTCGAGCTGCTTCTGGCTTTCACTTCAGCTGTGGGCTCCATGTCCCCACTGCTGTGGGCAGCAAATGTGCAGAAGCAGCTGCTGGGGGAGGTGATGCTGCTCCACGTGTGGCAGCCACTCCTGGGCTTGGGTAGCCTGGGGTATCACTGATGGCTGCCTTCCTGGACTTATATATACTCAATTAAAAGTCTTTTTATTGATAAACAGTATCTCACTAATGCTTTACCAGTGGTTAAAGAACAATGAGAGCTTTTCCCCTCCAAATCTGGTAGGAGTGAGCAAAGAACTCAATGAAGAAAACTCTGTGTGAAGTAAATTAGAAAGTCAGCTAATATCTGAAAGCTGTAAAACTATCAGCCAGATCCACTTGTGCCTCTGATGTTTCTGGTCAAACCTCTTTCTTGGACATTTGGTGGACTCAGAATCATTACTGTGGAGACAGAAAAAAGCAGCCAGCCCTGAATATTTGCAGTGTCAGAAGCATTCTGGGCTGTGTAGTTAAGTGGGTTGTCTTGTTAGACAAATCTGTGGTCCTTCAAGAACTGCTAAGGAAATTAATTAAAAATTACAATCTCTAATAGGGTACATGACTGGAAAACCAATGTCCTGTGTACTTGAGGTGTAGAGTAGTACAAATTCAGATTGCAATCGCTGCTTTTTAATTCCCATCCTGACTTTACCCTGCAAAGACTTCCAAGTTGTGACCCACTGCAGGCATGAATGAGCTCATCAGCTCCTCCCAAGGCCCATCATCCCTCTGCTGCTTGTGAAACAGGTTTCTTCTGCCCTGGGAAAGAAGTGCCCACCCCACAGCCCCTGCTATCACTGTCACTTTTTGAACTGTTCTTTTGTGTGCCATTTCTCCTTGGAAGGGGCTGTGCAGTGATTCCTGTGCTGACCACCCAGCATCCTTGAATATTTTGCCAAAGTCCAGCAGCTGAAGGGTGGGGGGATCACGTCCCTGATTTGTTAACCACAGTTCTGGGTGTGGGTCAGAACAGTAGAGCCTGGAGAAAATCCAGCCCTTCTCCATCAGCTTTTCCAACTGTCACCCCCCATCATCATTTTCCTTCTTTGATTAAAGAGCAACGTGGATTCAGAAACCCCCAACAAAAGGCAGCCTTTGGTGGAAATGTCATTAATCTGGACCTGACTCCATATTTGTTTTAAATTAAAATTCTAGAGGAGCCCATGTGCTTTTCATCTTCATTCTTCCTCACCACAAAAGGGACTGGCCCAAGATGGACATTTCTGAGCTGCTCAGATGGCGAGGTATTAGAGTAATTACAATTATCAGCACTGAGATTAAGGGATTTGGGTTGAGAAAAGAGGGAATTGAGGAATGAAGAAGCAGAAGGAAGGCAGAGGAAGAAAGGAAAAATTCTTCAGTGCCTTCCTTTGCAACCTAAAACCAGCTGCTTTCCAGGCCATCAGCTCCTCTTGTCTGCTTTATTTTTAGTGACCACAGATACCCCCAGAAGTCCTTGTGAGTGTGTGCAGAGCTGGAGGGAACAAGCCAGCTCAAAGCAGACAGGAGCCCCCCCCAGTTCTGCCAGCCTCTAGAATCCAGCCTGACTCAAATGCTTGCTCGAGGTTTGCCAAAGGCTCAGGGAACAGGAATAGGAAAGGCTCTTGCAGTGCTGTTTGTGGAAGGTTTAATAGGTCAGTCTGTTCCTTTTGGCTTTGCTGAGCTGTGCTCCCAAGCCAGGCATTCCGACATCCAAAACGCCTCAGACAGTCAGTGGGGCTGACTTATGGGAAGTGCCTGGCCCTGCCTGGCCCTGCCTGGCCTGGAGGCTGCTGATCGCCCTCCAAGGGACTCAGGTGGGCTCTTCAGAGCAGGGATATCAGAGCTCCTGGTCCTGGCCGTGCTGTGCTTGGTTGCTGCTACAAGTGCTGAGCCTGGGAGCTCCACACGTTTCACGTCCTTGATGGCTGGAGAGGCTGCCTGGAACAGAGGGAGGATAGAGGTAAAGGAATAAAGTAGGGATTTATTAAAAGGCCTTCAAAGGATACAGCTTGGGCAGTACAAGAGCCATCCTTCCAAGATGGACCCAAGATGGACAGTGGGTCACGAGTTTTCACCCTTTTGTAAGTGCTGGTCCATTTTCATATTGGGGTTCATTGTCCAGTTACAGCTTCAGGTTATGCAGTCCCACCCTCCCAGTTTGCTCTCCTCAATTCACTGCTGTTTGCACTTTCTGGGGCTGAAGCTTTTTGCCTTGGTTCTCAGGGTGGAAAAGGATTATTTTGTCTGACTAAACTGTGAGGAGAACTTGCTAGCACTTCATATGAAGTTCAGAGTTACATACCAAAGCAGCACAGAATCCAGAAAATATGAAAGCTAAAACTTAAGGCATCATCCTCATTCAATGGAAACCTTGTCCTGGGTTTTCCTCATTAGCATGAGCCAGGAGGGCTCATTTGATGCAGCTTTCATAAGGCTCTTTCCTCCAGGTGTCTGCTGATGTGCAGCACTGACTTCTCTTCTACCTGACCTTGGTGCCCTTCAGAGCAGGACTGGCTCACAAAAACTTCAGTGTTAGCAGGATACAGAGATTACTTTTTCATGCTCTGCTGAGGGACAGTGAGTTCAGACAGAATGACTCCTAACAGGAGATCCCACCCATCATCATCAGCCCCCAAGGTGGTGTGGGCTGCAGTGGTCACTGGAGTTGGGAACAGCCCAGCTCCATCCCTGTGCTCTGGGCTGAACCTGCCCCAAAGCTGAGGTTTCTGCAAGTGCAGGCTTTTCTGAGCTCATGCAAACCCTGACTCTACAAAAGCTTGTAGGTCACCCATATTTTTTGAAGGACATCCCCCAGTAAAAGGCCTGGTCCAAATTGGAACAGGCAGGGAAGAATTTTTTAGGAAAATTTTGCTTGAACTGTTTAACTTAGCTGAAAGTTATTTTTGCTTCTATCCTCATCCAAGAAAGAGGCAGGTCATTTTAGATATAAATTAAAGAGAAAATATTGCTGAAGGCAGATTGTTCACCTGTAAAATCTCATCTCAAATCATTAAACTTTGGCAAAGCTGTGTAAACAACTGAGGCTAAGAAACATCCAGCAGCTTTAAAACTTGATACTGTACTGCAGATATTCACAGGCAATTACATCACATCAAAATAAAAAGTTTTAACTAATATTAAGAAAATTTATGATTAGAACAGGCCAGAATTTAAGTTAATGCCTTGTGTAAATGTAGATATGATTGCCTTTTCGTTTCATGGTTACCCACTGGTTTTTTGGTTTTCCTTTTTGCAAATACCCTATCAGAATCTTGTCAAGCATTAAGTGGTAAGAGGGGAATAGCCTGAATAAAGGATGTGCTATCAGATGTTTATGCTGCCCCTGAGAAACACTCCACAGTTCACTGTCAGTAGTATCTTGGGACTCTTTCTCAGGAATGCAATAAGCCAGATATATGCTAAAATTCAGAATGTATTTGTTTTGGACCTCTGCAATTCACTGCAAAAGCAAAGCTGTCCCAAAACTGACCTGAAGAAACTGATTGCACATTTTGGTGAAATCCTGGAAGTTCAGAACAGCAGAGGTGAGAGGCAGCTTTCATCTGCTAAACCCTCTGTGCTTTTTTCTTTCTTTTAAATCCAAACTGTGTAATTAATATTGGACCTAATGAATTTTGAAAACCTTAATTGTTTCTTGCGCTTTTTTTTGCAGTCATTGCAATCCTTTTGCCCCACAAAAAAAATGGGTCTGCTCAGCTGGCCAAAACAAACCAATTCTGTTATACTCCGACACCAAGAACACAATAATGAAGAGAAGTCAGATTTTCTCCAGTGAATTACTGAGAGGCAAATTTAAAACGCTGTTACAAATAATACCTCGTAATTACAATGGCAAAGATGAGCACCCATAATCATGCCTCACAGCTATGTTTGCTAATAAGAAGGCAAAGCAGATGAGTATTGTGATGCCTTTAGTATCATTTTTAGTGTAGCCTCCAGTTTTCAGACCAGCTGGAGCAAACAACCTTCACTGCCTCCAACATAAACAGACTGAGATGCACTGACCAAACCTTTGACCCTGTTTTGCTTTACTGGGTTATCTTTAAGGTCCCTTCCAACCCAAATACTCCATGATTCTATGGTGGTGGCATCAGCAAGCGTGGGTTTGTTGCCATCTTTGGGATACTGCTGCATCTTTTCCTTCTCAGCTCACAAAGATAAGGCTGGGTTATCTTTAAGGTCAGCTTTCATGTTTTCCAGATTCTGTGCTGCTTTGGTATGTAACTCTCAACTTCATATAAAGTGTTAGCAAGTTCTACTCACAGTTTAGTCAGACAAAATAATCCTTTTCCGGCCCCAGAACCAAGGAAAAAAGTTTCAGCTTCAGGCCCAGAAAGTGCAAACAGCAGCGAATTGAGGAGGGCAAACTGGGGGAGATGCCTTGGGCAGGCTGAGCTGGAGCAGAGGCTGGGCAGAGCTCAGAGAATAAAGCAGAGATTTATTAAAAGGCCTTTAGGATACACCTTGGGCAGGACAAGAGCCTGGACCCAAAGATGGACCTCAAATGGTCCCAAAATGGACAAAGGGTCACCAGGTCTGACACTTGGATCAGTTTGGGTCCGTTTGCACCTTGGGGTTGAATTGTCCAGTTGCAGCTGCAGGTTCTGCAGCCCCATCCTTCTTGTCCCTCCCTGCAGCCACCCTTGTTTGTGCTCTGGGGCTGAACACTTGTCCCAGCTGTGCTTGGGGTGCAGCAGGAACAGGATTTGTTTTGTGTCCCTGCTGTGTGCAGAGCTGAGTGAGCCTGAGTGTGAGGCTGAGAGCTGCACCCCTGGGCAGCACAGAACCTGAAAAACATAAAAGAGAAAACTTAAGACACCAGGAGAATGGGACTTCATAACCTGAAGCTGTAACTGGACCATTAACCCCAATATGGAAATGAACCAAAACTTCAAAAAGTGTGAAAACTCGTGACAATGAAAAACACTGTCCAGCTTGGAGCCACAACCAGGCTCTTGTACTGCCCAAGGTGCATCCTTTGAAGGCCTTTTAATAAATCCCTGCTTTATTCCTTTAACTCTGTCCAGCCTCTCTCTCCCAGGCAGCCTCTCCAGGCATCAGTTTGTTGAAGCTGGAAGCTTCCCAGCCATACTCCTGCTCTGGTGTGAGCTCTGCCTTGCATCCTCGGAGCTCTTTTAGTGCCATTCCTGCAACTGTGGTGTCTGGGGAAAAGCTTTTGAGAGTTGCACAGCATTAGCATGCTGACAGGGAGGTAATGCATGGAAAGCATTTGACCTCCCCCTGGCTCCTGTGGCTGGGAGGGCTCTGATCTCATTTGCAGCAACACAAAATCCAGAGTAGCCAGGCTAAGCACATTAAATTTAGTGGAGTTACTCTGAGTTTATGGTTCTGCACCTGGTACCTGGGAGATGTCACCAGCAGCCTTTCCGTGAGCTAAAGGAAGGGAGTAATGAAGGCAACTTGCAAATGGAAGGATGAAAACTGTTCCCCCGCAACAGGACTTTTGCAGGGTTGTGAAATTTATTGGGAGTTGCTGCAGGCTCGGCTTTATTTAAAAGCAGCTCACACCTTTGGTGCTGGAAATTTGGAATTAGGAGTGTACAGGTATTGAGTTTTGAAAAGATGTCAAAGGTTACCTGGGGCCTGCCTGGAAGAAATGGCTCCTCAGAGCAGTTTAGAAAAAGTTGAAGTATGGGGAAGGCTGAGCTTTTAATTTCTCATTTTCCCTTTTTTTTT
>VWYO01022668.1:1072421-1142427 GCA_013400275.1 Rhadina sibilatrix | reverse complement strand
GGAGCGGAGCTGGGGGTGAGGCGGCCCCCCGAGCTGAGGGGAGGGACGGGGCAGGGCCAGGGGGTGAGGGGGAGGATGCCCTCGGGAGAGGGGCACTGTGGTAGCGGAGGCCTGAGGCGAGGAGGACGGGGGGATGGGAGATGGGGGTGCAGGGAGGATGACTAGGGGAGGATGGGGGGTCGGGATGGAGGATGCTGGATGCGGATGCCGGGTGAGGGATCTGGAGTCGAGAGCCAGCCGGTGTCGAGGCGTTCTGCTTGTCTTGAGTCAGTCTAATTTATTTCGGATAATAATGAAAGTGGAGCTGGGCAGGAGGATGGTGAGGTGCTGATGTAAAAGGAAGATGAAGTAAAGGAAGATGAAGTACTGGTGCGTCCTCCTTGTTTTGGCTCCATAAGGTTTGGAATCAGAGCCGCACTCAAGGATTTCAGCGTGGCCTTTGGCCCGTTTATTTTTATGGAAGGTTTTGTGTCTTCCTGCTGTTACTTTTAGACGATTTGTAATCCATCAGCCTTACAACGACATGCTCAGGGGTGCCCGGGTGTTTTAGTCAGCTGTTGACAGTGATGGTTATGAAGGAGCCAGGAGGGTAGCCCAGATTTCCATCCCAGCTTTTTTACCTTCTCAGAACTGCCCGTGGTGTTGGCTGCAGGCAGGCGGTGCAGCTGTTTTATCTTAGGAGGAGCCGCTGAAGGACTGAATGTCACGGATTATAGGTTGCATCTATTTTGTAGACTGCATTTTTTTTTTTTTTTTTTTCCCCTGAGTGCCTCCCTTCTCCTCTTTCACCCCACCCTCCTCCCCAGCAGTGTGGCTCGCAATGACACAGGGGCTTTGTCACCGGAGCTGAGCGGTGGGAACGGACAGGGGACGGTCCAGCCGGAGCTTTATCTCCGGGCTCTGTTTGCTCCCAGGCGTTTTAGGCCAAAAAAACCCTTTTAGTGAGGCTTTAGCTGCTGTCTAGGGTGTCGCTGAGGAGAACCCAGGAGCAGTCCTGACAACATCATTGTTCGTCGGGTGACGTGGAATCTTTATGGGCTGTGGGGAAACTTCCCCCAGCCTTATCTAAGGAAAGATATTTTCTGCTGAACCTGCGTTTTCTGTCCTGTGTGTTGGGACACTGGGGAATGGCATGGGAAAATCAGCTGCTCCCATGAAATGGATGTTGGCAAATGTCACATGAACAGAAAAAGGGAGATTTTTAAGGTGGCTGACTTATCTCTGTGTGTATAAACATGGAATGATTCTCCCCTGTGATCAGAGTTGCGTTGGCCTTCAGTGCAGTTTGGATGCAAGGAAATATTTTGACTCCATGGCATAGTTCTAGAAGCAGCATTGAGTTTAAAAACTGTGCTAGAAAAATAATGTGCTCCCATTGCATTTTTCGTGTTATATCATAAGAAAGGAGGATATCCTTTAAAAAACAAACAAGACCTTATTTTAACATCTTGCCAGCCAGGCCAGAAGTGTGTTCCAGCCTGGAACTTGACGCACAGCTTTACTTGACAAACACTTCAGCTCTGGAGAATTTTTTTGTTAGTGTTAGGAATGTTCTAAAACTCCAGTTGTTTAGGAGAGATAGGAATGGAATTGGTGCTACTGTGTCTTGTGCTTGGTGGCATTTATCATAATGGGGGTTGCAGTAATCCAGTGCCATTGATTCACATCATTTTTCTTGCTCCAGAGATTCTTTTCCTGTTGTTCATGTTTGCAGTGCAAAACTTTTAAATAAATAATTAAATATGACTTTTTGCTGTGGTGTTTATTTTTGATAAGTACTGATTTTGACTTATTTTGACCTTTATTCTTAAGTCACAGCTTATTAAAGCCTTTTATTTCCATCCACTGATAGAACTGATGGATCGCAAACAATCAGTTTAATTTTCAGGTATCTGCAAATTGGTTTAGAGTTTGGCATTGAGGGGGAAGTGTTTTTTAAAAAAAGAGATTTCCCATGGTGCAAATGTAAAATAACAAACTTTTCTCTGCCTTTTTTAATGCTGTTTTTATTTAAGTAAGGGGTACTTTGGTGATGTGGAATGGCTTTGAGGAGCCATTTTGTGGAAATAGGTGCACACATCTGATTGAAGCGTGGCCATGCAATCGACTGCTACACAAGAGCTCATTTACACTCTTTCTACTCCTACTTGCAGTGTAATAAATATCTTTGAAAATGGTCCAAACAGAAACCTCTTGGGATGTGCTATTGGCCAAGGGTAGGAGATGCTGCAGCTGCTGCTTTGATTAGGAAACTTCTTTAATTCACTTCTTGTGCTTCATCAGTGGTGGTCAGAAGCCTGGCTGAATTTCTGAGCTGAAGTGCTTAATTAAAAATGTATAATGTTTAATACTTTAATGGATATTTTTTGGGTGGAGAAGTATCATTCTGGTCTGTTTTGCTTAAATATCCCTTTAAAGAGCATATTGGTGACTAATGTCAGTGTGTTTGGATGTGTTTCCTTTGTCCTTCTGTTCAAAGGTTCTGTCTATTTATAAAAAGAAAAGCAGAGGAAAAAATGTTACAGTGCTGATGTTATGCCAAGAAGGGCTTAGGAAAAGTTATTATTTTGTTATTTTGACTCCCATGCAGCTTTGATTTTATTTTTTTGTATATTTCTATACACTTGTATTTATACATATGTATTTTAATAGTATATTACAAGAGCCTTAATCTTCTCTTTCAGTTTGTTCTAGGAGTATGTTGAGTTCTAAAGGGTGTGGAGGTTTTTGCTCTGTTTTTATTTTTTCTGTTAGATGTGTGCCAACTTCTTAGATTGTTTCAGCATATTTACAAAAAATGAGGGCTTTTTTTTTTTTTAATTTGATAGAATTTTGTAATGATATTCATCAACCAGCTGCTCCTGGTGCGGGTTTCCCACTAAAATCCTCTAGTTAGGAGAGACCTGGATGAGTCAGTGATTACAGAAGCCTTTGGACCTTTATTTTAAAACCTTTCACACAGAGAAATCTTAGAAAGAGCAAAGTCTTCCCATTCTTGGAGACAGCCCTCAGTGACAGAGCTGGAGGTGTTGCCATGACATTTTGGTTGGTCAGTGCCCACCCAGGAGGGACATTCTGTGCAGGAAGAGCTGTTCCTTCATGTGCCCCAAAGGGAACTACAGCACTTCCAGAATTTTCCCAGCCACGCATCTTCCCTGGAGTCCAGAATGCTGGGAGCGTGCTCAGGGTTTGTGTGAAGGAGGGGAGGTTCCTTAAACCAGGGAGGTTTGATCTCCCAGCTCTGTAGAGTCACCACAGAATCCCAGAATGGTTTGGGGTGGAAGGGACCCTAAAGATCATTCAGTATCCCCTCCTGCCAAGGGCAGGGAACCTTCCTCTGATTTACCATGGAGCTGGGAGTGCAGCTCCTCCCTCAGTAGCTGTTGGGATCATGTCTGTCCTCATCTGATGTTTGGACTCTTGTTAAGCTCTGTTCTGTAGGACAGAGTGAGGTGCCACTGGGCAGGTGTGGCTCTGCGCTGAAAATAGTTACCTTTAATCAAGTGGAAGGTAAAAAAATAATCACAATGAAACGAATCAGGAAAAAGTGGTGGCCTTTCTTCTTCCCCCCAGCATGGCCTAGGCTGGCCCTCCACAGAGAGGTTGAAGAGCTGAACTCCAGTGCTCCTTTCTCAGCATGTGCCAGTCCTGTGACTGGCTTGTGTTTGCCATAAAATGATTTAGACTGGGAGGTTTCTGCTAAACTTGGAAGTTTTCACCCATTTTCCTCCCAGCCCAGAGAAAACATTTTGTCACTTTTCCCTGATTGCTGAAGGAGAGAGCAGTTCCCTGCAATTATCTGGGTCAGTGCTTCCCAAACCTTTCTGCTTGTGACCTTACCGCCATCTACAAGCGTCACCTCTGTCATGCTGAAAGTCCCTAATGCCACCCTCAACAATTGACTCCTTCCTAAGTGGGTGACCCTTCCTGGGGTTGTGACCTCTGACTCGAAAACTGCTGATCCAGGCATGTGGCAGGCTTGGAACACCCTCATCCTGCCTGTGCATCCCTTTCCAGTGCTCCAGGGTTCCTCTGCCAGGACTTGGAATTTATTAAACATCTCTGATATGGATCACTGTGCCTCTGACTTCTGATTTTTGAAATCGTATTTTAGGTAACCTTGTAGAGAAACACTAGGAAACTTCTCAAGGATGATTTTGCAAATCTGTTTCCCAAATATAGATCTTGTTACCAATTGCAGCTGATTAATTCAGTGATCTGCACTCTCAGATGTTTAAATCACATAGATTTTTCTTTACCTTTTGCAGCCATTTTCACCTAGGAGTAAGAGTCAAAGAAATATTTTAATGTACAAAGAAACAGCGCTTCATAGCATTTTATTTATTTACAGTTTGCTTGTTCTCTGTAATTTATCTCAGACATGAAGGTTATTTGTATGGTTACAAAAGTGATTTGGGATAAAATTGTAAAAGAGAGCGATGTCTTAGTGCTTATTTCTGAGCAATGAGATTTCCAATGCTTTCACGAAAGAAAATAGTTTCTGCTTTTAGCTGAGTAGTTAAAATCCTGCACTGCTCCACACAGGACTCAGCAGAGACTTTGGACAATAGGATAAGGTTAAAATTTCTTGGAGCAGAAAAAATTGGAACAACCTTGAGACTTGTAGTTTTTAACTGCAACACTAAAGCATGGTGTAAAGTGCAGCAGCTGCTAAAACATCAGGGAGAAAATGCTTGCATATATTTACATATTTGGCACATGGTGTAGCAAGGAAAAGGTCTTAGAGAGGGCTTAGAAAACGTTTTAGGTGGGTTTTGCACCAAGGCAGCTTCGTGCTGGATGTCCCAGAAAATGCCAAGAGGAGGAATGGTGTTCCCCAGCAGAGTGGAAGACAAAGAGCAGGGACACAGGGTTGTTTATGGAGCAGGTTCAGTTGGGATGTGTATTTCAATCCTCAGGGTACCTTTAAAACTGTCACTTGTGTTCTTTCCCTTACAGAATAATCCATACTTTTTGTGATTCAGTCTTTTTACATTGTTTTGTTGGTGTTTCTAGAGACAAAAGAGCCAAGTAAACAAGTGGTGCTGCCTCTTTGTTAACTCTGTACAAGAGGAATGACCTTATACTTGTAATGAGGTGGTCAAAGTAATAGAATTATTTTTTTTTTTCATGCTGCTTTTAAAGTTATTTTATAATTTTGAGGTTGTTTCCGTTTTTCTGTCTGGTTTGTACCTTCTGTGAGATGGGAGTAATCCATGTTTGATTCTCAGGGGAGTATTAGGGATGTAAGTGATCCTGTTAAATGTTCCACCATCTTCATCTTCATGTGTGAACTTCAGCCAATTGAACTCTGGAGAGAAAGAATTAATTGTTATTGGGGAGATTTAGAGGCTTCTCTTTCCAATATGCAACTTTAGGATAAAAACCCCTCTTTGTGCACAACTTCATTGCTCCTCAGTTCCCTGTGTAGCAAAATTAAAATATGCTCCCCCCCACAGTCACCAGTGCCAGCACCAGGGAGAGGACAAGGGGCAGGAATTGTAGCCAGAGGAAAAAGCTGCCTTTTAGTGACAGCTCACATTTAAATTTACTTAACAGGGTCATAAAACCTCAGGCTAAAGCTCTTCATGTATATTAGTGTGTGTTAATTGCACTTGGTCTGGTATTTACTATCAGCAGAGAAACATGTTGTCCTGAAAATAGGGGATGTCAGCCACTCCCTTCTGGAGCAGATTTGGCAGAAATTCTGTTTAATGGGAAGAATTACCTGGGTAAGGTCATGTAGTAGGATGCAAAAGGACAAATACTGGATACAGTGGGAAAGATGATACCTCCTCATAGTACATTTAAATCAGATAGTTTTTGTGCTTCTCGATGTTGAAGAAGATATCAAAAACCAATTAGAGTGATTGAACTTTGGCTCTGCCATGTTCTAATTAAAATATTGACTAAAATTGATTTAAAAGATCAAACAAGGAAATAATGTGTAAGGATAAGATACTGTAAAATTAAAATGGTGACAATTAAACTATTCAATAACACATTTTTAGTTATCTGTAAGTAGCTACTTGGGTAACTCGTTCTGTGGCAGAGTGATGTGTTTGTTACATCCTCTTCATCCTCTTTGACTCTGTTCAGGCCTTGTTAGTCAGGAATGTTTGGAGTTGGGAAGTGATGGATCTGGGTGGATCTGATGGACTGGTTCAGGTGAAGTTTGTGTGGGGCTGGGTTTGGTGCCTGTCCCTGACACCTCCCCAGGTGTTGCACAGGGAAATATCAAGGCACCCCAAAAGGGTGTTGGAAATCAGTCCCAAATCAGAGCTGAAGCTCAGGTGTAAATCCTGAGGCAGCCCAGAGGCAGCAGGGAAAGGAAATCTTACCATTTATAAACACTGGTAGTTGTGTTGTCTGTATCAGAATTTGTGAAAGAACATGATGGGGGTTTTCTTGCATTTTATTTTAACTTGTTTTGACTTCAGATAGTTGGAAGATGACAAGCTTTGCCTGGAGATATGAGAACCCTGGCAGGGTTTGGGATTTCCGTGTGGAGTCTTTAATGTATCCAGAGGGATGCACTGATGGATCTGGCAGGGACCAAGTGAAGCTCTGTCACTGTTGGGGTGGGAAGGGCTGGGTTTGACTCCCAGGGAGAGCCAGAGCAATTCCCTGGGATGTGTCTGAACCCTGGAAACTCCTGGGGAGTTTGTCCCAACCTCACTGGGAATATTTGGTCTTAAGGCTCCTTTTTGGAGGTAGCTCTGAATACTGACCTCTAGTAAAAAGGATTTTGAGGAAAACAGACTTTAATTTAATTTGCTGAAGTGTCCTGTGTAGCAGATGACCTCACACCTTTCTTCTAATATCCTCTTGTTTTCTGGAAATGCAAATGCCTGCTTAGACCCTCAGATGATGTTGAATAATTAAGGGTTTTTTCCACCGGTTCCATAAGCCATGTATGAAAATCTGATGATGTAGACTGCATTATCAAAAGTCTCTAAGTCCCATTTTGGAATGATCTTGTAAATCTGTTGAAGCTGATGTACTTCCTGTATCATTTACCCAAATTAGTGCTCATTTCCCTTATGAAAGACTAAAGTGAAACACTCTTACCAATCCCAGACAGACCATGCATGCTTTTAAAGCAAATTGGCAACTGTCAGATCAGGGAGAAACTAAAACTTCAGCAGGAAAAAGCTTTTCATCAGCAAAACTGCACATATTTGACACTGACTTGTCCTGATTGCTACAAGACAGACTCAGAGCTGTAGATCCATATCAAAGGCAAAAAAAAATTAATTTTCCTGTTAAACTGTGGGGTTTGAGGAGCGAGACATGCAACACCACGTACATCACAGCTTGTCTTTCGTGGTGCTGTCTTTGTTATTAACAAAGACCACATTTAACCAGCATTTAACTCTCAAAATGCAAACATTAATTCTCTTTTCCTTCCATTTCTGCGGCTTGTTGTCGCTTAGTGGAAAATGCATCCAGTTTAGTTCAAGAAAATCAAAAGCCACTGTTGTGGAAAGCGATTCCATCTAGAACAGGAAACAAACTTATTTTTGAGACAGCAGAACACACAACTTAACAGGAGGTGGTTATTTTAAATGTATAAAATGCGGTTTAGGAATTAATATTCATAATCTCTTGGAGAAATTAATTAAAGGTGGTTTATTAGGTATAAGGAGCTCAATACAACATCCATTCAAGTGTAATTACAATGTGAATTCCTTTCAAGTGAACTTTTCCTGGCTCTAGTGGTAAATGTCCTACTGCAAAGCTGTTTGCCTTTAGTCAGGGGCTGTGTGGCACTGGCAGATGTGATTTGTCCTGCAGCATTTTAACGAGCTGCTCAGGAGTCTGCAATTAGCCAGAAACATTTATTTCATGATCTCTATGACTGCTGCCTGCAATTAAAAACCCCCACAAAACAAACAACCCTGGATGCCATCCCTCATGGCAGCTTTGTCTCTCACGTTCCCCTTCCCACGTATGTATTCATTTATTAAATGAGAGAAGGACAGTTTTACAGCATAAAGTTGGGCCAAAGATTGTGTTTGAGGGTGGATGAGATGAGGCACTTTGGAACGTGGCCAGAAGCCCTTTGGACACCAAATCCCTTTGGATACTGGATCCAGAGTATCAGAAAATGCTTGGCTCATGGCTTTCCTTGAGCTTGCCACAGCTTAAGTGACTTTGCTGATCTCCACTGTTGTTGTTTGCTGGAAGGAGAAAATTTGCCTGCAAATTACTTAAAACTCTTGAGTTTTCCAGTCCCTGGCTGGATACTAAACCATAAATATATTTTTGTGTCATGCTTTACTTGTTTTCTGTTGTTCCAGCTTGGTCTCCAGTTTTATTTAGAAGTGCCAAAAAAGCCTCTTTCTTCTGTCTGAAATGATGAGGAGGAGACTTTTAGGGTTTTTAACTACAGCAGCAACTTGAAGTATTTTGAGAAAGGTGTAGCTAAGATGATAAAATTTAAGAGGGGAGAAAAAAAGCAGAGAGTGTAACAGAACTGTTGGGGAATTGGAGGGAACTGGTTGGTTGGTTGGTTTGTTTGTTTATTTGAAGAGCTCCAAAACTAGAACAAGCATGTTTTATTACACAATATTAGTGACCTATTAGTTTTCATAGAAGAGCTTCAAACCCCTGGGACCCTCCAACCTCACAGTTCTTTTGAAGTTTTTAGCAAAATTGCCTCGATTACAGAAAAAAGCTCCAGAGGAAGGGAGTGTTTATTTTCCAAGCTACTCTTTTGTGTGTGTATTTTTCTTTACAATCTGTGTTGTTGTTGTTGTTTATTGAAAGCTTAAAAATCGCTGTCAGCAGCCCCCAAGCCTGGGTCTGGTGAGGATGCTGACTCAACATCAACAGGCTCACAGAATCCCACAGCAGTGGGGTGGGAAGGGATCTCTGGAGATCCCCCAATCCAAACCCCTGCCAAGGCAGGGTCACCTGGAGCAGGTGACACAGAAACATGTCCTGAGAGGGAGACTCACACCCTCCCTGGGCAGCTGTGCCAGTCCTTTGCCATCCTCCATGGATAGAGGTTCATGGGATTCCATGTGTTTTAGTTTATGGCCATCACTCCTCACCCCAAGATGGACACAACACCACTCGCCTGTTCTTTGGCCCCGGGTGTAACTTTATTCATTCCCAGAAATTAAAGTAATATCCCTCCATCTGCTGTAGAGAACAGCTGATCTAAAAATCACACCAGAACCATATGGGATTTTTTTCCCCCCCCCGCCCCTTTAAAAACCTCCATAAACACCCACTTTCCCCTCTCCAGATCCTGACCTTCGAGACCAAGAACCCGACGGAGCTGGCGGAGCGCCTGCGCTCGGTGTGCGGGAACCAGAGCAACGCGTACGCGCGGCTGCTGGAGTACCGGCTGAACGCCCTGCGCGGCCTCTGGAACGCCCAGCGCCAGCTGGCCCTGGAGGAGCAGCACGACCGCGAGAGCTCCGGCGACGAGGAGGCCCTGGCCCTGCTCAAGCGCCAGGGGTTGTTGCAGCAGCCGGAGCAGGCTCCCTTCACCTCCCGCATGGGGCTGCTGCTGGTGTTCCCGCTGATCCAGTCGCAGAGCAGAACGGACCCTTCCCTGTGTAACATCACCGCTGAGGTGCTGCTGAATTGCCTCCGGGACTGCCAGCCCCTGAGCCTGACCAAGGAGCCGGCTGACTGCCTCAACGGGATCGAGGCCCTGCTCTGCTCCTGGCTGGAGGACACAGCGCCCTCCGGCCAGCACATCCCCTACAAGCAAAAGGAAAATGCTGCTGCTGCCCTGGTTGCCTTGGCTTGTGCGAGGTAAGGGGGCTGAAATAACAGAGAACCACGGGGTTGTTGAGGTTGGGTGTAACGCCCTGGAGTGCTTAAATTCAAGGGTTAAACTGAGGTTCCTGAGGTTTAGGCAAAATCCCAACCAGATGTTCTCAAGGGGTCACAAGTACACAAAAGTTTACTGGCAAAATGGAGAGAATTAAGGAACTTTGGCAAAGTCCAGCCATGATTCGCCATTAACCATATCCCCAAATTCCACATCCATGGTTTTTTGAACCCTTCCAGGATGGTGACTCCAGCACGTCTGGGCAATGCTGTGGTTGGTGTTCATTCTCTCTTTCCATTGAAACAAATCAAAAATGGTGTGACTGCACTGGTGATGCTTATTTTTAGCTTGCACCAGCCTTTCTCTTTCTGGTATTTAAATATTGGGTTGGAAAGGGTGAAACTGCTAAGCATTTCTTTTTTTGCATGTGTTTAGCATATGCAAAAGCAGAGGGATCTGGGTTAGCAATGCCTCGTGTGCATATTGCTGCTTCTATTGCTCTAGGATTGGTTCCAAATGTGTTTATCAGGGAGAGAAGTTGTCTCCTTTTCCCTTTGTCCTGCCCTTCTGTGCACCTTTCTTCTGTCTTGAGAAGGTGGAACTGCCAGGTTTTTGGGCAGTTCCTTTCAGATTCGGTTTCAGTGTTGTCTCTCAAATGTCTGGAGGTATTTTTTCATTTTGTTGCCTGTGAAGAGTTCAACCATTGTAGGTTAAAATACCCCTTGTCCTGCTTGGGTTTGGCATCAGGTGATTGAGGACAAATTAGTCATAATTGCTTTTAATCAAAACCTACTTTTTTTAGAGGATGGGGCTTGAGGAGAGGGGGAGGAAATACCAAACCTCTGCAAAGCCCCATGAATGTGGCTTTAAAGTCCCAAGGAGCCTTTTGAAAATGTTGGCTTGAATGTTTCTCCAGGTTGCAGCCTTGTCTGTGAAGTTTAACTCTGATTTAAGATGTTGCAGTTCCCAGGATATAGCATGGTTTGCTTTAGGAAAAGGTTTATTCAAATGAAACCTACTTAATTTCTAGTGCACTTGTTTTAATGAAGTCAATGAGAAATTTATGGTATGTGGCAAATTATTCTGTCCTGACAACTGCCTTATCTGAAAGGCAATGTACTTGAACATAGCTCAGAGAAATTGGATTTGATAAACACAATCTCATTTTTTTTCCCCAGATGTCAATTTGCAGGAAATATGGGATGTTCTGTTGCAGCTGAGCTAAATTTCGAGTAGAGCTTTTGAACTTCAGGTTGATCTTTTATTTTCTTTGCAAGTCTGCCTTGCATTGCTTAGAGAGTTGAAATATCCCGTTGTGCTTTGTTCACCTCTGAAAGCCTCACACTTTTCCTTTAAATATCTAAGTCGTGTTGAAGAAAAAAACCTTGAAAATGAGAGTATTATTGACATTCTTAGTTGCAATCTTGGGTGCTTCTTATTGCTAAAAATAAAACAACAGGGTAAATATTGCTTTAAATAATTAATTGAGGTGCTTTAATGTGTTTGGTGTCAATTTTCTCCAGGCTGAGGTTTATCAGTGAAAGCAAAGAGCTGAAGATGTCACTGGGGAAAACAGGGATTGGGGTGTGGAGGAGGAAGGTGTGGGAGCTGACTGACCACATGTGACAGCAAAAGGTTGGATTCAGCAGAGTGCAGGGCAGGGATCTCTGCAGCTGATCACTCCGGTTTGTGAAGAAAGCAGCTCATAACTGACCTAAAACACTGCCAAATTCTACTTAGGTGGGCTGTAATACCTGGAAATAAAGTTACCACATCTTCCAGACCTTTGGGGTTGTGAGGGGAGACCTCATCCCAACGCACAACTTCCTCGAGAGGAGCAGTGTAGGTGCAGCCCCAATCTCTGTGAGCAGAGACAGGACCCAGGGAAGGGCTGGAGCTGTGTCAGGGAGGTTTAGGTTGGATATCAGGGGAAGGTTCTTCCCCCAGAGGGTGCTGGGCACTGCCCAGGCTCCCCAGGGAATGGGCACAGCCCTGAGGCTGCCAGAGCTCCAAGAAAGTTTGGACAATGCTCTCAGGGACAGGCTGCAATTGTTGGGGTGTCTGTGCAGGGCCAGGAGCTGGACGATGATCCCTGTGGTCCCTTCCAGTTTGGGATATTCCATGAATCTGTGAAAAGTGATCAGAATCTTGGTAAGAAATGTATTTCCTATTGGAGTTAGGAAAGGCATCTCCAGGTGGGACTGCAACAGCCCTGGCTCACACTTGAGCTCAGCCAGGAAGATCCTCAGGTTGTGCTGGAGATTTAAATGTGATTAATCAGCTACACAAAGTCCTGGAAGAGCTGCCTCAGCAGCAGTGTGGAGGGGTTTTATCAGGTGCCTGGATTGCCTTTATGAACCTGCTGTTGATGACCCAGCCTATGGCTGCTGCTCTCCCTCCCTGCTGGGCCTTCAGCCTCCTCCAAAAAAAGATGGTGGAATTTAGGCCAGAGGTTCCTGCCTGTCTGTCCTCTTCTCTTCCTCCCTCCCCTTCCTCCCCAAAGAATGAACATCCTCAGGAAAGAGATGCCAGTTAGAAAAGAAGCTGATGCCCTATCGTGGCTGTGGTTCTGGGTGTTCTCCATGGCTGCTGTTGTGTGTGTTCAGTCTGGCTTCAATAGACATCTTTAATTCATGTTTTTCTTGTCCTTTTAGAGGGTCGCTGAAAACCTTTGTTCATACAGTGCATCTATTACAGAAACAGACTGAGCTGGGGTCCCTGCCTGTGGCTGATGTTCTCTACAGGTTTGTGGAACTTTTCTCCTTGTAAACTTTTCCAGCAGCTCTGAAAATGTGTTAAGTGTGTGTAGGCAGGAATGTCTTTAAAAGTGATTAAAAGGCTTTAGAGTTATTGAAAGCTTTAGGGAGGATTGAGATTTAGTCATGTGCAGGAGACATTAGAAAATCAAATCTAAAAGCATTGATTGTGTTTGGGGTGTTTTGTTTTTATTTTTTCATTAAATATTGATGATTCCTTTAAGTGGCTTATGAACTCTGACAGAATAATTACTTTAAATACATCTTTGTCTAAACTTTTAATTTAACTGATTTTTTCCTACTGCTGTTCTTTACAAAATTTTATTTTATTTTCTGCTTAAAGGTTGTTGCTTTTGGAGGGAGGCCCTGGATCCCCCTCTTGCCTGCTTGGAGGGAAGCACATCGTGTCCTGGGGCTTTGAGGACATGTTACCTGCCCCTGATGCCAACACTGGTGCCAGCAGTGAGAATAAAGGTGAATTATTCCATCCCTGTCACTATCAGTAGAGGATGCTTGAAGTGCTGGTAATTGTTTAAAGATGAATGTAAAACTTCAGAGTTGGGGATCAAAAAATGTTGCTTTTGATTGCTGAAGAGCAGCTGCTGGTTTAAACTGTCAGGTTGTGGGAAGCAGTCCAAAGCAGTTGATCCAGTGACCCTTCCTGACTCCAGTGGGAATTTTTCAGAGGGGTCAGACAGAGTTTGGATATTATCCCCTCGTTAGAACATAATCACTGCCCCTGCACTATCCCTGTGTTCAATAGCCAACTATCAGTGGCACAGCAAGTTTATTTTTAGAAGTTCATTGGTTTTTTTTTTTTCCTCTGTTCCCTATTCTGCTCTTGTTTCTACCCAGTTGATTTTGAAGTTCTTTTTTTTTAATGCTTTCTTTTGTATTTCTTTTCCTGAATTCATTCTCAGTTTTTACTGCTTCGTTTGCTTACTATTTTTGTAATAAATAAGAGTTCACATGGTTTCAGAAGTAGTAGTTCAAGCTTTGATGACATTTAATGCAATCCATAGGAATTCAGAAATCTGAGTTGTTATTTTAGGCTACCTGCAGATTTATTGGAGCCATCTCTTTTTAGGTGTTTAGGCAAGAGCGTGAGTGGACTTTTCCTTCCCAAGCTGAGAGTCCAGATCCTGTGAACTTCAATAGATTGACTGGACCTGTGTCCCTTCTTGATTACTAATAATTATTGCTCTGTGTTTCAAATACATTTTGTCTTAATTGAAGTGTTCAGAGGTGGAAGGATCTGAGCAGCTTTAGGAGAACCACAGAGTTTGGCAGATTAGATTAGATTCTTCTTCCCTCTCACACTGTGTGAGACCATCTGGGCACCTCTGAGGCTTGAAGGAGATGTGAAAAAACCACTGGGTCTCCTGGGTGGTGCCTGTGTTACAGCAGCTCTTAGAGCACCAAATAATAAATTCAGTATTAAAAAAAGGGTTGGTAGTGGACCTGCCATGAGCACCTGCTGGTTTCCATGGGGGGTAACCCCCAGGGAGAATTCCCAGCTGGAATGTTACAGAGGTGCTCTCTGCTGTCCTTGCCCCTGCTCCAGATGCAGACCTGGGCCGGTGCCTTGCAGCTGATGGGCTCTACCTGTACACGACCAATTCCGTGGGCAGGGGAATCAGCAAACTGGGATCAGGACTGCACGGAACTCTCAGGTAAGGGACACTTCAGTGTTGGCTGTTCTGCAGAGCTGCTGAAACCCAAAAGTTCCTGTTTTGGGGAAGCTCTCCCAGATGTTGGGAGTAGCAAGACTGGAGGATATGGAGCTTGGAAGGAGATGATCTCCAAGGTCCCTCCCAATCCACACCAGTCAATTCCATGATATTGTAAGTTTTCATTAAATGCTTTTTTAATGTGTTGGGTTTCTCATCTGAAATTCTTCTTGAGTGTGTTTTGTCTAAAATTAAAGAACAAGGTGAGATTGGAAGGAATTCGTGGAGGCCGTTAGTTCAACCTCCACAGTAGCAGAATTTTCGATTCAATTTTATTTTTAATGCCTAGTAAGTTGGTTGATTCTTTTCTGAGAGGGATATACTACAGACCAGTTGTGTGACATTTTATTTATAGCTGAGTATGTGAGTGTTTGTTTGCTAATTATGTCATTCATTAAGTAATTAGTGCAGCTGTGACTCACTGTACCTCCTTGCTTCTTCATTGCTTGAAAACCGCAAGGCTTTTTACGCTTAAAGCCTTTCACAACTAAAATTGCTGACTTGAGTGTAAGTTCAGTCAAAGGTCAGCACTCTGGTTTTGAGTTGTTATTTGAAAAAAACCTCAAAGAAACAGGGCAGGGCTGAAGGGGTTTGAACATCCTGGTGGGTTTTTTCCAGGGGGTTTGTGTACTGCCGGAACGAGGAGCTGGAGACGGGCTGGGTGGCTTTTGGCAACGGCAAACTCCTCCATCGGCCCGTGTCCTTTGATAGCAAACCTCACTACCTGTTCCAGCTCGTGGATCAACATACCCTGCAGGTAAAGGGGACAGGGTTATGGGGACAGGAACAAAACAGACTGAATGAATCACACACTTCTTAGCTTTAATTAGTTTTATCCTTGAAGTTTCTTGTTTGGTGAAACTGCGTTTTTCTGACCCTGCCTTGAGGTGACTGTGTGGTGGATGTGTAAGTTATGGTAGAGATCTTACTGTTTCAGTGTGTCTTACATATAAATATATGTATTTATCTATAATTACACTGTTCTATATTATGGGGTACTGATAGAGCTTGTTCAGCCTGGAGGAGACTGAGAGGAGGCTTCATCCCAATCCACAGCTTCCTCAGGAGGGGCAGCTCCGATCTCTGCTCTCTGTGAGCAGGGACAGGACCCAGGGAAGGACTTGGAGCTGTGTCAGGACAGGGTTAGGTTGGATATCAGGGAAAGATTCAGACCCCAGAGGGTGCTGGGGCACTGCCCAGGCTCCCCAGGGAATGGTCAAGGCTGCCTGAGCTCCAGGAGCATTTGGACAACGCTCCCAGGGTTGCACAGGGTGGGATTGTTGCTGTGTCTGTGCAGGGCCAGAGTTCAGTAATGACCCCTGAGGGTCCCTTCCCACACAGGATATTCCATGATTCCAGTGTGGTCATATTTTAAAGCACTCAGACAACAGCAAAATGGACTTTGATTTAAATCAAGAATGTGTTCTTCCTGAACAGCTCTTTGTTCTTCCCCTGTCCCAATATTCAGGTGTTGTTTCAGATCTGGTTGTGGTTTGTAGATAAACAAGTGTTGCCCTTTGTAAAACTGAGGTAGTTTGTTTACTTTGGGGTTTTTCCTGCTGTGGTTTTAAGGATGGATATACACATTTATGTCCAGTGTGTTTCCTGACACTGAGAATGTTTAGATTCCCCTTTTTTTCTGAAGTTTCAAGCAATATTTGAGAGAAGTTGCAGGAAGTAGGTGATTCAATAGGATGTGTATTTTCCTTGTGGTACTGTGCATTTGTTCTCCATCATTAGAGAGGGGATGATCCTTTTATTTTTAGGTAGGTTCAATTTGAGATCTATGAGCTGGTTTGGATATTTGGCAAATATCACAGAATAGCTGTTGGTAATAAATCAGTGTAATGCTACTACTAAGTCCAATATTAAGCCTCTTCTGCACTAACTGCATTTGATCTCTGTTTATTTTTCATACTGTTCATACTTGTAAGGCCAAACTGCAAAATCAGACCTGTTAAGATGCTTTCTGTCTCATAGGTATGTCAGATAATCCCAATGCCAGTAAATCACTTCCCAGTTGGCAGCACTATGACCACCGTGCATCTTTCTTCAGATGGCACCTTTTTCTACTGGATTTGGTCTCCTGCAAGCCTCAATGAAAAAACCCCCAAAGGCCACTCTGTCTTTATGGATATTTTTGAAATTATAGTAAGCAAATCGTGTGTTTCCTATGCCTGATGTTGGTAGCATAACCCAGTTTAATTAAGTGTCAGCATTTGCTAATTGATATATTAGGTTTGGATATTTATGGGCGTGATCTGAATTGATTTATGTGAAATAACTGAACAGAGCAGGAGGTGAACTGTCCAATTCCACGTCCAGAGGATTATTATATTTAGCAATATGAATTCTCTTGTAGCATAAAGTGTATTTTTTTATGTCTGTACTTCTGCTCAGCAGAGGAGGATGGAGTGGGATGGTGGAACTGGAATTGGGAGGCTGTAGTAGTACAACTGATGGAAAATCCCTAACACTCTAAATCACATCTTCATTAAGAGATGCATTCTGCAGTAAAACATCCCCTGAACATCATGGGCTGAAGAAATCATTGCTCACACTTTTTGCCTCAAAAAATGATTCAGAGCCAGATGATTTGCAAGTGAAACACCACTAAGAAAAAACAAGAGTATTATAAATTTTTAAGCCGAGTTTCCTAAATAAACTCAAGTTTATGACAAGCAGTTCTGTCTTTAAGAACAATTGTAAATAGAAGATATCCTGTTAAATATCTCAAAGATATTAGATGTCTTCTATTAAATTATTCTATTAAACCATGAAGTCACAAACAAAAATATACTCCTGTCTTGCTTTCAAAACTTTGTTTTTGCAAGAACTTCTGTCAGCAAAGTTTCACTTTGTATTCCTCCTGCCTGATACAATTCGGGTGATCTCTCACCCAGGGATTTCAATATCTAAAGTATTTTTTTTCCCCATTTTACTAGGTAGAAAATGGCATTTGTATAGCAAATCCTCTGCAGGAAAGAATTATCCTGATGAGGAAAGAGGGGGAATCTGCCAAGAGCATCAATGAGATGCTGCTGAGCCGCCTGTCCCGGTACCGCGCCTCCCCCTCGGCCACCCTCGCTGCTCTCACAGGCTCCACCATCTCCAACACCCTCAAGGAGGACCAGGCAGGTCAGAAATGCTTCACTTTTCACTTCTTAACACACACAGCATCCATCCTGGTTATTACTGACCTCTTAGGACAGAGGGTTTTTTTTAAAAAAAACAGCCTGTGATTTTTGTCTTTTTTTCCCCAAATACGTAGTTGGAAGATCTGCATGGTATTTGCTTAATGCTGGAATAATCAGTACTTTTGCTAAATTAGAATTGTGAGGATAAGTTTAGAGATGGAAAATGGGAAGCACCCTTTATTGAGCTGGTTTGTGGAATCTGATAGTTGCATTTCTCTGCTGGCAACTCAACTGGGCATCTAATTGGTGTGTAAAAATGGCCTGCAGGTTAGAAAATGGAATTACTGCTTCACCAGTCACTGGATTATTACAGGTCTTGGGTGATGTTGCACTTTTTGAGGTCATCTGCACAATGTTTGGGTATTCTTTTATGAAAACAACCCAAGTTAATGAGGGAATCTTGAATGAACTGCACTGATGGCTTTCAGGATGATCTGGAGCTTTGTTAGATTTGTCTGGAGATTTTACTCAGTTTACCTTGAGTTATTTCTTTTCCTTCACAAGTACGTGAGTTTTCTTTCTTCAATTTGAAACAATTGAAAGTATTTCCATAAAAATAAATTATACATGAAATGGCCTTGCTTCCAGGGAATTTGGCAAGGAGTTAGCTTGGAGAGCTATTTTAAAGGTTGTGTTTTGCCATTTAGCAACTCAAGTGGTTCAGAAAAAGGGGAGTAAGTGGCTATTCTTGGCTAATTCTTGAGTCAGCACTCAAAAAGTGTTGATCAGCTGTTGCAGGAGGGAGATCATTTGGGCTGTCTACGTTTCATGAGGAGCAGGAGAACTTAAAATAGTAAATGCATAGTGAATCTCAAGTGATCTCTGTATGTGGGGAGATCATTTGGCTCCACGTGCTTTCAATGTCATTATCACCACACAATTCTTAATAGTTTAGGTTATACCTATTTTTTTATTTATTTTCTTTTGAAGTTGTTTTCTTTTGTTGAATGAAAGTCTTTGTAGCCTTGTGGGGATTGATGCTGCATGTGTGAGGCTGGGAGGCCGCAGAGAAGTTATGGATACCCTGTCCTTGGAAATGCTCAAGGCCAGGTTCATGGAGCTCTGAGCAGCCTGGTCTCATGGAAGGGGTGTCCCTGTCCACAAGGCTGGACTGGGATGATCTTGAAGGTCCCTTCCAACCCAGACCATTCTGGAATTCTGCTGAAGCCTCTTAACAGAGCTTCTAAATATCGATTCCTTTGAAGCCCCGAGCAGAGCTCTGCCTTGTTCTGCAGAAGTGCAGTTTGTGACCTTTCTCTGGTGCACCTTGCAGCTGCCAACACGAGCTGTGGGCTGCCCCTGAAGATGCTGAGGAAGACCCCAATCTACACGTGTGGGACGTACCTGGTGATGCTGGTGCCACCCCCTGGGGGCTCGGGCAGCTCGGCCACGCGCTCGCTCTTCGGGGGCACCAGCGCTTTGTCCTCCTTAAAAAGTAAGTCAGAGCCATTCCTGGCAGATTGGGAGTCCTTGGCTGTCTGGAATGCATTAAACTTCTCAGGAATTGATGGGAGCTGTGTTTCTGTGCAGTTCTTGCCTCCAGCCTGGTGTTCAACATCTCTGACGGGCAGTTCACCAGCAGAGCAGATCTCATCGATGCTGCAGGGAGCTCGCTCGGACGGGGGGCTCTGGTGCCAGGGCTTGGTAAGGAATAAAGCAATCCCTCAGATCCCAGATGATCCATCTGGGTTTGAATTTGCAGTCAGCAGCTCTGCAGTGGGGTGGGGTTGCATGTCCGTGATGAAATATTACAAACTTTTAAAGCAAATAGTTTGGATTTATGATGCCTATAAAGATGCTTCAGTCTGGTTTTCTACTAAATTGATGTGTGAAATATTTCCCTTCTCTTAGGTGCTTGTTATGATACAATGAATAACATGATCTGGACGTGCTCCAATGATTATATTGATCAGTGGTGCAATCCTGGGAACCAGGCATTCCACTGTGTGTGCCAGAGGCTGGGAGTGAGTCACGTCATCGCAGAGCCCAAAGGTGAGGGGAGCCCAGAGTCAGCACTTTGTACAAAGGGAAAGTAAAACAGAGGAGTGGCAGGGAATAATCAGACACAAACTGCCTTGCTGTTAAAAGCTGAGTTAATTCCTGAAAAGAGTTGCAAATACTGGTCATGGCTTAGCTTAGATTGAAGAGAGGGAAAAGTACAAAGTGAGATGTGTGGTAGCTTGCAGATTCTTGCTGCCTTCAGCACATTCAGAAGGTGTTTTGGATAATCCTTCTGTGCCCTGAAGTTAATTTATTGCATTTTTGAAGCAAAGGCCAATGAGCCAGTCTGTGTTTATAGACAGCATTTGAACTCCTCTCCTTGCAGGGGATGCAACAACCACAAACGAGGTCATTAACCAGTTACTGCACCATGTTGGTGCCATGTGCATCCACCAACTCAACCTCCTGGCAGCCAGCAACAACCTCCCCATCAGCAATTTTCTGGGCAAGCAGCATCCCATAGAAGCCCATCACCTGAGCAGCATCTGTGACATTATGGAAAAGGCCATGGTCAATGGGGACACCTGCATCATCCGCTGCATCCTCGTTGTCTTCCAGGTGCAGAAACTTAAAGGGACTTCAGAATTCACATGGAAAAGTGAAAAACTTGGTTTGGAGTGCAGGCAACCACTGGTTTCATTTTTATTTAATCTTTTTTTCTCCATTGGAATCCATGTAATGGAGGTTGACTTAGCAGTGGCTTTGCAATATTTTATATATTTGTTTAAGAGCCCTAATTTAAATATAATCTATCTTTACAAAATAAAATAAAGCAGAGAGATTATTTCCTTCTTTCTTTGTGTTTCCCCTTCATTTTTTGATTCAAAATCAGATTCTAACTCTCAGATTTCTAGACCCAAACAAATAGTTGGAGAAACTGACTGCAGAGAATAAGTTAATGTAAGTAATGTTTATACTTCTAATATTAATATTGTTGTATTTAATTTTTCTTAGGTGGTTTTTAAATTTTTCTTCAGCCCCCAAACTGAAAGGAACAGAGACATTGTCAGAAGGTCTGGGCTGTTACTGTGGCAGTTACTGATGGCCCCAAGGGATCAGATCTGCTCTGAAATCCAGAAGGAAGTTTGTCTGGCTATTAGGTGAATATCTGTTTAATCAAGTTCAACTTAACTTAGATTTTAGTTTCTTTGAAATGTAGTGACAGATGAACATCTACATTGTATTCAGTTAAATTTGGCATTAATATGAGAAAATGTAGTATGATGGATTTTAAGACATAATATGATAAAATTATTACAGTTTGTGTCTGGGGAAGAAGAGAAATACAGTGTGTTGGTCTTGAAGTAACAGGTAGTAATTTCTTTCTTTTAAATTTTAGCACTGGAGGGATTAATAATACTTGACAACACTCTGAAACTGAACTCCTTGGGGGGGAAAAAGTGTGCTTGTATCTCCTGAAAAGGAGATAATGGAAACCTCAGGGCCAAGGAATGCTGGCTTCAGCGTGCCAAGGACAAACAGAACCTGAACTTTGCAGTGGGAAGTGCTCCAGAGGTTGAGAACAAAATCTTTTGAAGATCAACCTGCATTTTCTTGGTGTGAATCACGACATTCCAAATTTCTGTGGCTCTGTGCAACTCTGAGTGAAGAATAGTTTGGCTCAGGAGGATTACCTGGCATTTTCAGGGTTTTTCTTTCTGACAGGGGAAAGTTTCTCCTGTCACCTGCATGGATGCCTTGTAATACCTGTGTATTCCAGTGCTTTGTTAAACAGCTCCAAGGTGGGCACTGGGTGATGTTTCTTTCCTCATATTTTCTCCTTGGGGGATTCTGGTGCAGTGGAGTCCTCAAAGAGAGCTGGCAATGTGTTACAACTTTTCCTGAGGTTTCTATCAGAGTGGATCAGCATGAACCAGAGGGAAGGAAGCTGCAGTAATCTCTGCTCTCAGTGTGAAGCTGAAAAACATCCCAGTTTTCTTTTCTGTTACTGAAAAAGAAAAGGGAAAGGAAATGGCAAAGTTGCATAATGATTTCAGCACTTCAGACAGGCATGAAGTGCTCCTTTGAAGTGATTGTCATCTCAGGGGGGGAATTCACGTAGAAAGGACAGAGTTCATCACAAGTTGGAGGGAAAATGTCTCCACCTGGAATGTTTCTGCTGAGCTGAGGTGTTCCTGAAATGCTCCTTCCAGAATCTTCTGTGTAGCTTAAACTAAATGGAGCCAGTCTCCAAAAAGTGCAAAATGGTAGCAATTGTGAAAAAAAAAAAAAAATGATTCCTTGATTATTGTATTTATGTTTTCCACTGTTCTTGGCACAGAGAAGCCTCAGCTCTTACCCCATCACCAGAGCTGTTGGAGTTTTTCTCTGAGCCATCATCATTTTTCCTGACACCAGTTTCTTAACAAACTGATTGTGCTGCCCTGTGTGCAAGTGATGAATGAGGAGTTTTCCAGAGGGAAGCAAATAACTCTTGGAGAAGCTTTGGGACCTAAACAATAAAATATAATTGATTACAAGAGATTCCTGGAGAAAATAGCTGCTTATGTCCTAATACTGATGTTAAAATCTGGAGGATGCTCTTCTAAGCCTATGCAAAGACATTGTAAATGTTCCATCAGATGCTGAGTCTGTGGTGCCATTTGTCACATGTCCATTGAAATGGTTTTGTTCATTTCTAAATCCATCAAGTAATGCATGGTTTTATTTTTTCCTTAGCTCTGGTTTAAATATCCTGTATCCTGGAGAAGCAGAAATCAATAATTTATTGAAACTGGTCTTAACTGAAGGTGAGAATGTCTTACTGCCAGGTGAGAGAGTGGGATTTTTTTTCTGAGAACAAAAAAATCAAAGTACTTCTCAAGCTTAGAGGGAGAATAGTTTGGGATATTGGGCACGACTCTGCTTTAAATCCATGCTTTTCTAGGAAATTATGGAATGCTTCAACTTCCAAAAGGCTGCATGGCCTAGGGTAGGTCAGGTGGAGAAAAGGAATATTTGCAGGTACCCAGTAATCAGAGGTGATGTCAGACCTCAGTGAAGGGGGAAAAATGTCCTCGAGTTCACCAGGAAATGGGAATCTGGCCTTGGAAGCAGCTGATGCTCAGTGATTTGTTACTTCCCAGGGACGTGTTGGTGCTCAGTGTTGGGAATTTCCAACAGTGCCATGGGCAGGGAAAGTGCTCCCAGTCTGGGACAGCAGCTCTGGGCACGCTGGGAATGCAGCCATTCCTGAGCTGAGTCTGGTTAAATGAGGTACTGGGGAAATAAAATCTCTTCTGTAAGATGCTGCTTTGCAAAAGTATTTTTATTTCCCTTTTAGGAGAGAGGAACAGTGGCCTCTCGCAGCTCCGGGACGTTATCCTGACCAATTTAGCTGAGCAGCTGCAGAACAACAGATTTGGAAGTGAAGATGATGATCATTATAGGTAAAAAAGCCTCAGGTTATAGGGTGTTTTTCTGTTCTTTACTTGAGGTGAAACGTGCAGGAACTTCTGCTGGATTTGCTTGGTGTGTTCCTGCAGTGTGACCTGAATGTTGTGTCTGTGGGGGAAGGTTTCATTAGGGTGAGGGAGAGATTTGATGTTGTAGGGCAAACTTTGGATGCCTCTGTACCCAGACTGGGTTTGGAATTCCTTGTTTCTTGCCATGTTCATGGTAAATTTGACTGATAATTTCATAAATATAATTTTATAGCATTTCTCTGCATATCATAGGTGACTTTCCAGCAGTCAAACTGCCTGTTCCAGTTGGGAGGAGTCTTTTATAGGAGCCATAAGAAATCACAAATTTACATCAGCACGGTGCAACAAACCCCTGGAAATCTGTTGTACTTTGTTAAACATTTCAGCCTTGGGTGTTTTTGTGTCTGAATTTGAAGTTTGATCCTTGTTTAGGTTTCCCATAATCTGGGATCCAGCTTGCAGAGTGAGCTGAGCTGTACAAAATGCACAATAATTAATGATTAACCATTTCCACCTCTCTTGCCTCTCTTGAAGACTCAATGATGAGCTCTTGCACTACATCCTCAAGATTGTTGTCCGAGAATCTTGTGTCTTAATCACCAAGTGCCAAACTGTATCTAAAGATGACTTTCAAAGGCTTCTTTCAACTGTGCCTGTAAGTAAAATGTGTTTGGATAAAAGTATCTCTGCCTTTGGCTTCTTTTCCTGCTTGAATTCATCCTCTTCACTGAGTACAAGGAGGTGAAACTTTTATAGTCATGTCTTAACAAATCCAGAGGAATTGTCTTTTGTTTGTGCTGTGCAGGGAAGAAAAGGATAATTTCTCACAGCAAAGGAAATCATTCAGTAATGCTGGAATGGGTTTACACATGGATTTATTTTCCAGTTGCTCTGGTTGCTGTTCAGTTTAAGCAAAGTTTTTGGATCTCAACATTCAAAGCATTACAACAGCTTAAATAATCAAGCATGCAGTTGTGTATTGTGGTTCGTACAGACTGAAAGTGTTACCAGTGACAGCCAGAAATGAGTTAAAGCTGACATTTGATGATAAAACTATGGGCAGGTGTTTTCAGCAGGATCAGTTCCCCAAGAAAGGCAGGTTGAACTTCCATAAAAAGAGGGAACATGGTGTCCTGGCCTCTGGGGAGGGAGGAGTGGCATGGAACCATCACCTTCAGGAGTGTGAATTGCATTGATCTCTCTGGTGGCACGATCTTTTCACAATTAATTAATTCTCAATATTGCTATAGTGTTCCAAACCTGAACAAAGTTATGCTTCCTCTATATATTTGTGAGTTATTTCACAAAATTCAGCGTTTTGCAACCGATTCCTTTTCTTAAATATGTTGTGTTAGTTCTTTGCTCTTTCTTTTCTTCTTCCTCAACCTTTTTTTTTTTTTTTTTTCCTTTCTCCAACTTCCAAGTCTGAGGCTTGCCTAACTCAGGGATGGTGAGGGGTTTGGATAATGCAAAGTTTTACTTATTTGTGTTCAAGGCTGCGTCCTCGTGCTTGCGGTACCTGATGGCTGTGCAGAACCACCTCCTCAGTAACACTATTTTGATTAAACCTGATGACAATGATGACAGTGACAGCTCCTTGCAGGGAGAGACATTGAAGGTACAGGTAAACACCAAGTTTTATTCTAGTATGGCTCTCTCCAGTCAGTGTGCCTGTGACACCTTGGTCCTGCAGCGCATTTGCAGTTTGCTGGTGGTTGTTTTTCCTTTTGATAGAGTTAAATAGCTGGAGAACAGGGAAAAACAGTCCAGAGTAAAATCTGGAGTTACCCTGTGTTCAGGGTTCCAGCTTGCAATCCCTATTACCAGTGAGAGCAGACACTGCCTAAATATATGTAAAGTGAGATTTTAAATAGATTTTAATTAATAGGTGCTAGTAGGATTCCTGGCATAGGAATTTCCTTTCCTGGACACATTACCCCAGACAATCCAAATCTTCTCCAAATCACTCAGGTGATCCTTGCAAAAAATATTTTTAAATAAATTGAAAAGGGGTTTATTATTTGCCTTACCTGACTTCTGCTTTTTTGCAGTTTAAACAAGCAAAGCTTGGGTAAAACCACCTCCATCAGTTTTCTGAAATAGAATAAAGTTTGTGGCAAGGAAGCTGTTAGGGGGCAAGGTTTGAGGACAGGCTTTGGTTGGTAGAAGTTTATTAAAATGCTGCATTTCACTGCTTCATCCAACTCCCAGGTTTGCCCTGGAGTGCAGGTTGTCTGCTCACAGTAGTTTTGGTAATAATTCTTCCCTAATGGAATTGATTTCTGAATTTCTGGTATTTTGCTAAGCTGGTTTTCTCTGCTGCTCTTTGAGGCTGTGTGTGTTTGTGAGCTGCTGCAGTTGGAAGTGATTTGTTCAGGCTCATTGAGTAAATGCTAAATATTGGAGTATTTTTCTTGTCTCACTATTCACGCCGTGTTCATTGTTCAGTTTCTCTCTCTCTGCAGTGCTCCTCATCCCTGCTAGGACATTGTGTCACCAGTCCTGTCCTTTGGCTGGCTCTCAGCTCTCTCCTGTGCTGGACTTGGGGCTTCCTTCCCTCTAGAAACTGGATGTGCATCCTGTAAAACATGCACCTAGTTTCTCCCAGCACTTTGGGGCTTAACATTAATCAAATTTAAGTCTTGGATGAATCTCCTGCTGCAGGCCTGCCAGGTCACATTATCATTCTTTTCATTTGGAAATCCATCTTTTTGTTCTGTTGTCCTTTTTTTGGGGGGATTCTCTTAAGAATTTAAGTATCCTGGAACTCTTTTTTTTTTTTTTTTTTGACTTAGGAACTCAAGACCAGCATTTTGTCTCTCGCCACACAAATTCTGACAGGATGTGATGAAGTCTTAGAAATGCTGCAACAAGTCACTACAGCACTAATTAACAGTGACATTTCTGACAGGGAGCAAAGGTAAGAAAAGTGGGAGGATCCTAATTTGGAACCAGGGAACCTGCTGCTCTTTGTGGCTTATTGTACAAGCACAGTTAGCATTAATTATTCTTTATCACTTACATTTGAGCTTTGAATGCACAGGAACTGCTTCTTCCTGTAGCAGTTGTTTAGTACACAGCTGGTGGAGAATTTAGAATCACTCTCTGTGTGGCAGTCCTGATCATCTGTAGGTTGATGTTTCTGTAGGAACCTCAAATGGGGAAGATTTTAGTCAGTTATAATGGTATTTATGAGTAGGATACCTGGAAATAAACTGTAATTAGCTGGGAATATTCCTGTAAGCTAGAACAATCTGTTTATTTAAAATTTCTGATTATTGCATTCCTAGTAGCTGGATTAGGTATTTATGCATGACAATCCCTGGGTTGTTTTGATATCCCACATATTCCATCACCTGCCCTTCCCTGTCCCCCCTCCTCTTAAAAATACACCTCGGGAATGGGGGTGAAACAAAAGCTGTGAACTTTCCTCTCCTCAAACAAACAGCTCTCTGTCTCAGCTGTGTTCCAGGTTTCACTTTCTGCTTCTCTGTGCCTGCAAGATTAGTTGTGTTTATTGACAACACACAATTCCTGGGTGATATTTTCATATGAGTTCGTGTTCAAATATATTTTTGTAGCTGCAGATCCTTTTCAAGTCCTTTGAGCTCCATGTGCTGGGAGCTGATATCCACACTGGTGCATTTGTGTTTGATGGGGACTTTCATCCTGTGCCCAGGGGAGCTTATGCTTCTCTGAGTAATTATTAAATTGTTGATTTACTGTCTCTGCTCTCAGATTGTTCAGTGAGAATTGTCAGCAATTCAAGGTCACTGACACTTGAGAGAAATTGCAGTGGTTCCAAGATTGTTTTGGGGATTTTGTTGGTATAATACAAACATTCTCTGCTGAATTTTGAATTGCTTTTACAAGATGAAACAGAAGTGACTAAAAGCAGAAGTGCTGCTCCATGAAAAGAGTTGTTCCTGTGTAACTTTGGCTCTCCTTCCAGATTAAAAGGCCTGGAGCAGATCACAAAGGCCACCATGCTTGGCCACCTGCTGCCTGTGCTGCTGACATCCCTGATGCACCCAAACCTGCAGACCCTGACCATGGCTGATGCCCTGATGCCTCAGCTGGTGCAGCTGGTCCTTTACACCAGCCAGGTATGGGCTCTGTGCCACCCCAGGGCCAAACTTGGGGCCTGCAGCCTCCAAAATGCTGCTCAGCTTCCTCCAGAGACTCATCCACACACCAGAGTTCAGAGTTTCTCAACAGCTGCCAAAGCTGCTGATGCTGAATGTTAAATTTGGCTGCTCCAGGAGCTACTCAGTAATGATTTATTGTCAATAACAACAGTAGGATTGTTAATTATTTCAATAATGAGCTCTTAAAATGCTTTACAGTTTGCATGTCCCTAACACTGTGTATTTTGGGCCACAGACTGCACTGCTGCTTAAAACCCAGTCTCCAGTTTTCTCAGAACTGAACAGTTCCCCCAGTTGTGCTCCAGAGCAGAAGGGGAAGCAGTTACCTGATGAGAGGTGATTTTCTTTACATTTGGGTCTTTTCATGGGATAAACTGAACTATAATGTCTATTTGACCATTGTTGTGGGATAAAGCAGCAGTTTTTATTTCAATTAATTTTTAAAGGCGTGCTGGAATGATTTCTAAGGCTGTCTCAGTTTTATATAAGCTTTTGCAAAAGGCAGTTCGTTCCAAATTTTGTTCTGTATATAGAATTAAACTATTAATAACTTCAGGTTGTTTACACAGAATGTGGTTTGTTTTGGTTTTTTTCCTCACCCCAAGCATTAGAAATTAATTCTAAATGTTCCTCTCACAATAAATTAGGCTAAGGAGGACCATCAAGAGAAAATATAAATTGCTCTGGCAGCATGAGATACAGAATTAAAACCATTGCAAAGCTGTTAAATGGTTTAATTTACAGAGAAATAACATTTTTAACTCCTGCATTTAAATGGTGACTCTCAGCTCAAAGTTTTCCAGCTCCTGCTTAGGAACAGAAACAAACAGCTAAAAGCAAATAAAAATACTTATTTGCAGCATTGGAAAATTTGGAATACTGAAGAACTTGTGCTAATGGGAGTTTTGTGAATAAGAGTATATGTAATGTATGAATAATGATGATAATATATATAATTATATATAATGATAATAAAATATGTAATACATTAATTCCCTGCCTAAAACCAGGAGTCAGTTCCTTGTCTGTGTGTGTCAGTATTGAGAGGTGATTTTTAAGTCCTTTATACCTTAATATCTGCGTGACAGAAATCTCCAGGCTGTTTTAGGCCCAATTTCTCACTCTTAATTTCAGGATGCTGGAAGAGAAGGAAGAGCCAGGATTCCTAACTGGTTTGAAGATCCCTGCTCCCTGGGCTGCTGGGAAGACTGTGGAGACAGTGCATCCTGTCAGGGATAATTATAAATTTAAGGAAACTGTCCACATTCCAGGAGCCCGCTGTTTGTATCTTAGATTTGACAACAGATGCTCCTCCCAGTATGATTATGACAAGGTAAGCAAGAGCCAGCTCAGCACCTCTGCAAGGAGGGAATTCCCTCAAAAAAAAGTGGGAGTTGTGCCATGGGACAAGTGTGGGAGGCTCCAGGGATTGGGGGGTTTCAGGAGTGGTTTGGGTTGGTTTTTCCCCTCAGAAATTCTGTCAGTTCTGGTTTTTTAAACAATAATTTCAGGCTGGCTCAGACTGTCCAAGTTTGACTTTTATTCATGTTCGGTTTTCCTTATTTCCCAAATTTTAATCCAGCTGCCTCCTTTGATCAGCACAGTTGGTTTAAACTGGGCAGAGCAGGAGAGGTTCCTTTTTCCCTGATGATAAAGAACTTGTTTACCTGGATTCATAGGAACAAATACTTGAAATTTAAGAGAACAACCAATAGCACTTATTCCACTTTGTAGTATCAGAAAGCTGCTTGTGCTGCTTGCTGAGTGCTGCTGTTTATTCTTTGGCATAGAGCAAGTCCTGCTGCTCATAAATAACTAATGGGAGCACCTTCAATATTAATGCCACCAATTACTGATCAAACTCCCCTCCAAAAACTCTGATCCCACCAAAGTCACTGACAAAACTTTGGCTTTGCTGGGAGCAGGATCACTGCTAGGGAAGGAGTTTGTTCTCTGCCTCAGGGCAGGATTGCTCCTGCTCTCTGCTCCCAGCCCTGCAGTGTGAGCAGGGACCAAAGCCCCTCGAGTCCCTGCGTGCCTCAGTTTCCCCATCTGTAAAATGGGGATAATAATACTTAACCCTGCTGCCCTCACAGAGCCTGTGAGGATTGGTTCACGTGCATGGAGCGCTTCGAGAGTCGAAAGCGCGGTGGAAGTGCTAAGTATTATTATTATTATTAGGTTTTCTTGTTTTTCTCTTACAGTCTAACAGTGTATTTTATGTTTTGAAGTTGGTGATCTATGCTGGTCCTAGCACAAACAGTAGGAAGGTTGCTGAGTATGGAGGCAATACACTGGGATATGGCAGCCGTAGTGTCTTAGGAACGGGGTGGCCCAAGGACTTAGTGAAGGTACAGTATTTCCCATCCATCACTCTTTCCCATAGAAAATTCCCTTTGGAAACCATGCCCCAGCCCATTTTACCCTCCCAGCTATGCATTCCAAGCTTTTAAGTGTACAGTTATCCATGATGAGATCCCTGCTCAGTGAGCTGTTGTGTTCTTGGGGGAGAGCTTTAAACTCGGCTCTGTGTTCCGTGTGATGCTTCCCTTGGAGTTTGTTTTGTGTCTTCCTGGAATTCCTGATGGAGATGTTTGAGTGCCTGGAGTCTCTAATGGCACTGCTCTTCTCATGAGTACACCCTCCTAGAAGTTCTATGCAGATTCTCTTAAAGTCAATTTTTTGGATAATAACCCCCAAATATATCAAGTAGCAAATGTAACAAATAAATTCCAACCATTTCTGTTGGATTTTAAGATTTCATTGGGTGCTTTTGGCAATAAAACTAAGAAGAATCTCTCAAAGTTCTTGAAACCTCAGCATTTCAATGCTTTGGCAATGTGTCTCCTCACACTCTCTGCAGTGTGATTTTTATTTTTGTTTAATATGTATTTGTGCTGCCACACTGTCCTACACTAAAACTGGGCTTATTTACATAACAAAAACACGTTGTAAAAAGAAATCAAGAGGTAGTAAACTGGAAAGCAATTTCAGACAAGAACTCCATTGTTCACAGTTAAGGGAATTTGGTTTATTTTTCACACATTGATTTTGATACTGTTCTTTTAGCAAGCTCCTTGATTAATTTGTTGTCATTCTTTTAATTGAAGAGCTTGTCTGTCTTCCTTCAGGAAGAGAATTAATAATTACTGCCTGGTTTCTTGCAGACAAACAATGAAAATCAAGGCTGAGTAACACACTGATAATTTCTGCTTTCGATTTTACAGCTATGGTGGGGTTTTTTTTGTTTTACTATAGCCAACCAGCAGCAAAACTAAGTTTTCCACTAAAAGACACCTTTACAAAAAGGAAAAAACTCTTAAATCAGACAATCTCATTCGAGATAAAAACAACCCCCAGATAATTGTCATTAAAAGCATTCATCTATAAAATAACCCACGTGTGTGAAAAGCCTGTTTCTTTGCCTCAGTCACTAAATACATTTTCTCTTTTTCCCCCCTTTTCCTGCGGTGGATATTTGAAGGTGGAAGGAGACACAGTCACGTTCTCCTTTGAAATGCGGAGTGGGCGGGAGCACAACACTCCGGACAAAGCCATGTGGGGCTTTGCCTGCACTGTCCGAGCACAGGTATTCCAGGGGAAGAATCCCAGGGCACAGCTTCAGCTTCCACTGCCTCCTGCCTGCCACACATTCCAGATCCATGGAAATGTGCTTCCAGCTTGGAACTGGAAACCAGCAGTGACTGGTTTGGGCAGCGAGACAAATCGGGGGTTGGCAATGAAAAGAGCCGGAGTTTGGGATGCAGAGATCCCTGTGGATGGGCTGGCACTTAGGGGTTCATGGAGATAGTTGTTATCAGATGTGTCTCATCTATCTCCTTCATGTCTCTATTGTCCCTTGCTGCTTGTGGGTCAGGATTTCTTTGTAACAACCTGAAAATCAGAGATGTCCTGAGGAAGTAATGATTCCAGCCCACAAAGAGGAGAGGGGGAGGGATTCTGGGATCAAACACAGGGAATCTTGAATCCTACTACAAGTTGGGGTGACTGAACCAAAAATAACTTCACCTGTTCATTCTTGGTTCAGGAAAACAATGTTTAAATCCCTTACTTCTTGTCTTGAGTTGTTCTTACAAGTTGCTGTTAATTGTTAAGCATTTTTTTGTGTAAGAGTTAAGAATGATATTGAGCTATATCTTACATTTAGAAGATTATATATAAAATCTCCTGTCTTGAATCTGTTGGAAAGGACTTCCTGGTGGATTGCTTGTTTGAACTTCTGGTTGTTCCTGCTGCAGGAATCCTCAGAGGATGTGTCAGGAGGTTTGCCATTCCTGGTTGACCTGGCCCTGGGCCTCTCTGTGCTGGCCTGTTCCATGCTGAGGATCTTGTACAATGGGCCAGAAATTACCAAAGATGAAGAAACCTGTCAAGAGCTCTTAAGATCTAAACTCTTACAAAGGTAAAAAAAAAAAATCAATTTTGACCTGAGTGATTTTTTCTGAGGGGAAGTGACTTGTTGTGGTCAAGTCTTGTGCTTTAAGGTGATGTTTGGATCATTTTTCCTGTAGTTTGTTCAGCAGTTTGTGCTGCCCAAAACTGAGGGAATATTCTCCAAACCAGAAGGGTTTTTAGAGTAAAAGGAGAGTTGGGTTATGCTTGGTACAAGCCACACTTAATACATTAATATTTAATCTTTGTAGCATGTCATTGACTGAACTGTCTTTCTCAATGAGGAGGGGAATAAAAATCCTTTTGATTGGTTTTTATTTCTTTTTGCAGGTGCCAGTGGCAGGTGGAAGCCAACGGGGTGATATCTCCAGCCCTTACTCCAAGCCCTTCACCATTGCCTCTCACCATAGAGGAGGACAGGGAGTTCACATATCCCTCTGATGTGCTCGTGCCTCCTGTTGGACACTACTTTGATCTGCCCAGGATTAGGCTGCCCCCAGGAATCATGATCAAGCTCAGGGAAATTTCTGGACGTGCTCGGCCTCAATTTCGACCCAGTATAAAGTAAGGAGTCCTTGTTTCCCTCTGGGTTTTTAACCTTGTTTGTGAATGCAGCATCTGGTGATTTTTGAATATGAATTGTCCAAGTTGGTCTCTTACTCCTGATTAATGAGTTTGGCTTTCCCTGGAACCCTAGGGAAGTGATCCAGCCAGAAGTCATGGAGGAGATGGTGGTTTCATGTGTGATTAAACATCTCAATTTGGTTGATGCTCTCCAGTCCCTGATAAATTTCCAGTATCAGGAGGAACATGCTGAAGAATATGATTTACTTTGTAAAATTATGGGAGAGACCTTTAAGAAGCTGAATGCCATGGAGAGACAACTGCAGGTAAAAAAATAAAATTATTTAGAACAACAGAAGCCTTGTTTTGACAATAAAGGTGTCAGAACAGAAATACAAAACATACTCAGATTTCTTCTTCTAAAATCCCTTCTACACCTTAAGTGTGATTTTTGTTTCTCTGTCAGAGTGTGGCTGAGCTGGAGCAGAAGTGGCAGAACGAGGTGGATGATGCCATGCACGGGAAGCTGGAGAACAATGTCCCCTTTTTTTATGATTATCATTTCAACGAGGTGAGCCCTGGGGTCACTGTGGGTGCTTGTACCCCACTCTGCTTCCTCAAAACGTGTTCATCCTTCTCCCTCCCTTTGTTTAGAGCAAGATGAAGGAGCTGGAGCTTCTGTGTTCAATGAAGGAAGTTTCTTTTGATGGGACTGATCTTGAGAACGTGGTTCTGGCATTAAGGTCAGTATTAGAGAGCATTTAGGCCTCAAAGGAGGGGCAGCTTCAGGGGAATTACAGGGAGTTCCAGAAGTATCTGATGAAATGATTAGGAACTTCTGTGCTAAATATATTAATATTAATACCTACAATTCCTTGTGTTTGCTAAGGGAATTGTGTTGGCCAATTATTTATTTCTTCCATTTTTTTCTTTTTTCCCCTTTGTTGGCATAGAACAGACTTATGCCATGACTTTTCCCACTGTAACCCTTCCTTTCTGAAAGCATTCAAACATCAATTTGCCTTCTTTTACTTCCCTTTCATAATTCTAGGGAGAAGTTCTTCCAAGAGGTGAATTCACTCATCCAGAAGACCTCTCATCCCTTAGCAAAGACAAAAACCTTGGTGAAGAGCTTGATGAACAGAGCAGAGCTGTTGTTGCATGTGACCATTGCAGCACAGTCTGGGATCACAAGGAGCATATCTGGGACCCCTGCAGAGACTCCAGGTACATCTCTCATTACCTGGATTTTCTAAAGATACCTTTTATATCTTATTTTTCCCTCTTTTGCTTTAAATGAAACTATTTTTCCCTAAATTAAGTTAATTCTTTTACAATAAATAAAGTCGAGTCTTTGTTTTCTGATTGCCATTATGATGGTAAGTAAAAATCTGAGTAATTATAGGTGGAATTTAAGCTTCAGTCTCCTGATTTATTGAGGAAAAAGACTTAACCAAAGCAAAAGAAATCTGATTTGAAACAATACCTAAAACCATGAAAATCCTCAGACCTGGTTTTGTGTTTTGTTTGTAGTGAGATTTAATCGTGTCTGAGCTATAATTTCCACACTCTCTTTTTTACATATTTCATATGAAAACATGAGTGACTTGCAGTTCTCCTTCTAAATCTCCCTGGAGTAATTCTGAACATGTAATGATTATTATTTTTTTAAAGCTACATTTGGAAGTTTGTGAATTGAAGCCTTCCATTCCAAATCTTTTAACTTTCAGCAGGGTTGAGAACAAAAATTCTCAGATCTGCGTTGCACGTTCTTGCTTAGCCTGGGTTTTTCCCACCCTGTGTTTCAGCTTCCACTGGGGTATCCACCAGCGATTTTAAAGCCAGATTGTAAATAATACCCTGCACCAGAAATGACCTTTTTTAATTATTATTTTATAATACTTCAGCCTGTAAGTCAGCCTCTGAGACCAAGGTGATCTCACACGCCGTGCGCCAGCCCGTGTTCCTGCGCAGCATGTCCGCCCCGTCCGACCTGGAGATGATCGGCAACGAGGACATCGAGTTTGCCCGGGCCAGCCAGAGGTACAGCAGGGTTTATTCCTTCCCTTCAAACCTCTGTGTTGTGATCAGCTTGATCAAATTTATCACTGCCAGCACAGCAGGGTGGGTGGTGGTTGGATCAGCTTCCTGCTGCCAGGTGTAACGTTCCTGTTCCCTCGCAGGCGCCGGCACGTCACCAGCCACAGGAGCAGCTCCTTCACCCTGCTGCAGTCCCTGGCCATCGAGGACAGCAGGGACAAACCCACCTACAGTGTCCTGCTGGGGCAGCTCTTTGCTTTCATCGGGACAAACCCCGATCAAGCTGTACGTTGTTACTTTATTTCAAATTGCAGCTTGCTCAAAAACAGGAGGTGGTGCCTGGTTTGTGTCTGACAAAAATCCCATCCCAAACCTTGCAGGTGTCCAGCAGCAGCTTCCTGCTGGCTGCCCAGACCCGCTGGAGACGTGGGAACACCAGGAAACAGGCCCTGGTGCACATGAGGGAGCTGCTGACGGCCGCCGTGCGCGTCGGGGGCGTGACCCACCTGGTGGGCCCGGTGACAATGGTGCTCCAGGGAGGGCCAAGGTGGGTGCATCTCTCCAGAATTCAGTGCTTTGGTCTCTGTGGAAGGGAATAAATTGCTTTGGACAAGGCAAAGCCAGAAGTGAGTAACTGTGAGGGCACAAGTTGGCAGAGCTAAGGTTGCGACAAACACTTTGACTCTTGTGGGGTGAGAAGGCAGAAACTTCTAAGAAATGCTTTTAATTATCAGTAGATGAACTTTCATACTGGGCTGACATGTACCCAGGTATGTAGAGAGGATATCCTTCTCTCTTGATTTAATTCTAAATTAATGTTAGGTATTAGTAGACTTAGCTGATACTGTCATCTAAATGTAGTAAATGTTTTGTATTTTGTTTGTAGTGAGATTTAATCATGTCTGAGCTATAACTACCACACTCTCTTGTTTACATGTTTCATACATAAACAGGAGTGACTTGCAGTTTTCCTTCCAAGTTGACTAATTCTTAACATGCACTGATTATTATTTTCTTAAAGCTACTTTTGGAAGTTTGTGAATTGAAGCCTTCCATTCCCAATCTCTAACCCCCAACAGGATTGAAGAGCTGACGTGTGGTGGGATGGTGGAGCAGGTCCAGGAGGCTTTTGGAGAGACGATGACATCAGTGGTGTCCCTTTGTGCCCGGTACCCCATCGCCTGTGCCAACAGCATTGGCCTCTTGTGCACCATTCCCTACACAAGGTGTGCAAGGGCTTGGGGAGGGCAAGGGGGGCATGCACACCTGGCCTTAGTAGGCTTTGCCTTAAGGAGAAGCATTAAATAGTATAAATGCATCCCCTTTCCTCATCATGAGGAGCATCTGAGAACATCCAGGTAAATTCCCTCACAATTTCATCTGCGGAAGACAAGGGAGAGGCAGAACCATCTTTCTGTCGAGTGAACTAATTAATTACTGAGCTAACAGGGAGTTCTGGATTCCTATTGTGATGGAGAAGTTAATTCCAGCCTGAATTTCTCCTGCAGGAGTGAGGAGAAGTGTCTGGTGCGTAGTGGCCTGGTCCAGCTCATGGACAGGCTCTGCAGCCTGAGCAGCCAGACAGAGTCCAGCTCAAATGAAAAACAGACCAAGAAACAGAAGGTGGCCACCATGGCTTGGGCTGCCTTCCAGGTGCTGGCCAACCGCTGTGTGGAGTGGGAGAAGGAAGAAGGTAGGAAGGCTGGAAATATCTGCTGTGTGTGTTAGAACTGTCTGAGGAGTGGTGTAAATGTATTTAAAATAGGGCACTCATTCACCATGGCTTGGGGCTCTGTGGATTCTTAAGAAGTGAATACAAAATTCAGTGGATTTTCTTCTTGTTTTTTAATTCTGGATTTTTTCCTCCCCATGGAAATAATTTCAAGTTTTGGCGCTTGATCCTATCTAAGCGCAGTCAGAGAACCTGGAGATTCTGAGCAATCATTTGGCATTTCTCCTCTGGTAGAATTCACCCATAACACACTTGGACTTACAGACACGTGGCTGTTGGCTAATGGTGGATGTATCAGGTGTTATTTTTGGTGTGTACGTTGATTTTTGTGGATTACAGCTGTGTGTTCTTCCATCCCTTCCAAAGGGGGTTCCACAGATGCCGTTCACTCCGGGCTGGCCAGGCAAGTCTCCAGCCTTCTCACCAATCACCTGGCCAGAGCCACCGAGTGCTGTGGCAACCAGGCTGCAGGGAATGATGCACTACAGGATGTCCTCAGCCTTCTGAATGACCTCTCAAGGTACCAGGCCTTTGCTCTGGAGTATTTTCTTCCTGTGTACCAAAGCCTGTGTGGGATCTTTTGTGGATTTTTTTAAACCATTCTAAAACTGACTGTTAATCTCAGTGTTTAATCAGTGCTGTCAAGTTATGGAAGAATTGCTACAAATGTTTTGTCAGACACTGAAATGGCTTTTAATACATCTTGTTAATAATTTATTTGGTTTTAATTTCAAGGTTTTTTTCCCTTTCAGGAGTCACATAGGTAAAGCCATCCTGAGCCAGCCAGCCTGTGTGTCCAAGCTTCTGTCCCTTCTCTTGGATCAGCGTCCTTCTCCAAAGCTGGTGCTTATAATCCTGCAGTTGTGTCGTGCTGCTCTGCCTCTCATGAGTGTTGAGGACTGTGGAAACGTGGAATTGCCTCCCTGGAGTTACTCAGTGCCCTCTCTGAACAGCGAGCAGGATGATCCCAGTGACCCAGCCTCCAAGATTGCCTCCCTGCTGCTGGCAAAGCTGGCAGATTATGTTGTGCCAGGTACCAGCAGCTGTTTGGTGTTGTGCCTGAGGGACTCGTGTTTTATGGAATCGTGGAATGAAAAGGACCTTAAAGCCCATCCAGTCCCACCCCCTTCCCCACCTTCAGCCATCCCAGGTTGCTCCAAGCCCCATCCAGCTTGGGCTTGGGCACTTCCAGGGATCCAGGGGCAGCCACAGCTTCTCTGGGCAACTGTGCCAGGAGCTTTTGTATTGACAGAAAGCTCAAGTCTTGGGAGATAGCTGATAAGTCACTGAGAGCAGGATATTCCTGTGCCTTTCCATCTGCCTCCTGATTTCCCTGGCCTCAGACCAAAGTGGGTGTCTCAGTGATGTTTCAGACACATCCCAGATGTGTCAGCATTAGTTCCAGGGATAAGAAAATTCATGGTTGTGTTTCTTTTTCTTTTCCTTTCTACTTCAAGGCTGCCAGACAGTCCTTTCTCCAACTGCCTCTGAGCCAGATACTACCTTGGCAAAAGCCAGCCCTAAAAATTCCATAAAAGGTGATAAAGATCCTGGAGAAGAAAGCGAGGCAGTAGATGGTAAACTCTCTATTTTTATCCATAAAAGAGAAGATCAGTCCTCCCATGAAGTCCTTCAGCCTTTGCTAAGGTAATCGCAGCTCACTGGATTGGAATTAGAACGGATTTGGCAATTCCCTTTATCTCCTCCTTTTTTTCCAGTGCTGCAGCTGCAGAAAAATATATCCTAAATATGAGAGTAAATGGGAAAGCAAAGTGTCTGCCCAGTGTGTTTACTGGCAAAGCAGTAAGATAATGCAAAGGAATATGGGAACATCTTCATCTGTCTGAAAACAATCATATGAAAAATTAGCTACTTAGACTCAGTGTTTCTGATGGAATATCATTTATCTTATTTATGGTGTGACAGGCTGGGTAGGACTAACAAATAGAGCTGTCAAGGCAAAATGGCTTTAAAAGCACTGCTTTAATAATGCATAAGCTGGACAATAATTTGCTATTAAACATTCTTTAGTATTCTCAGCACCCACCTGGATGTTGGGATCACTGAATGTCAGTGCTGTCACCTCTTGCATTTTATGTTATTTGTTTCACCTTCCCCCACTCCGTGGGTTGATTTTGAACCCATACTCTAAAAATTACTCTAAAAGGGACAAGTGAAAGGTGAACTCGGAGCCCTGGGTATTTGTGATCAATAAAAACCATTTCATGAGGCTTCTTCCTAAAGGGGGGAAGGGTGAAATTGCTTTGCAAATAACTGCATTTAATAGGATTAAATTTCCTCTGTAAATGGGCTATGTCCTTAACTGCATAATATTTCTCTTGCTGTTGAGCATTTAGCTGCAAGGGTGGCTTCAAATCATTTCAAACCACCCATAATATGTGAAATTGGACTGTGTAGCTGAACTGTGCTTTCCAGCAGTCAGAACAAAGCTCCTGTGTTTTGTTTCCCCTCCAACAGTAGCTCAGAAGGTCGCCCATTCCGACTGGGAACTGGAGCCAACATGGAGAAGGTGGTGAAGATGGATCGGGACATGACAAAAGTAAGAGGAGAAATAACTGAAGAATTGCTCAACATCCTAAAAATTGTTGGCCAGTCAGAATTCTTGGGTTTTACTGATGTGAAGACTCCTTTGTTAAATATTGTTTTATTCATCATTTACCTCTGTAAGTACAGATCCAGTACAGGGGTAAATGATGAAAAATCATTTCAGCTGATGCTTCCTGCAGCCATTGTAGGTCAGGTTTAAGCCCTTTAATATTCTCTTTCCTGAAGTGTTTCATGCACATTGATAATACAAATCTTAAGCCACAGACTTGAATTAAAATTTCATGTTTATTTTCAGACATGTACTTGAGTGTTTGCACCAGAAATACTCATTGGTGGCTTTTTGATCAGAGAAACTGAGCTGTTAATTAAAGGATGGAATGTTGCAGGCTGTGAATTGATCCCTGATCTCTCTGTAGATGATAAGAAGCAAGAGGCAGAACTTGTCTGTGACTAACACACGCCCAGGAGGGGGTTTTGCTGTGTTCTCAGCACTTTCATGTGAGCAGAGTGACCAAACAGATCTGACATCTGTCTTGCATGGCAATTTCCTTTGCAGAGTGGCTGCTGTGAGGTCATTACAGAAGAAGCTGCTGCAGCTCTTAGAAAGGCAACCAAGTGGGCACAATCTGGGCTGATAGTGAGTGTGGGGCCACCCATAGAGACTGTCAACCCAGAGAGCAGCAGTGGCTTGTCCACTGGGGACAAAAAGAAGACTGCACAAACTTCCATTTGCAGGGAGAGGAATTCGGACCTCGCCAGGTAAATCCCTCAGTCTGCATTCTGCTTTTCTCTCTACCAATGTTTTTAGTGCTCCCAAAGATAGTCTGGCTGTTCATAAACTTCCTTTTCCTTTTTTTTGTCTATATCTTGTTGACAACTGAAGCCTCTTTTCCTTCTGTGGTTTTGAACTGAATGGTCAAATTTCCTTTGTCTCCTGCCCAGGACGGATCCGGTGAGGCCGTTCATCAGCGGGCACGTGGCAAACAGCATGGCAGCAGAGGTGATTGCCCTGCTGCACAGCCTGCTCATGGCCCCAGAGTCCAATGCAGCCCAGATCTGGACAACAACTGCTGAAAAAGTGAGCAGACACAACCATGAGTGGCACGTTCCTCCTTGGGGGTTTGGGTAGTTAAGAGAATCTAAAGATTAGCAAGGCCTGAGCTGCTCCAATCTGATTTGCACAGACCCAGCCCTTTCTCAGCTGTCTCAATGTGGGATAAATACTCAGAATTTATCCATCATTAGATAATGTGCTGTCATTCTTTTCAGGCATTAACAGTGCTCTTTGTTGGGGGGTTTCCTTGCCTGTGGCAGGTTATTCTACCTTGGCTATTCTCTTGCCTGTGGCCTCTGAGGGTACAAAGTGTTGGCTGGAACAAAACACATTGGTTTTATGTTCCTCTGAATCCTGCAGCATCTAATCTATTCCTTAGGTGAAATCCTCAGCAAAGACTTTTGCCAAGATTATATTTTATCCTAAAAGTTACATGGGAATGGTCATGGCTTTGATGGTGCTCACACTTCAGAGAGCTTGGAATATTCTGAGTTACATAATTCTCTTTAAGAACAAATAAAATTCTTCTGAGACTGTGTGGGCTGGAGGCTTGGGGCATTGGTTTTTGTTGGAATTGTGCTTTGAAGTCGTTCCCTGGTATTTTTGCTTCTGTCTTCAGGTTCTGTCTCGGGCTCTGATGTACATTCCACAGCTTGGGAAATATGCAGAGAGCATTTTGGAGAATGGGAGTAGCAGTGGAAGGAAACTGGCTAAACTTCAAAGGATTGCTCGACAGGCAGTGGCTGCCCTGTGTGCTCTGGGTGGCTTTAAGGAGACAATTAAAATAGGTTCTGAAGTTCAGGTAATTCAGTGCTGTTCATATTTGATATCTTAGATGAGAATTGCTGCTCTCCTGAGGTATTCCTTGCACTGGCATCCTTGGGAGCAGGATGTGCTTGTGGACCTGCAGCTTGTGGAGCTTGTTTCCTAAAACACCCCCCTGTGCTTGTGTGTGCAGTTGGTGTGTGATGTCAGACACTGATTCCTGGTTGTAACACCTTCAATCTCATGCAGCTCTTCTTTGGTTGTAGGTTTTAGGCAAAGGAATAGCAGGAAGCATTGGAGTTGTGGCATCTATTAATGAGCAAGAAGGTATAGCCACGGTCAAATTCCCACCCACCACTATAGACACTAGAAAGACCTCCCAGGCATCAGACACTTTAACTATTCCATTATCTAGGCTCTGTGTTCCAAGATCTGAGGTATGGGAGTTTTAAACATCCAATATTCAGTATAATCTTGATTCTTGCTTTATTTCTGTCACAGCATACTGACTATTAATCTACAGCATGTAAAAAAGAAGTGTTTCATCTTTGCTTATAAATGATTTGTAATGTTTGCCTTATTTTTTTTTAAGCATATATTAACAATGTGTTTAAGTTCTCATTCAAGTAACATAAATATTCATCTTTTGTGCTTAAAGATATTCCACTGCGTACTGGGTTGGGGGTGGTTTTTTTGGTTAATTTCTGGCTTGATTTGGGGTTTGTTTGTTGTTTTTATTTTATTGGTGTTTGGTGCTGATTTTGTGAGAGTAAAATATAAGAATTAACTCCAGGTAATAAAACACCCTCATTTCTTAGAAACTAACTACTTGAATTTAACTTTTTACCGTGCCCCCCCACCATCAGGCATTGCCTCTTCATAAACTGTCCATTACTGAGAAGGTAGTACAGGCAGTCCAGTCCATGTTGCTCCCTCAGGAGGGAAGTCTCTCTATTCACACCTCACTTCCTGCAACAGGAGATGGCTCAACCCCAGTAATGGCAGTGGTCCGGCTCCTTGCTGAAATTAGAACCAGGTGAGTCCTGGCTTTGTGCACAAACATCCCAGGGAATTGCATGAGTTCTTCTGCCCTTCCTCTGGGGGTGTGCAGCAAGGGGCTGCAGGAATTCCTCTTGGCTCCCTTTTAGTGTCTGGGTGTTTCTCATGAGTGTCCCTGTAACACACCCAGCAAATGCTTCAATAAATCCATTTATGAAGCAGGGAAAAGCTGCTTTTGGGGGAAGGTCCAGCTAAAATCAGGGTTAAGACCACCCTTAAACCACCCTTGAATTCACTACTGTAGAGCCAGCTTTGAATTCAGCACACACTTTGTAACCCTTTAAATGTATTATTTTTCTGTTCAGAGCATGCCTGGTGATGGCTCAGCTGTTGGAAGACAGCTCATTCTGTGAAGAATTCATTCAACAGTGCCCAGCTGCTGTAGAAGTTCTGAATTTGGTGGCCCAGGAGTGCAGCCCTGGTATGTAGCCAACACCTTCTTGGCATATTCAGGTCAGAGACATCAGCTTTTAAAATCATTTCAGTGTTTTCTCCCCCAGCTACTCAGAGTTTAGGAACTGGCACAGGACAGAGTGTCTTGTCACAGCTGCAGAGCTGCTGATGGAAGAGCAGCTAATATAATCAGCCTAAATCATTAAACATTAGGCATTCATTTAGGCCAGAACAGGATTATTCTATATCAAAGAAGCAAGTCCTGGTTCTCTTCTGCACTATCCACTTTCCTTGCTTCCAGCATATCCTACTCTGCATTCCTTGATATTATCATTTATATGTTTTCTTTTTATGACCTTTTTGCTGGTTTTTGCAGTGCTTTGTTATATTCCTGATCCTTGAGCTCTCCTTGTTTAAGGATAAGCACTGGGCTCAGCAGAAATCTTAATTCAGGGGCAAGTTTTTAGCAACATGCCAGAGAAAAAGTGGCTGAAGTGAAGGATAGGATCAAGGGATTTAGATGTAAAAGGGCAAGGACTGATTTTTGTGACAACAGCCATATTTTTTTCTGCTTTCCTGCCTTTACTGAGCCATAAACTTGCTCAGCAAAATTACCCTTATATCTTAATTAACATAAGTGTCTTTGAAAACCAAATGCAAATTAAACATGAGGAAACACTTGCATATGTCACATTTTACCCTTAATTCCATTGTTTAGGTAAGTGAGGCTGATCAAACCTCCTCCAAGTGCAGATATCAGATTTCTTTCTGCATTAAGATTGCACTGTTGGACTCGAGGGAGCAGCTGGAAGCTGATGCCTGGTTTGGGTTGTTGTTGCAGGGGAGAGGCTGGTGGTTGTGGAGATGCAGTGTGAGAGGTTACGGATGTTGTACCGGGACTGTGCTCGGCCCCCTCCTCCTCCCCTGCAAGCAGACAGGAGACAGGTGAGCACAGGGACACTGCTGAGCCCTCTGCCCTGGGAGAGCCCCCTGCTGCTGCCCAAACCTGGGGGCATTCTTCTTGAAGTAGCTCATTTAATGTGAATTTCTGTGTTGGGATGTGATTTGTTGGAGTTGTATTAAATGTGCCCCCTCGTAAACTGTGCGGTTGTATTTTAGTGGGTGACTCGAATTGTGATTGGTAGAATAAACTGCTCTGTTGTGTCTGCAGCCCAAAGAAATCACGTGGAGCCCGTCCAGGGTGTTCCCCCCAGTAAGAGCCTGCATGTTCTCCTCACACCTCACTGCTGTGACCTTCCTGGCTGATCCCAGTGCAGGTGGGGGACTTCCTCGGGGCACCTTTATCTATGCCACCTCCCCGGTGCCAGTACAGGTGAGACCTCACAGCTCTCCAACACTTTGTCATTGAATATCCAACAGGACATGAAGAGGAAAAGCAAGAAAATTGCCTCTTTAAATTCTGTTTTGTAAATAACCTTTAAAACTGTGTTATTATTTTTATTTCTAGGCACCGTCATTCTACTGGGAAATTGAAGTGGTTTCCTATGGAGATACAGATGATGACACTGGGCCAATAGTTTCCTTTGGATTTGCCACAGAGGCTGAAAAACGGGATGGGGCTTGGACAAACCCAGTGGGCACCTGCCTCTTCCACAAGTAGGTTGGAGATGCACATCAAAAACCATTTGTCAGTAGATTGGGGAGGAGGCTGTAGTGGGCAATACATACTTTTAAATTGAAATGCTAAAATGATGGACTGGAGTATCTTTACAAAATCAGGAGAGTTGAGTTGCCTTTTGAGTATCACAGCTTTGGTGGGTGGTGATCCTGCTCTGGCTCAATGCTCTGTCTCTCTGTGTCCTTGTTGCCCCTCAGCAATGGGCGAGCAGTGCATTACAATGGCTCCAGCCTGCTGCAGTGGAAGAGTGTCAGACTGGATGTGACTCTTTCCCCTGGTATGTGAGAGCATGACTAAAATCCTTACCTGCTCCATCAGAAAATCCTCTAAATGTCAAGGAAATGCTGGATGAGAAAACTGATTAAATCCTTTTTCTGATGGTGTTTTTCTCCAGGTGATGTAGCAGGAATTGGATGGGAAAGAACAGAAGGAACTCCCCCTCCTCCAGGGCAGCCAGCAAAGGGCAGAGTTTATTTTACATATTGTGGGCAGAGACTTGTGCCCTACCTAGAGGATGTGTCTGGTGGAATGTGGCCAGTTGTCCACATTCAGAAAAAGGCAAGTTTGTAAGACACAGAAATATGTCACTTAATATACTTTCAGAAATATTAGTAACATTATATAAAATATTGAACCTGCTCTGTGGAAAAGCAGATTGATAGTTTTTGCTTTTCTTGGGTAGGTTGAGGTATTCATTAGCCCTCCTAGGTGCATGTGTTGTGTCATTATTTTGGTTTCCCCTGCCCATTAGCCAGCAGCGTGCAGCTGGCCTGGCAGGATGCCTTGTGCCATGCCAGGAGCTCCTCTTTTAGCATTCCTGGCCAGCAGTGACCTGGCTTCAAAGCACCCAGCTCAGGCCCCGCTGCAGCTTGAAGCTGGAAAACGGGCAAGTTCAAAGCGTGTCTTGAGCAGCTTGAGCTTTCCCAGAGTGCCAGCTGGGGATCCCGGTGGTGGGGAGGTGTGATCAGCTCCTGCCTGGAGCAGAGTGAGGGCTCGGAGCGGGAGCTGAGAGCTTCCCTGGATCCTCTTGCAGAACACCAAGGTGCGGGCAAACTTCGGCTCGCGGCCGTTCGCCTACGCCGAGGGCCAGGCTCACCGCAACGCCGCCGACCTGTGCCTGGACCTGGCCGAGGAGATCAGTGCCAACTTCGAGGCGCTGCCCTTTGCCATGGCCTCTGACAGTGACAACGACGCTGGCACCAGCATCGCCTCCGACCCCGGCACCCACGGGCCCCCCTGCAGGATCGCCGCCGTCGCCACGGCTCAGCAGCGTAAAGTGACATTCACTCCTTTTAAAGCTCTCCCAGCAGAAATGCCAAGCAGGGGAAGAGGGTTTGAGCCCAGCCTGGCTGCAGTCCTTAGTGCTTAGGTTGTGCCTGTTTTGGTGGGGCAGGACCACGAGTCAAAGCCATGTTTATGTGATTTTAGACAAGGCAATTAAAACCGTCTTTGGTCTTCCTCTGCGTGAATGCACAAATTATTGGTAATTAACATAGCTACAATGAGAAATTATCTCATTAGGGCTTGGGATACAATAGGATGTCACGGTGGATTGGATCAGCCAATTGGTTATGCCGTGTCAAAAGGCATTGCATTCCCACCCCCTGACTGGAGAGCATGGAATGCTGTGTATCTCCAATTTCATGGGATGTCTTTGCATGCATTATCATCTCATTATTTCTGTCTGTGTCTTGCAGAGTATGACAGTGACACATCCTGCCACTATAAAATGGAGCTGAGCTATGAGAACTTCATCACCTCAGGCCCTGATCCTCACCCTCCTCCTATTGCAGATGATGAAAGTGATGATGATGATGACGATGATATTCCCAGGGTGAGGAATGTGGCAAACTCTGCCTCCTCTAATTTAGAGCCTAAAACCAGATCTTGTCATTTAGATTTTGAAATTTTGCCACACAGGAGGTTTTCTTTCTTCCCTAACAAAAATAGGGAACTTACCACTTCTTCCTGTTCTAAAACACTTCTGTCTTTGTAGGAGGATCACTATGCCCTCTTGGTCAAAGCCTGGGAAACCAAAGTTTTCCCTACAATTAGAAGAAGATTCCGTAATGAGGCTGAGAGGAAGTCTGGGCTGGATCAGATTAAAGGAGCTTTACAGTTAGGTATGGCTGTATTTATTTCTATGCATGTTGTTTTCTGTGATGTGCAGGAAGTCTGAGAGAACACCTGTGTTTCTTTCATGTTTTACTGTATTCAGGGCTGTAAAACTTAAAAAGAAATTCACTTGCTGTTTCCCTCTTTTCCCTCAGTGCTTAAAATTTGGTTTGTGCTCCTGCTTTAACACTTTTACTATGTTGGACTATTTAAATGGGGAAAATGGTTTCAGAAATAGTGACAGAATTCCTTGTGATGTGGATACAGAAATATTCTGGAATAATAGTTGAAAAAGAAACTATGACTGTGCATTTTCTGTCTGTGACTATCAAGGCAAAACTTTTCAGGTTTAAATAATAATAAGGGGAGATTTGGGAGTTTTGTAGAACTCAGGTCTGGCAGGACAATGTGTTTGTGTGAAAGTCGCATTAAAGAGTGAGGTGGGAATTCTGAGCCCTCATGAGAAGCTCAGGAAAAGCTTTCTCAGGAAATCTCCCAATTTCCATCTTTCAGCCTGACTGAGAGAGTATTTGAGTAACTGGAAAACTCACCTGCTTGGGATCTTAATGAGAATAAGAACTTACTTCAGGTGACTGAGGGAAATAACTTGCACTCCCTCCTGTCTTTCAGGAATGGTTGACATAGCAAGGCAAACTGTGGAATTCCTGTACGAGGAAAACGGAGGCATCCCAAGGGATCTCTACCTTCCCACCATCGAGGATATCAAAGATGAGGCAAACAAATTCACAATTGATAAAGTACGGAAAGGTAAGGGTGGCACAAGGGATCCTGAGGAGTAGAGAAAAGCTTCGAGGTTTTTGGGATCTACTGCAGGAATTGTCACCTGAGGAAAACACCTTCAAAAGTGGTGTCCCTTTCTCCAGGTCTCACCGTGGTGACACGCTCTCCTGACAGCAACAACGTCACCAGCAGCGCTGTCGGAACAGCTCTACCCAAGTTTGCCATTCGGGGCATGCTGAAGACATTTGGCCTTCATGGGGTTGTTCTGGATGTGGACTCGGTGAGTAAAGACACACTGGCAGGACTTTTAATGATCAGCATCACACAGCTGGGAGCAAAAATTGCTCAGGGTGCTGGATTGGGGCTCTCTTGGAAGGAAGAACGTGGTTATAGTTATTGTGTGACCGACAGTGTGGGTTTGGTGTTGCAGGTGAATGAACTGGTCCAGGTGGAGACCTATCTGCGGAGTGAGGGGGTGCTGGTGAGGTACTGGTATCCCATTGACATGTTGGAAAGGCCACCTGCAGGATACAGGAGGACTGCAACCAACGGATTGGTCACCCTGGATAACACCAACATCCAAATTCACAGGTGAAAAAGGAGATGTTGTTACAAGGCACTTTATTACCTGAATTTGAATTACCTGAAGAGCATTTTCTGTAGTACAGATACCTGCTACAGCTTTGCTTTAAGCAGTACAGACTTCTGAATCTTATTGTCATGGTTGGATTTAATGTTAAGGAATTAATAGAACTAATGTTTGTGTTCCCTAGGGAGCTGTTGAGGAGTGAAGCTGCCCTGGCCAAGCTCTACTGTCGCATGGCTCTGCTCAATATTTTTGCTCCCAAATCTCCCCACATGTTCACCCGGCTGTTCCACATTCCTGCCATCCGGGATATCACCCTGGAGCACCTGCAGCTGCTCTCCAACCAGCTTCTTGCACCACCTCTTCCTGGTAAAGTCTTGGTTTTGTCACATCTCTTCTTTGGTACAGTATTTTTCTGGGGACAAAAAAAATCAATGAATTTGGGATTTCTTTATTAGCTGGTTAATAATGATGATATCTAAGAATGAGCCGGGCTGATCACACAGCTCTGTGTTTGCTCTTGCCAGGGTCTGGGCTGAGGCTGGTGAGAGGCACAGCTGGCATGGAGAGGCCATCTCAGCCACAAGGCTGGGCCTGGGTGGGTCCTTTCTCCTGCTGACTTTTAGATGAGAAGTTTTTCACTTGAAAACAGAGTTTGGGAATCTTCCAGGTGTTTTACAGCTTTTGTTTCCCAGGCTAGGTAAACATTTGGCGTGATCTCCAAATTTGTGTTTTCCTTGTTATTCCAGATGGAACCATCAGCTCAAGCTCCATTCTCCTGGCCCAGTCCCTGCAGCACTGCATCCATTCCCAGACCTGTGCTGCCACAGACCTCTTCTACCAAGGCAATTCCCAGGCCATCAGGGAGTGGCTCACTGTGGCCATTACTCGGACGCTGCATCAGGGAGAGGAGAGTCTGTTGGACCTCACCAAACAGATCTGCTCCTTTCTGCAGGTAAAATGCTTACTCATGTTTCATGGGCGTGTTGGCTTCCCTTCTCAGGAGCCCTTGTTCTCTGTGTGATTGTCATTTCCATGATGATGTCCCTCACAGGGAATTGTTTCTCTGGATGGATTCTATTATCCTGATTGTAGTGGGCACACTGAAAACAGAAGCCATAGCAATGCTCTGGATTGAATTAAAATGAAGTGGCCTCCCACTGTGTTGTAATTTGCAATTAATTAAATGCATTGGCTATAGAGCGCTCTATAAAGAGGGGGGAGGTTTGCTGCTGTTTGGGATCTTTCACAATGAACTGTCCTGTTACAGGCGGCACCAGAACAATTTCCCGCTGAAGAATTCCCAATTTCCGAATCCAAGGTCAACATGGATGTCAATTTTCCTGGGGCTGCCTTTGTGATTGTGTCCTGCAAGGAAAGCCAGTCTGGGTTCCGAAAAGAGTGAGTCATGGAGGGGGCAAAGCTGGGCCTGAGCCTGGCATCCCTGGGGATGGAATTACTTATTTTATTTTTCTGAGTTTTCTTTTCTCTGAGACTTATTCTGAGCGGTGGCTGGGACGCTTTCCAGCAGGTCTGAGGCTAACCAAGCTGTGCTGCTGTTTCCCCAGCTCATCCCTGTACAAGGCCCCCTGGGCTCGGGTGCTGGTCTATGGGCTGGGGCACAAGGTGAAGAGGAACGGGCAGCTGAACCTGATCGAGGCCGTGTGCTACCCCCGCGACGCCTCCCCCACCAACACCGGCCTGACGCCGCCCCCCACCACCAACCAGTACCCGGCTGTCATCACCCCCACGGACAGGGTGCACATCAAACTGGGTGAGCACGGCCACAGCTCACCCAGGGAAAAGCCTGCACTGCGCTCTCAGAGCTGAGAGCAGTCTCATTATGGCCTCTGCAAGCACCTTCCTCTGTGGTCACCAGTCCTAGCAGCGGTTAGGACAGGATTTTTGTACAAGGAATTAATTCGTAGCCAAAAAAGCCTGGTTTTATAAATAGTGGCAAACCAAAACATTCTGGTTTTTATATTCCAGGAGTCCACCCAGCAGTGTTTGTATTTGAAGTGTTTTATTCAAAATACCAGTTTCTATAGTGTTGGTGCTGTTGGTGTTTGAGGAGCTGTTTCAGATGGAGAATATTTTTTTTATTTCTTTTTTCAGTGTTTATAGGACCCTCTTATCTACAGAGTAATACATCTCCAGTGTAGCTGGTCACCCCAGCTTCTCCAGCAAGAAGAATCATTAATATTCTTTTTACTCTCTCCCAGAGGGAGAGACATTGGAATTTAGAGCAGTGAAGGTGACTGGGTGCAGTGATTTCTTAAAACTTCCCCTTTAAGATCCTGAAGTTCTTCTGCTGATGTTGTTTTCAGTACCCATCAGACAGAAATAAATGATTTTAGGGGAAGTTCTGCGTGTATGTTTAGATATGTTCAGGCTCAAAATTATTCTGTTTCTTTATGTTGATAAAATGTTCTCTGTATATTTATAATTATAGATTATATTAACTTACCAATATAGAGCAATGTTCTTATTTGTTCATTACAAGGTGCTGCAGAGAGAATTCTCACTTAACATAAGTTTAGCCTTGAAAGAATCCTAAATGTTCCTACTTTTACTTTATCAATGCTCAGAATCATGATAAGGATTTTCTTGGACCTTTTTGCTTAGGAGTGTCTCCTCCTCCTGGAGCTGTGTTGGTCTTGCATTCCCTGCCTTTGGAATTCCCCCTGGCAATGGCATTCACAGAACAGCTCTTAACCTGGAAATTAGAAGATGGGGATGGAAAATCTGAAGATGAACTGGATACTATTCCTGCCTCAGTTCTCTTGCAAGTAGTGGAATTTTTAGGTGAGAATGGGCTATTTCCTTAGTAATGAGCACTGATAATGTGCTGGCTCAGGCGGAGAGTTTAGGAAACAAAAACTGCAGTTGAAATTTTCTGAGCTCTTCCGCTATAATGAAATTTTCTTCAAACTCTAGAAATTTTCTGTTCACCTGCAGTTTTTGGAATAACCTTCCTGTCTTTCTTACTGCTGCCATGAGGTTGAAATGAGCGTTTTTGATGTTTTTTTAATGTTCCTTTCTGCTGAGAATGAAACACTGCTGACTGCCGTGCCTTGCCTTCCTCACACAGGTAACTTCCTCTGGACAACTGACATGGCAGCGTGCGTGAAGGAATTGATCTTTCACCTCTTGGCTGAGCTGCTTCGCAAAATCCACAATCTGGAGCAGAAAAAGAATCCAGCAGGACTGTCCTCATCCATAGCCCTGCAGCTCAACCCCTGCCTGGCCATGCTCATGGCCCTGCAGTCAGAGCTGCACAAGCTCTACGATGAGGAAACCCAGAACTGGGTGTCTGGGAATGCCTGTGGTGGCTCTGGGGTTGGAGTGGCCGACCAGGGAAGATTCTCCACCTACTTCCATGCCTTGATGGAAGTGTGCCTGGCTGTGGCAGAAGTCACCTTGCCCATCAACATGAGCGTGACGGCCAATGTGATCTCATCCACCAGTGCCCCAAATCTTAGTGACTCCTCCTCCTCCTCCTCATCTTCCCCAGGGCAGACACCACAGAGCCCGAGCTTGCTGTCCAAGAGGAAAAAAGTCAAAATGAAGAGGGAGAAAACCTCATCTTCAGGGAAAAGGGCTTCATCCAGGGCAGCTGAGACGGACGCAGCTCTCCTCAGCATCGGGGGCAGCAAGCCTGAGGACATGCTGTGGTTCCACAGAGCTCTGACCCTGCTGATAATCCTCAGGCACCTGACAAAGAAGGACCCCCAGGGGCTGGGTGTCACCAACGACGCCGTGGCAGACGCCTGCCAGGCCCTGGTGGGGCCCACGGCCCACAGCCGCCTGCTCGTCATCTCGGGCATCCCCACGCACCTGGAGGAGGGCACCGTCAGGAACGCCATCAGGAAAGCCTGCAACGCCCACGGCGGGGTCTTCAAGGATGAGATCTACATCCCTTTGCAGGAGGAGGATCCCAAAAAAACCAAGGACAAAGCGGAAGGAGGCGAGTGCAGGACGGAGCTGGAGAAGCCGACGGTTTCCAGCAGCGCCGACAGCTTGGACATCAGCAGCTCCAGCAGCGTCACCCCCGCCATGAGCGTCAGCGCCTCGGCGTCCACCAGCCAGGCTTCCCTCTGCAGCTCCCAGGGAATATCCCGGACCGTCAGCGACATCTCCGTGGACCAGTTCCAAGCAGGGCTGGAGCTGGCCATCCCGCCCGGATTGCTGGAGCAGCCGCACGTGGTGTCCAGCCAGGAGAGTTTGGATCTTTCCCACTGCAGCACGGGCAGCCTGGGCAGCCTGGGCAGCCTCGGGGAACCGCTGGACAACGTGGAGACGGCGTCGGTGTCGGACGTGGGCTCCATGTACACGGTGACATCTCTGGACAATCAGCCGCTGCTGTCGCGGCCCATCAAGGGCTTCGCTGTGGTGGAGGTAACGGAGAGGGACCTCTGGAGCCAGGGTTTTCTGGGAGAATGGGATCTCACTCTAGGAACTGGCTTTTGCGTGGGTGCAGGGTAGATGTGTGTCTAAGAGCGTGGGAGACAGGGAGTTCTCAGCTTGGACAGGATGGCTGAGGAGCACGGAATTCCCTTCTCCACATTCACAGTCTTAGGAGCAATGCCTGCCTCTCAAGGGACAGAGGGCACCCAGTAATGGAGTGATCCAGCAGCAAGTGGAGAACGGAAGTAGGGAAGAACTTTTGTGTGTTCTGGCTTGTAGAGCTTATTTTCAGCTTTTGGAGTGCTGCTGAAGCCAAGACCATAAATGAATTCCTAAGGGATTAAATTCCTGGAGGATTGGTAGCTGTGGAGTACAGCAGCTTCCAACTGAGGAAGTCTTTAAACTGCTTTGCAGAGGTTGGGAGAACATGTCAGGGGAAAGATGAATTAATTTCCTCTTTCATGTGGCTTTCTCTAAGATTTGCTTGGCCGCTGCCACGATGAATTTAGAGGTTGGGGCCCTTTTTGGTTTGACCCACAAGGCAATTATTTAATGTTTAATCAGTACATTTTCACCTATTTTGAACCACCTATAGATCCCTCTATAAAGCTGCTTCAGGAGAGATGATAAATTTTGTTGCTCTCTGGTTCCAAATTAATTTTTAAAAGCATTGTGGGTGGTTGCCATCACTGCTGGGTCACTCAAGGTGTTCAGCTCTGCACAAGAACATTCCTCTCTGCCGCTTCCACGAATTGCCTGCTGCAGATTTATCAGGAGCTTCCAACAGCACAGCCATTCCTGATAGCCTGGGAATGAAGAGAGATGTTTTTGTATAGTCTGGGATTGTATCAGTTCCTCTTTTAGAAGAAAATCAGCTTATTCAGATGGAAACTGCGAGTTGCTATTCTTGAGCTGTTAATTGATGTGAAGACATCATTGAAATAAAGCATTAAGTGTAGAGAGAAAGCTGCCAGAGTGTTCACATGGAAACTATTCCAAGTCTGGAGCTGCTCTGGTCGTGGTTATTCTAGGAATCAAAGGAAGCTGCTGTTCCCCTTCCCAATCTGTGTAGCTGAGGCTTCAAGGCCTGTGCTAATTGAGATTTTTCAGAGTGGAGGATTGAGGCAGGGACAGCAGAGTTACAAATAATGCCAGCTTACCTGGCTGACACCCTCAGCTCCTTCCCTGCTGTTCCCAAGGGCTGTCTCCATGCTGAGAAATGGGATAGCTGGATCAGAGCTGTGCCTGCTTAACTCCCAGCATGGAGATTCCAGTGTTCTCAGAAGGGATCTTTTCTAGGCTGAGCCTGAATTTTGGCATCAGGTTATCAATGCAGCAGAGAAGAGAAGCAATAATGATGATCTGGATGGGGAGGGGGGAAAAGCTTAAACCCCAAATTCCTATGAATGGAGGTGAATTTGTTTTCTCAGAATTGCCATGAACTAATTCCATTATTTGTACAGATAAGGTCAAGAGCTAAAATAGAGAAAATCCGAGCCAGCCTCTTCAACAGCAGTGACCTCATTGGCTTGTCCAGCCTGGATGGGGAGGATGAGCTCATGGAGATGTCAACTGAAGAGATTTTAACTGTTTCCACTGTAAATCAGAGTTTGTTTGACACCCAGGGCAGCCCAGCATTAGAAGATTATTTCAATGATAAGTCAATAAAAGGTAGGTGGTTTGATATTGGCAAATCTCTCTGGTGTTCAGCATTTTGGGGATGAACAGGGCTCAGATTCTGCTTGGTTCAGTATAAATCAGGGGTGATAACGAGCCAGGAGAAATTCCAAAGTAAGTCTTATCCCTGCAGGGACTGTTTGCAAGCTGAACATTGCTCAGTTGTCCACCCAGCTAATCAAATAAATCATAAGTAAATAAATAAAACACTCCTCATCAACCTGAAAATCTACTGATTTAATTCTTATGGGGCTTTTTTTTCAGAAAATAGCCAGTGAAATAACTGTAGACTGATAGTTAAGTTGATAGGTGTTTGGGTCTGTCTGCACAACATGATTTTTATCCTGGCATGATAAATAAGCTGCTTTTTTCATCCCCACTACTCCCTTAAGTAATAATTACAGGATGTGGCTAATTCTGTGTCTTTTAATGGGGTGCAGACAGAGCAGGTTTTTCACTGAAAAAGTGATTTTTTTTTCCCTGCAGAAGTGATTTTCCATCTCAAAGCAAGTGCCATGTGATAAAATATTTTATCTAAATGCAGAATCAATTTTCACGTTTCAAATTCTAACCAGTTCTCATGGTATTTTGTACCAAAAAGTGAGGTTTTTGTTGGTTTGTTTTTTTGTTGGTTTGTTTGTTTTTTTTTTTAATTAGGTGAAAAACTGGTCCCAGGTGCTCGGGAAGTTCTCACAGAGATCTTTAAAAGCTGTGTCCATTCAGAACAAATGCTGAGCCTGACCCCAGCCAAGCCCATCAAGGTGGCTGACATTTACCTCAGCAAGGAGCAGATCAATTCCCAAACCCCTGGGAACCTTCTCCACGTCTTCTTCACCAACGTCCGCCCTCCCAAGAAGGTGCTGGAGGACCAGCTGACCCAGGTAGTGCTTTGCCAACTCTTCTCAGCCTCTTTTGGTGTCACTTGTAAGCACTGGGTGATGATTCACTTTTTCTCTTGCAAGATTTTAAGGAAATACGGAGTTCCCAAGCCCAAATTTGACAAGAGCAAGTACAACAAGGCAGGCAAGGAGCAGCACCCAGTGAAGGTGGTGAGCACCAAGCGCCCGGTCACCAAACCCCCCACCAAGGAGAAGACCATGCTCAACAGTGTCAGGTGGGTGTCCTCACCCTCGTGGCACTTGTGGAATGTTGGATTTCACTGTAGAAATCCAGGGTTTTATCCCCCATCCCTCTGTGCCTCTGTGTGTTGGAACAGGGAAGCATTCTGATCTGATCATCTCAGATTTCTGGAAGTTATTTGGCAAAGTGTTCCTTTTTCCACAGGTTGGGGTGGAGTTGTTGGGATCTATTTATAGAACATTGGAATTGTCTTCATCGGTTTTCTATCCCAGTGCACTTATTCCAAAGAACAGATCAGGTTGGAACAACCTATGGAGGGTGTCCCATGGCAGCAGTGGGACTGGATGGGCTTTAGGATCCTTCCAAACAATTTTGGGATTCTGTGGACAGATCAAAGAAAACTTTTGATCCTGACACTCACTTTGTCCCTCAGCCGAACAGCCTTAAGTGAGAAGAAACCCACTGTAAAGCCCAAATCTCCTGAGAAGAGCAAACCTGAGGAGAAGGACCCTGAGAAGTCTCCCACAAAGAAACAGGAAGGTGGGAGCTGCAGAGAGGTTTTTTTATACTTGGGCATCACAGAAGAATATTTTTATTGGCATGTTTATATGACTTCACGATAGATTTGGTTTGTCTTTATTTCTAACAAGTCTAACTAATTTTTTTTTTTAAGTAGTGATTTAAAATCACTTTTATTTGTGTCTCTGTGAATCTGGACCCATCAGTGTGAGAGCAAACAGTTGTTGCAGCAGTGTGTAGGGCATGTCAATAAACCAGGCAAAAAACTTCTAAGGCATGTAGTTCCAAGGCTTGGGTGTAGTGAGGGTTTGGGATATTACAGATTTGAACCAGGTGGGTTTAAATTGTGCTTCTCAGTTTGTATCTGGACATTCTTCAGTTACAAGTGGAAAATTGGATAAAAAAGATGATTGAGATACCTCAGAACTTGGGGAGGAGACAGCACAACTGTGCCATGACAGGGCTTGTGCTGAGAACTTTTCTCTAGTTAGGTGGAAGAGTAAACAGACACAAGTTTGGACTCCCTCTTTGTGGTAGGAAGTGCCAGGTTAGCTCAGAAAAGGGGAATTTCAGCATCCAGCCAAGTAGGGATCCTTGGTACCCATTTAGAGGGGCAGTAGGGGATTTGAGCCCTTTAAGGGAGTGAGAAGATGCCACTGGATGAGGTGGACTTGACCAAGATGTGAGAGATGGAACTCCCCAGTAAAGGGTCCATGGTGGGATGGGAGAGCAGGAGGGAGCTGGCAGCAGCCACCTCCTGCTTCTGTGTGGGGTGAGAACTTCATGGCAAGCCATGAACTCTTTGCTGGTCCATGTTTGGTGCCAGTTCCTGAGGAGAAGTACCTGACCCTGGATGGATTTCACCGGTTCGTGGTGGACCGCTCCAAGCAGGACATCCGGAGCGTGTGGAGAGCCATCCTGTCCTGTGGCTACGACCTGCACTTTGAGAGGTACAGCTTGCAAATCTCTTTGAGGAGGTGATACTGATTCACTCTAAAACACTTGATCCCAAGTGTTCCTAATCCAACACTTCCATCCATGGCTGCAAGGCCTGTAGGGAAGTCAGTTATTTCCTCAAAATACGTTTTAAAAGTCATGTGCTGTCCAAATGCAGGTGCTGGTTTATTGTGCACAATGTGTCTGACAAAATCAGATGCCACAGTGTCCTTTATAAATTAGCCTGAAGGGAACTGTAGCTCTGTGTGTGTTTCTGGTTTCCTTCCCCAGCCAGTGCACTGGGTCATTGTTTAACTGGCAGGGCCAGAAATGCTGTAGGAGAGGGAACTGTTAAATTTCTTCTTAATATTGTAGAGGAAGAAAGTCTCTTAAATGAATTCTCCTTATCTGCCTGTGTAAGGCCACAGGCTAACTGCTCTTTATCATCTCCAGAGGAGATAGTGCACTAAGAGAGCTTAATAGGCAGTGCCTTTGTGCCTAATTATTTAATACCAGTGAGGGGAGAAGCGGGTGATGAATCAGCTCTTGGCCTCACACTGGGATTCTTGTCACGAAACAGCTCTGCTTGAGGAAAGGGGAGCGAAGAGCAGGGCACCAGCTTCTCCTCCAGGTGTAGTCCTGCTCCAGGTGTAATTGCCCAGCACACTGTGAGTGAGCAGCTCTGCCCTGTCCCCTGCCAGGTGCGCCTGCATCGACGCCAGGCACGCGCAGAAGGCGTCACGCAAGTGGAGCCTGGAGATGGACGTGGCCCTGGTGCAGTACATCAACCGCCTGTGCCGCCACCTGGCCATCACCCCCGCACGCCTCCACCCCCACGAGGTGTACCTGGACCCAGCTGATGCAGCAGATCCCAGGATTTCCTGTCTCCTGAGTATGTGTGGGTGGTTGGCATGGAGGGTTTTTTCAGCAGGGAGAGTTAGGGGTGTTCCTGGTGTTCCTTTGGAGGTTGGAGGCTCGGTGGGATGAGGGGAGTGCTGAGTCTGGCTCTTGTCTTTGCTTGGGCAAAGTCAGGGATGCGCTGCAGCTGCTCCCTGCTCTCCAAGTAGAATTTCCAGCTCAGGCTGGAGCAGGAGATACCTGGTGAGTTCAGCTTGCAGGGGAAGGAGGGCTGGATTTCCATTCTTGACTTACGGCAGATTTTAGTCACAGAAATCGTGTTGTAAGCACTTTAGGAGGAAAATTCAGTGATAATGGGAGATTCTGGACTCGCACCCTGAGACTGGAGATCCAGGAAGGAACATCAGGGATGCTCTTCCTTGAATCCTCAGCACAGGGATCAGAGGGACTGCTTTGGGAGGGGCTTGTGGGACTCCTGGGCCAAACCTGCTGGGATATGCAGGAGGTGGGGAAGCTGCTCCTCTCTCTGACTGGGAGTTTTCCCCCCACAGATGTCCCTGTGGAGAGCCTGCGGCTGCGCTTTGCCCTGCTGCAGTCCCTCAACACCACGCTGGAGACCTTCTTCCTGCCGCTGGTGGAGCTGCGCCAGACCGAGATGTACGGGAACAGCATCGCTGCCTTACTGCAGGAGGCCAAAGGTCAGCTGGGCACTGACCACAGGGCACTGACTCCATGGCACTGACCCCAGGGCACTTCTCTCCTGGTTTGCTTCTAAAGGAGAGGGGGATTATCCTGGTGACACCGCGACCGCAGAGGAGTTTGTTCCACATGTGTGTCTGTGGGACATCCCACATCTTCTGTGTCTGTGTCCGTGGGGCTTTATCCTCTTGGGAATCTGCAGAAATCAAAACTCTTTGTTAGTTAACAAGCAGATCAGGTGAAAGTCCCAGGAGTTTGCTGTTGTAGCATTAGCAAGGTCAGGAAAATACTAAAAGTGCATCAGATTATTTTTACGGCCTTCATTAGATACAAAAACCGCCAAGGTTTGGGTCATTATATTGCCCAGATTTGTTTTCTGGAGAAAGATTCAGAATTCATCAGGGGTGTCAGTGTGTGAAAGGAGGTTTTTGTATTGGCCCAGCTGGAAAAAAACACTCCTGAACCAGTGTGGGGGAGTGAGGAATGTTCAGAGATTTCTCTTCACAGAGATATGAGGTATTAAATGTATTTTTGGGGTAGTGTCACAGCCCTATTTTTTTATCATCATTTCTTTCCTGTAGCTTTACTGTCAAAACATCTCAGATGGCTGAAAACTATTTGGCAACGTGTTCCTATTTACAGGGATTGTGGTGGAGTTGCTGGGATCTATTTATAGATTGTATTCATCAGTGTTTCATCCCAGTGCACTTATGCCAGGAAACATGAGGAACAAATAGATGGGACTCAGAGAAACCTGGACTATGGAAGGTGTCCCTGGTGGAGCTGGATGAGTGGAATCATGGAAACCATTCCATGAATCTAGAATTAATTTTTTTTCAAATTTTAGATTAACCTACCTAACGAGGGGGAAACTTTTATTCTACCATTGTCCACTGGAGAATTTCAGGGGTAGATTAACTCTGCTGAAACGTGTTTGTTTCTTCAGGTTTAATCTTTTATGACACAAAAGTCACCGTCATGAACAGAGTGCTCAATGCCACTGTCCAAAGAACTGCTGACCACGCAGCCCCAGAGATCATCCTGGATCCCCTGGAAATCGTTGGAGGTACAGGCAAGCACCGACCCTTTCCAGCCCCGTCTGCAACAAGTCAGAGCTGCTCCCCCCCGGCTCAGCTGCTGATTCCTGAGGCCGGAGGTTCACTTTTCCCTTTGTGCTGGACAGGGGAGATCCGTTCCTCGGAGAATTCCTACTTCTGCCAGGCTGCCCGGCAGCTGGGCTGCGTCCCCTCCTCCCAGCTCTGCGTCAAACTGGCCAGCGGGGGAGACCCCACCTACGCCTTCAACATCCGCTTCACCGGGGAGGAGGTGCACGGCACCAGTGAGTGGGACAGGGACAGGGACAGGGGGGACAGGGCACCAGGGAGGGGGGACAGGGACAGGGGGGACAGGGCACCAGTGAGTGGGACAGGGACAGGGGCACAGGGAGGGGGGACAGGGCGACTGGGAGTGGGGAGAGGGCACCAGGGAGTGAGCACAGGAGCTGGGGCACAAGGCACCAGGGAGTGGGGACAGGGGACACCAGGGAGTGAGGACAGGTGACAGTTGGACAAGGGGCACAATACACCAGGGAGGGGGGACAGGGCACCAGGGGGTTGGGGACAGGGGCTACCAGGGAGTGGAGACAGGGGGACAGGAGGCACAGAGCACCAGGGAGTGGGGACAGGAGGGCCGTGGCGACAGGGACAGCCTGAGTGACATCCCCCAGGGACAGCTCAGCTCTTCACCAGGACCTGCCTCGTGTGGACATTAAGGAGCAGCATTTCCCTTGTGTGTGGAAAGGAATGGGATCCCCCTGGATGCTGACCCTCTATGGGGTGGTGGTTCCTCAGTGTTTGCACCAGGAGGAGACTGGGTTTAGCCATGGGCTGAGGGGATTCAGCTTTGCAGAGCTGTTCCATGGGGTAGTGGGGCAGATCCCAGAGAGCAAAGGGATCCCTGTTCTCCAAATCCACGTGGGCTGTGCTGGTCCTTAGTGGTGATTCCTGGGGGAATATGGAGCCAGAGAGCCCAGAACACACTTCTGACATCACCAGCTCCTCTCACCTGTCTGAGGTGGAAAGGAAGTGAGTGTACAGCCATCAGATGAGCCAAGGCTCCATGGAGCCTTCTCCCAGTGGGAATTCTTGTCTTCTGAAGGGCTGTGGTGGTACTGACAGTGTTTATGAGGAGATAAATGTTGTGGCTCAGCAGCTGTGCTGATCCCTGGAGCATCACCTCCGTTGTTTTAGGACAGCCCCATCCATCTCCTAATCCAGCACCAAATCCCATTTGCAGGCCAGCTGGTAGAACAAATATTCCTGCTGTTCTTGGAGTTCTGGAAAGCGAAGCAGCACTTAGGAATTCAGCTGGCAACAAAGAAATATTTTCATTGCTTTCCCTCTCTCTTTTCCAGGTGGATCTTTCCGTCACTTCCTTTGGCAAGTGTGCAAAGAGCTCCAGAGCTCCTCCCTCTCCCTGCTCCTGCTGTGCCCCAGCTCTGCTGTCAATAAGAACAAGGTGTGAGATCCCAATGCCAAAAATGAGGGGTCTTTTTCTCTTTTTGAAAGCTAGGTTTGAACAGGGGTGGGATAGATTTGGTCAGAGGTGCAGAGAGAGGCCTCAGATCCATGAGCCCTAGCAGTTCCAAATCCTGGGAGAGCTGGAAGTGGGAGTTGGTGAATCCCTTGTTGCACCTCTTGTGTGCAGCAGGCACTTGGAGAAAGGGCCAAGGCAACAAAATGCAAACTGGGGCAGACTTAAGGCTCCTGGGCAGTGTTCTGAGTGAGTGAGTTTCAGTTGTCTGGTTTAGAGGTTGTCTGTCCCAAACTGGTGAAATTCCATGAATTGGTTTGTTTGGGCCCAACTCCAGGAGTGTCACCAGAAAGATCTGTCAGGTTGCCAGAATTGGATGCTCCATCCATGCTGTTTAGTGTCTTACTTTGTGCAGTAGGTGTTCTCTAGAAACAAGATAAAGCTGGTGGTCCAAAGAATTCTCAATAATTCCTTCCTGGGAATATTCTTAGGGTAGGAAACAGCTTGGTCCCCTCAGCTTAAGACCAACTGTGTAGCAAACCTGGCTCTGTAAATGCAGGCTCAGAAACATCCCACAGCTGAAAGACTTGGATATCAAACTGAAGTAACAAGTCCAGAAAATCCTGAGAGTGGTGATCAAGAGCTTGGCAAAATGGGAACTGACTTTCTGGGGTTGATTTGATCAGGAAGTGGTAAGATAAGGTGATAGCAGTGTGTAAAATACTCCTGCTGTGCTGGAGCAGATCCTTTGGTATCCAACTAAACATTGTCCTTCCTGTCCCAGTCAGGAGCACTTCCACAGTGTCAGTCTTGCCACAGCTGCTCAGTCCTGCCCTGTGTGTGCTGTTTTCTCCCCAGGGGAAGTACATCCTGACCCCCAGCCCCATCACCTACGCCGAGGAGCAGCTGTTCCATTTCTTTGGGCAGCTCCTGGGCATTGCCATCCGAGCTGATGTTCCTCTGCCCCTGGACCTCCTGCCCTCCTTCTGGAAGACCCTGGTGGGAGAGCCCCTGGATCCCGACGTGGATCTGCAGGAAGCCGACATCCTCACCTACAACTACGTCAAAAAATGCCAAAATGTAGGTCCCTTTTCCTTCCTCTTTGCCCTCCTTTTCCTCAGGATTCCCCCACAGCACACTGCTGGTGGCTGCTAGGTGGTTTTCATGGAAGCAGGGTTGGGAGATGAGCTGATTCTTCTTGGATGCAGGATTTTCTATCCTGTTGCCTTGGAGAAGTTTCTCACGCTCCCCTGCTGCCGGGCACAGTGGAATTCCAACTTCTGACATATTTACTGGAATTGCTAAAGCAGACCAGAACTCCCAAAGCAGGGTTTTGCTGCTGTGGGGCCAGCTGTGCCATGCTGCTGACCAGGTCCTTGTCCTTGTCCCCTGGCAGATCAGTGACGAGACGGAGCTGGAGGCTCTGTGCGCCGAAATCGCCTCCCAGCACCTGGCGACAGAGAGCCCCGACTGCCCCAACAAACCCTGCTGCAAATTCACCTACCTGAGCCTCACTGGGGAGGAGGTGGAGCTGTGTCCCAGGGGCAGGCACATCCCTGTGGGGTAAGGAGCAGCTTTCCAGGCAGGATGTGGCATGGAATACCTCTGGGATCATTGTCCAAGCACAGCCTCTCCAGAGGTGCTTTTGTAACAAGTTGGAATGATCTGGGAAAGCTTTGCTTTGTGAGGAGTTGGGATCACTGGTGCTGTTTGCCTCTGTAAGAGACAGAGAAGCAGGGCTGGTCCCAGTTGGGAGGGATGGGCAGGTGGGAGGAGAGGAGGACAGCGGAATTAACTGGGAAGCATCGGAATGGAAAGTGTGTATTGCTGACTCTGGATTGTTCCAGATTGGGATCTTTCCATGAAACCCTTCCATGTGTAACACGGGATGGGGCACAAGGGCTTTTCCCAGCTGTTCCTCCCTCATCCCCCATCTCTGCCCCTGCAGGTGGGAGAACAAGGACGTGTACGCAGCCGCCATCCGGAGCCTGCGGATGCGGGAGCTGCAGACCCCGGAGTGCATGACAGCAGTGAGGGCAGGCCTGGGCTCCATCATCCCCCTGCAGCTCCTGACCACACTCACCCCCCTGGAGATGGAGCTGAGGACCTGTGGCCTTCCCTACATCAACCTGGAATTCCTCAAGGTGCTTTGGCCACACTCCTGTGGGACACAGAGAGAGGGATCCTCCCATGGGAAGGCGGGAGGGGAGAATCTTGTACTTCTGGTGCAGCCAGGACATCCTTGGGGAAATGCCTGGACAGCCCTTTGTCCCCAAGGAAGTTTTCACTGGATTCAGGAAATAATACGGTGTGCAGAGAGGAGTAAGAGTTTGAGCTTCCTTTGTTTAAAAGTGTAGTGGGGAAGATTCCTGAAGGGAGAGGGGAGAGCAGCCGTGGACATGTGTCCCTGTCCCCTCAGGCACACACCATGTACCAGGTGGGACTGATGGAGACCGACCAGCACATCGAGTTCTTCTGGAGCGCCCTGGAGATGTTCACGCAGGAGGAGCTCTGCAAGTTCATCAAGTTTGCCTGTAACCAGGAGAGGATCCCCTTCACCTGCCCCTGCAAGGACGGCGGCCCCGACACCGCCCACGTCCCCCCTTATCCCATGAAAATCGCCCCCCCTGACGGCGCCGCAGGTATGGAATGGCTGCTTCCCAAGGGAAAGGAGCTGGTTCTGCTCCCAGCACTGCCCCAGCCCCCCTTCAACTGCTATTTAATGAGCAGTGACAGAGAGGGGCAGGTGGCTATGAGGGTAAATAAGGGGAGAATTGGGGTTTAAATGATGTCAAAATAAAATTTTACATAAAACTCGAACTGCCGCCAGTGGAAGGTTCCCTGCCCGTGGCGGGAGAGTGAAACTGGATGAGCTTTAAGATCCCTTCCAACCCAAACTGTTCTGGGATCCCACGATTAAAACTTTGCCCCGTAGAGACGCAGGGAGACTTTGCTATTTGTCTGAAATGCTTTTAGAATTATTGAAGTATTGGAAAAATACTGGCACGAGGCCTGCTGGAGAAGCACAGAAACACTTAACGATTCCAAAACCCCACAACGGGCAGGGATTGGATTTGGGAGCCTTGAGGAAGGGAAGCGTTGGGTTGAGTTGTAACCCCTGGCGGTGGCTCTCGCGCAGGTTCCCCGGATTCCCGGTACATCCGAGTGGAGACGTGCATGTTCATGATCAAGCTGCCGCAGTATTCCTCGCTGGACATCATGCTGGAGAAGCTCCGTTACGCCATCCACTACCGGGAGGATCCGCTCAGCGGCTGAGCAGCAGCAGGGAACGCCTGGAGAGGTGACTCCGTGACTCTGCCCAGTGGAACCCCTTCAGTTCCCATCCAGCACCTCCCGTGGGATCAGCTGGGGGTTAATTTATTTCCTGAACCTTCGTTCCTGTTACAGTAATTCCCAGAAGACTTCCATTTTGTATTCGTAGACTTTGTGGTGGACTGGTTCTTTTGCTGCCTTGTTTGTGGAATATTTGTAGGATAGTTTAGTAAAGACCGGTTTGTGTATAATTTAATTTGGGGGTAAAAAAAAAAAACAAAACCTTTCCACCTGTACATTTCTAATTTTGTAATCCACAATGGTCTGCCCCCGTGCAAACACCACTGGCAGGGAGGGCATTCCGAGGCCAGGAGCCCTCGGAGGGGAAGGCTCACGGATCGCTCTCCCCCGAGAGGTTTTTGAGTACAAAAATGCCAAGTTTAGGTATGGGGAGGGAATCACTGCGTGGGCAGGAGCAGAGCACAGGCAGGATTTGTGGCACTTGCTTGAGGTTTGAAGCAGGAACTTTGCTGCCAAACTGCTTTTCCACCTTTCCACCACTTTCCTTGAAATTTTTTAAACTCTGACCAAGCACACGGGGGCTGCCACAGGGAACTGGGGGGTTCAGCTCAACACTTTTGGGAAAATTTCCAAGAGAACAGTGAAAGGGCCATGATTCCGTTGGGTTCCTGCCCTAGATGTTCTTGAATGTCTGCTTTGCTTCGCAACAAAATAATTTATTGTAATTAAAATGTGAGCAGAACAAAACAGCTTCTCTCCAAAGGGTGTAAGATACCACAGTCAATCCCAAAAATCCAGGACTTTATCTCATTTCCCAGTGAGCTCTCAGAACAACCAGAGGGTGCTCAAACACCTGGAACTCGTTTTTGTACTCAAAATCTTTGATCCAAGAGCAAATTATCCTGAAAACCCGTGACACCCGGCAGGAGGACGAAGTCACCGGCTGGAAGATAAAGCTCCTGTTTTGTGTGGAAAGCCGGGAGCCAACTGCAGAGCAGGAACAGCTCCACGTTCCACTGGTGTTCTGTGGAATGCGCTGGGTGGTTCAGAGCGGCCCCTCCACAGGTGTCTCATCCCTCAGCAGGATTTCTGGGACGCTCCAGCTTTGCTGATCCCTCGGATCCTGAGTCCTGAGGAAGAGACCAGCCCGGAGCGCGTCGGTGCTGCCCCTGAGCCGAGCGCCGGTGCCGGAGGCTCCGGCTGAGCCGTCTGAACCTTTCAGCTCTCGGTGTCCCGTGGCTCCGGAACAGCTCCCATTTGGGAATCCCAAATGTATTTATTGTACATTATTGTGAATAGTGGGAACGCTGAGTGATTGGGATGCGGGAGAGGCGGTGTGAGTTTGGGATGGGTGTCCTTGTTCTTCCGTGAGCGAGTGGGAATGGGAATGTGTGTGCAGCAGTTGTAGGTAGTCGTCGGCATCCGGAGTCTGCCAACCCCGTGGTTAGGAAGCTGTTACCCTCCCAATGCATATTGCCCTGTCCAGGGAACAGATCCATGTAGGAAGAATATTTACTCTTGAATCTCGTCCATTTCCTGGTAGAAGCGTTTATGTAGCTCAGAAACCACTTGGAGCGAGCGGGAACACCTGGAGTTTACAAAGACCAAGGGAAAACGAAGCCCAAGGGGCGGCTCGGAGCTGGTTTGTTCCCAGGCAGGAAAGGTGGGGAGCACCAGCTGGATCCCAGGGCAGAGCTGTGGCCCTGGGTTGGGCTCTCTCAGGGCTTGTCCTGGGCTCCGACCCCGAAATGCCGAAGGGCCATCCCGGAGGGCTCCGTGTGCCCGCGGTTCCCAAGGCTCCAGTTCCAGCTGTGAGTAAGAAACTGCTGCTACTGTGTGTGTGCTCCTCTGGGCAGCACATCCGAGTGGAGCACACCTGCACCCGGCCCCGGGCATGTGCTGGAACGTTACTTGATCCGTATTTATTACAGTTAATTATTTATGATTACAAATAACGAACTTCTTGGCGCTGCCGTTTGCACCTGGGGGTGTAAATGAAGCTTCTTCTACAGGACAAATGTCGCACCAATAACCAACTTCCATCGACTTCGGTTTGTTCTGGAGAACGGGATGAGCCCCACAAGAGGAATTGTGGGAGTTTTTTGGTTTTTTTTGTTTTTTTTTTTTTTTTTTTTTTAAATTCCATGCTCCTGGGAAGGAAGTGCTGCAGCACCTCAGCTGTGGCTCAAATGGCCTTTTAATTAAAGCTTTTCTAATCATCCTTAATTCCTCGTGCTTTAAATGAACTTGACATTGTCTGTACTAGGCTTGTTTGTCGAAGCGAAGATTGGTTTGTGATGATTATTATTATTTTTTTTAATATATATTCATTCAGAATGTAAAATTATACTTAACAATGGAAAAAACTCTGGAGCTGGGTATTAGTTCTAGCTTGGTGTGTGTCCATCTCGGTTCCATACACGGCATTAACCTGTAAGTGCTCTTGGCCATCGAGTGTACACCTGCATAAAGGAGATTCTTAACATCCCTGGAGGTGTTCGTGTCCTTCTTTGGGGCTGCAGGGAATGGGATCTGCTGCTGGAGCTGCCTGAGGCAGAGGAGAAGCAGGAGAAAAGGAGCTGCAGCTTCTCTGTTGAAATCCCACTTTTCTGGGCTCTTTGTGTGAACTTGGAACAAAACGTAAGGATTTTGTACCAAAGGGAAGCACGGCCACTGCTGAGGTTGTTCCTTGTGGGATATTCCTTGTGCCTGAGGCACAGCACAGGCTCTGCCACCTCAGTCATTAATTCTTTGTCATACTTAATGATTCCTGACCCACGGCACCCCATTATCCATCCCAAACCTCAGGGACCAGCTCCCATTCCCTCATCTTCCCACAGCCCTTCTCCCCAGGAATGGGAAGAACAGAGGTTTGGTGTCCCCATTTTTAAATACCTTTATTCTTCTTTTCTTGTCTAAATAAACACATTTGGTGGGAGCATCTGTAAAATGTCTTTATTTTGAGAGGAAGCTCCCTCCAGCCATCGTTGGGCTCTGGCTGTTCCCATGGGATGGAGCTGGCACCTGAGACAAGGCCTGGGTAAGGACCCTGCCCCAGGGGTGGCTCATTAGCCCTGCCTGTGCCATCTGCTGCACCTCCTTCATTAGGCTGATGCTCACGGGTGTTACCCAGGATCTGCTCCACTTCCCAAAGTCCCGGTGATTCCAACAGTAACAGAACCCAGGGCAGGGAATAATGGTGGGAATGGATCCTCACTGTGGGGCTGGGACACGGGCTGCGGTCCCATGTCACCCCAGGGGACAGATGGCACCGCACAACGGTTTGGGACAGCATCCGAGAAATTTTATTCCAAGGAACTTAAGAAGCTTTTAACTTGAAAATGCAGCACTGAGAAGCCTTGGAGCCCCAACCAAGCCTCAACCCCGCTCTGTGTGGGACAGATCTGGAGCATCAACTGCTCCCTCTCAGTGTCACCGGCCTGAGCATTCCAGAGCTCGGGGTGGCACAAATTCCATCCCAGGTGGCACAAGGAGCCCACACGGACACAGAACTCAGGTGGGGCCCAAGGTGAGACTCAATTTGATGCCTTGAGGACGATGCTTGAGGTGATCAGAGACATAAAAACCTGAAGTTTGCTCTCACAGATTTAAAAATAGAGATTTAGAAAATGGTCACTGCCTACAAATTGAAGCTCAGTGTCAGGGTTTGCTTGCGCCTGGACCAACGAGTCCAGCAGAGCCTGGGAACGGGGCCGGGCGCTCCGTGCCCTCCACAGGCACTGGCTCACTCCTCCGGGTGTCCGGCTGCTGGGCTCTGGGCTTTTGCCTTAGGGGAGAGGGAAAAGAAAAATGCTGTTCTCGATTATGACTTAATAAGGGAGGGCTGTGAAAAGCAGCTCCTTTGTCCTGGCAAAACCAGCAGGAGCTGCCCCTGCAGCCTCACCTTGGAGCTCCGGCGCCGGAGGCCGCTGTGCCCGTCCGACAGCACCAGGCTCCTCCCTCCTGCGGCGCTGGAGCTGCGCGACAGGGACAGGGACAGCTTCAGAGGAGGCAAAGCCACCCGTGCTGGACAAACACACAGGACAACACAGCAGGGAGACAGGGAAGGTCGAGGGAGAGGCCTCTGTGCCACCTCTGACCCTGGCTCAGATGTTTCAGCAACAGAACCAGCTCCAGTTCAGAGCCCAGGTGAGAGCAGAGCACTCCCATGGAGAAGCAATGAGGCCTCACCCCACATTCTATCCCAGTGACCTGTGGGTCTGGTCTATTTTGAATTCAGATAAGCACCAGCCGAATTCAACTGAGTGAATCTCAAAGCCTTTGAAAACCCTTTCAGGCACAGGCAAAGCCAAGGGGATCCAGACTTGCACCGTAAGAAGCAGAATGGACCAGAAGGCATTACCTTGGCTGGGCTGGAGAAGCTCTGGAGGAGCTGGAAGCGAAGGTTTCTGCCTGGAAGTGCCGAGCAGGTCTTGCCCGGGGCGCTGTCCCAGCTGCAGAGCCACCTCTGTCCTTCGGTGTCCCCTCGCTGCCACTCCCCTTCCCGGGCTTTCCCCGCGCAGCCAGAGCGTCCCCGCCTCTCCCTGGAGGGGACAGCGCCGCACTCCCAGCCTTGGCCACCTCCGTCCTCAGCCTGGTCCCTGCAGCAGGGCACAGCCCCAGCTTCCCAAAGCCTTGTGCGTGCCAAGGAGAAACATCTCCTGCAGGGACATGACATGGAGCTTAACAGGAACAGTAACTTCGGCATCGGGAACAACCCCAGTGCCCATCCCAGGATCCCCAAGGACACAGTTCCAGTGATTTCATCCTCCCTCCCTAAACCCAGACCAGGAGGATGGAAGAATTCAGAGACAGAACAGGGTGACAGCATCTCCTCAGTGCGAGCACAGGGAGCTCAGGCTGTGCTCCGCCCACACCTTGGTGCCGGATCCGCCGCCGCGCCGGCTCTGGCGATTCCCGTCTGTCCCCGTGGGGCTGAGGAGCCGGCAGCTCCCGAGCTGGAATGTCACCTGTGGGGCTGGCAGGGCGCAGGTCACAGTGGTGCTGCAGCAGAACACACAGGGCTGGTCAAGTGAAGCTCGCTCAGGTGAGAATTCCTGGGCAAACGCTGCGGAGCAGCAGCACTTGGGGACGTTAAGGTGAGCAGGGAATTGTTATTGTGGAATCCCAGAATGGTTTAGGTGGAAAGAGATCATAAAGCTCATCCAGTTCCATCCCCCTGTCAGGCTGGACTGGGCTTGGAGCAATCAGGGCTACTGGAAGGTGTAGAGGTCCCAGGGCAGAGGGTGGGATGGGATGGGATGGGATGGGATGGGATGGGCTTCAACATCCCTTCCAACCCAAATCATTCTGGGATTCTGTAGGATTGGGATCCCCTCCTGGGATTCCCTTCCAACCCAAACCATTCTGGGATTCCATGGTCAGCTCTGAAGTTTTATCCGAGCTCATTCCCAGAACACTGAATTTGCTGTCCCCCAGGAGAGGAGAGGCCCAGAACAACCACCCCAACTCCACCTTCAGCAGTTTGTTGGGACTCAGACTGTGAATGAACCATGACACAGAGAATGGGTGAGCTCAGCATTCTCCCATCTTGTCTGTAACAGCAGCAGATTCCAGAGGACTCTTCCCTGGGCACACCACTCCCAGGGCTGGAGTCCCTTCTCTACTTCCCCTCCCACCCAGTTTTACTCTTGTGCTCCTCTCTCCTCTCAGATGACTCATCCAGGGTTTAACTTCATTTTCTGTGTGACTCACACATTCTGATTGAGCAACTTCAGGCCCTTTTGTTTAGTTTCATTACAAGAGTTTTCAAATTAATCCAGCACCTTTCAGGAGGAGCCTCAGTGTGGCACAACCCTTCACATGGATCCCAGAGCTTTGTGTGGGAAGATCTGAGCCAGGGACAGCTCCCTGAATTCTCAAAATGTGCCACAAGACCCCCTGGGACTGGGCCCATCCTCAAACTATGGGATGTGACCCAACAGATGTTCAGTACCTGGTGATGAAAGAGAATCTCCTCTTCCAGCTGGATGCCACAGAATTCACATGGAATCATGATGTCTCCTTCTGCCTGGCCAGCCTGGGGCTGGGATGAAGGTTCAGTGCTGTGGCTGTTGGAGCCCCCAGCTCGCAGACCACTGTGTCCCCATGGATTTGGAGAAGAGCTTCTCTTACTGAACGAGGCAAAGGCACTTGCTGGGTTACACCCTGTCTGTTACACAAACAACACGGAAAAATCACCTTTCCTGGTGAGCCAGGTGGGCACTGAAAACCCCTTTCATTGGCAAAGACCCAAATGGCAGAGTTCTCCCAAGGTCACCCACACCCTTTTCAGTGACAGCCACGGAAAAGCCTTCACTGCAAACCCCAAGACACGGGGAAGTCTCACACCTGGTGAAGGATCAGATCTTCAGCAGGACACAGCTCCTCACAGAACTCGCAGGGCAACATGATCATCTCCCTGTCTGCAGGGGGAGGAAGGATGACATCCCCTGTGGGGTCTGGTACAAACACCTCCTGCTGCACCATCAAACCCTTTGGTGCCATTGCTCCTCTCACAACAAGCTGCACTCCAGGTTTCCCCCAGATCCTCCTTCCCACCATTTTTACTTCCACAAGAACCTTGCTCCCCACCTGGGCTCCCACCATCCACCAAGGTCAAAGACCCACTACTTTTCATAATCTTTTATTTCTTCACTCGCTGCGTTGCTTTAGGAGTCTCAAAATGACTGATTATTACTTTTTAACATACCTAAGTAATCTTTAACATTCCCAATCCAAATTTCCCTTTTCCCCTCCCCTCAAATTTAAGGATAAACCCCACCACAAGAGTGTTCATACCAATTTTGCTGTGGTTTGATGTGCTGAAGGACCCTGGAGAGTCACAGGAGAAGACGTTGGACAGGTCCATCCCACCAAGATGGGCAGATTGTCCAGACTCTTTGGTGTAGTCGTATTCCCAGAAATCCCTGGGAATGTCAGCTGCAGTCTTATGGTGAGGATTATTCTCACTTTGCAGGCTGAGAGCCAACACATAGTCCAGGTCAGCGTTCCAGTCTTCAGGAAGTTGGGAATGAAGGTTTTCAGGTCTCTCTAGCTCATCCCCTTCAAAAGACAAATATTGTAAATTTGGGAGAACATCAAACGTGCCACCAGCAGCTCCCTCTGGACATCAGACTCAGCCCCCAGGGTTCCACATGTGGACTCTCCTGGAGTTCAGCATCTCAAAGCCAAGGGCACCTCTACCAAATCCAGGAGGATGGAGAAAAATCATGGCCCAAATTACAGGATGCAAACAACTTCAGTTTTATTTTTAAGCCAGGTA
>VWYO01022668.1:1042961-1067924 GCA_013400275.1 Rhadina sibilatrix | reverse complement strand
GCCGCCGCCGCGGCCCCGCCGGGAACCACCCCCCTCCCCGCCACCCTCCCGCGCTCCCGGGGCTGCGGGGCTGCGGCTCCCGCCCGGCCGGGCCGGGGTCCCGCGGCGCCCCGGGGGTGCCCCCTCGGCCTGTGGGGGGGATCGCAGCCGGCGCCGCTCGCAGCCAAGGTAACCCCGGGCCGGAGCTTTTTTGCGCTGCTGCGGAGGAGCCGGGAGGGGATTCATCCCTGAAGGAGCAGCCGCGGATGCCCCGGAGTTGTGTTGGATGTTGTGGCACGGAGCGGTGACGCTGTTGGGGGGAGTTAATTGGGAGGCAGGGGAGAAGTAGAAAGGGGACGGTGTTGTTAGGAGTTGTCCGGTGTTGTTGCGTCCCCGAGTGTTTGTCCGGGGGTGTTCTGTGCGGTTGGGGTTGTTTCGGAGGTTGTAGGCAAAGCTTGGCTCTATGCAAATATGGAGAAAGAAAAGGAAAACACTTCCCCGGGCTACGGTGTCGTTTCGTCCCTAAAAACTGAAGATTTGATAGAGGTTGAGGAAAACGTTCTCAACTTTTTCTGGAGGGATAAAATCCTCTCCCTAGAGACGCGGAGAGCTGCCCTTCCACAGAGCTGGATGTGCTTTGGGATGTGCTTTGCTGGGGCAAAGGGATGGTGCAGTACTGAGTCCGTGATGGGTTCCAGGGAAAGGGGGGAAGATGGTTTTGTTCGATTAGAAGTGTTCAAGTTCATCGCAGTTTGTCTTTATGTAACGATTTTAAGGTTTTTTTTCCTTAGTTTTCCATCCGGGCTGTGATTGGCAGTTTTCATTGATGGGCAGTTATTTTTGTCATAACCTGTGTAAGAAATGGTATTAATAGAAAAAAATCCGGGTAAATTCAGCTGATACCGAAGCAGATAATGTCGAGCATCTCGTCGTGTTCATTTTGGAGAGAGCTTTAGAATTCCTTTCTGCTCCTTCTGGAAAGGATTCTCTGCAGTGCAAGGTTTGCTCTCAGGCTGTGGTGCTGCAGAACCCGAAATAAAGCGTCTGATAAACACGCAGCTTCCCCACATCAGCGGCTGGGGAGGTGCCGTGTCAGGTCCAAGGTCTGCCTCTGGGTTTGTGCCGTGGTTCCCCAGGATTCCTCGACAGCTCTGGTTATCTTTGATCTTGACTTGTTCTCCCTTCACCTGAAGGTTCAGGTGTTGCATTTCCAGCCTTTGAACATCCCCACCTATGAACTAGCATAGGCTGAAGTTTATTTTCCTTTAGCTCCACTTCCTTTGGAAGCTGCCTTGACTTACAGCAACTTGACTTGTTAGGAAAATACAAGCTCCTCATTCTGCTGTGGTTTAGGGAGGTTTGAGGTTTATTTGATTTACTTGGGGACACCCAAGGCTGAGATGTTCTTGGCACAGCTGTTAATCCCAGTCAGGCAGCTCAGCGTGGGGGATAATTTGTGTGTCACTAAACTGGGTGACAGAGCCTTAAAGCAAGAAGCCTCTGATGTGCTGTTCCACACCTTTGAAACCTCTTCACTGAGAAATCCCCAAAGTTTTCGTGGTAAAGGTGACACAGAGGTTTTCCTAAGTTGAAATGCCCGGTGAAGAAAGACAGTGTCTTGTGGCTTCAAACCACATTTATTTTGGTGAGTGTGGAAAGGCTGCCTGGTGAGAGGTTTGCTGTGGATGGGCTCAGGAGCCTCATTAACTCTGCTTTAAATATTACAGCATCCACCTGGCCACAGGAGCAGATGTGGAAGCTGTTGAATGTAAATCTGTGAATCAGAGTAGATGCACAATTTGTGCTGAGGATTGCCGAGGGTCAGCTCTTAATAGAAGAGCTCTGGCCCATAATGGGAATGACAGGTTTGATGAGGAAAAGGTGTGTGATGTAATTTCAGTTAACTGGCAGGAGAGAGGCCAGAGCAGTGTGAGCAGCCCCTTGACACTTGAGGGGCAGCAAAGCTGGGTTTGGCAAGGAAGGAGGAGTTTTTGAGGGAGGAGGAGGTAAAGCTCATGTCCTGGTCTAAAACAGCCTGTTTGTAATTGTGTAATAACGTGAAGATCAATCTGAAAATTGTAATTCCGAGCTAGAAAGGGAGAAAAGGGTCTGGAGATGGGTTTTCTGCAGCTGAAGTTTCACTGGATTGTGGAATATCTCCCTAGGAAATACTGATGCTTCACAGTTGTGTCTTCAAAACAGGTCTGGTACTCCAGGGGGACTGGTTTGCTCTGCCTGAGGTATGGATGGTGTGGACAAGTGTTTCCCACTTAGCTGGATTCTGTGTGTTTGGTTTCTGACCTCCTGCCTGTTGAAAGTCGTCGAAAGTCCCCCAAAGACACACCAAATTAATTTCTACTTTTCCTGCTAAAGCACTGGAGCTGCACTGCCAGCAAAGAGCTGCTGCTGCAGAATCCTCTCTATTATGGGTCTCTTTTGTTGCTGTAATGATCTGTGTGGAGTAATTACAAAAGCTTGTTTGTTTGAATGACTAAAACCAGTACAACGAGATGAATCCTTCATCCCTGAAATGACAGTTTCCTGAATGTTTGGCTTAGGAGGAGCTGCACAGGGAAAATGTGGTTTGTGCTGCTGGTGTGACAGCAGATGCTCCATGGTAAAATTGGAGGTGGCTTTCCAGAATGGCCTTGGTGTTCTGGTGTGATTTTTTTTTGTGTGCTCTTCCTCTGCAGATTATCTCGATAATGGCAATAATAAAATGGCAATCCAGCAAGCAGATAAACTGCTCAAAAAGCACAAGGACCTTCACTGTGCCAAGGTGAGTGGGACTGGGGGGCACCGAGCTCGTTCAGCCTGAGTCTCAGGGTGTTCCACTGTCCCTTTCTCTGGGAGCTTCCATGGTGATTTCTGAGCCCTCTGGAATATCTCTGTTCCAGTTCACCTGTATCTTGTTTGCCTGAAAACTTGTACAGATGCATTGGTAGGGACTGGAATGTTGGTTCCACCTGGGTTGATTGTCATCACCACTCCAGGTGACCTTGGCACACAGGCTGGGCTTTAAAAATGCCTCTTGGAGCCCTGGGGTTGGGATACCCATCTGCAGGGGTTTGGATCAAAACATCTCCTTGGGAGGAAATGTCTGAGGAAAACATTACAAGGTGAACAAGTGTCCCAGAGAAGCTGTGGATGCCCCATGCCTGGAATTGTTCAAGGCCAGTTTAGAGCAACTTGCTCTTGGAAGATGTGGAGCTGGATGATTCTAAGGTCCCTTCCAACCCAAAGTGTTCCAGGATTCCATGGTTTTGGAGGCATCTGCTCTTCTGCTTGTTCACCACCTTCCTTGCTGTGCCCCTGTTGAGGGTTCTGTTCCTCCCTTTCCCAAACGTGTGACTCTCTTTCTGCTTTTCTCATTTCCTTGGGGATTTCCCTCTGCAGTTCACTCCACTTCTACATTTTGAAAGTTTCCCAAGCTGCAGAGAGTGTCATTGACCTGAATCTCATTTCTGTCACTTCTCTCTGGCCACTTAGTGAAAGAAAACAGGAAAATTGGCAGGACAGGTCAGTTTGCAGCCTCCAGGTAAAGAAAACCATGTGGTGATGCCATCTATTAAGAAGTCAGATCCCCTCCTTGTTGCATTTGGGAGTTTTCCTCTCCAGCCACGTGGATTAAAAGCTCAATAAAACCTGGAGTTCTGCAGAGGGAGTGAGGTGGTTGGGCTGTTCCCAGCAGGAGTGAGAGGGTTTCCAAATGCAAACTGTGTCTCTGAGAGCTGCCTGTGTTGTGTCCACAGGTGCTGAAGGCCATTGGCTTGCAGAGGACTGGCAAGCAGGATGAAGCCTATGCCCTGGCACAAGAAGTAGCAGCACTTGAACCCACAGATGATAATTCCTTGCAAGCACTGACCATTCTCTACCGGGAGATGCACAGACGTGAGTTTGTTCCTCTCCCAGAAATCTCTGTTTGTGTTCTTCCAGGAGGTCTGCACCCCACAGTTTGGTGGGAAACCTGTAAAATCCAGGATTTGTGTATGTGAGAGACTGCTAAGAGACTCAGAATTGCAGTGCTGCCTGTTGTAATGCCTGCAAGGCTGTAGTAGTCTTCATAAAGCAAAAAAAGTCCTCGTTCAGGCTTCTTATGAACATGATTGTGTAGCAGGTCCTAAATGAAGCGTGTTGATAATGATGCAGCAGCCTGGGAGTTCACTTTTGTTAATGAAACTACTGGAATTTGTTGTCAGTAGAGTGACAGGGATGACAGATCCCACAGGGTGTGATGTAGTCAAGGGGTTCAGGCCTCAGGAAACTGATTTTCCTGAAATCCTGACCTCCCAGTTTGGCCACATCAGCTTTGTCAGGTCCCTCGTAGTGATTTGTATTTTCAAAATACTGAATCATCAGGATTGGAGTGATGCAGGAAAGTTTCCTGTGGCTTTTTGAAAGATGCCAGACCTCCCATCTTGCTTTTCTGCAGCTTGAACAGTTGTTGTTTCTGGCAGCTTCTTGGGGAGTGTGGTGTGATGGTACCAATGTTTACTGTGGAGTTTGGTGGGTGGTACCACCAGTATTTATTGTTGAGCTGCTGGAGAAATGATCAAGAGATGAAACAGCTTCAGAAAAGGGTGTTTGCATCAGTCTGCAAAAGAGCAGTTGCTTATGTTCTCCCAGTTGATTTCTTCCTCTGTGTGTGTGTTTGTGGAGTTAAAGCATCATTTGTTGAGTAATACCAACATTTTTTTGTGTATTTTTGACTTCAGCATAAACCTCTGTGAATGATAAGAGCCTCTCTGTGATGAACTGCTTCCATTAAGCTGAGCTTTGTAAATTTTAAGTTTGTTACTCAGGAACTGGTGGGTGTGAGGCACTTCCACTTTTGATCCTGCAGGAAAATTGTAATTAGATGTTTTCTATATCTGTGCCAGGGATGTATAAACTGTGTGAAGAACAAACTACATTTGCTTTTTCTATTTCTACAATTGTTTGTGTGGGAAAAAAGAATATGGAAGGATGAAAATGTAGGAAAGTTTTGCATATGGTACAATCAGAAGTATTTTGTCGTGGTAGACCTGTTGTTAAAAAGTGTGGTGTGAAAGAATTGTTCAGAGTACTGATACAGGCAATTGGGAAATAGCAGGGTATGATTAATATGAGAAAACCTGTGATAAGAAGAATTAATTTGCTATTGGGCTCTGAAAGTGTTTGTTTTGATACATAACTCACATGGAGTAGTCACTCTGCCAGCTGGAGAAACCTTCATTCACTTTAATGCTCAAAAACAGACAAACTTTGAAAATAGACCTAAAATTCTCCTGAACAGTTCAGTTGCTGCTGTTGAACTCTGTTTTGATTTAAGTCTATTTTGAAGCTGGCTTGGAGTTTTTTAAGCACCTTCCTCCTTTGCCTGATGTTTGCAGTGCCTGAGGGACAGAGCAACATTTTTGGGGCTGATGAGTGCAATTAATTCTGTTGAGAGCATCCCTGGTGCTATTTAGGGAGCTGTGCTTTAAAATATTCCCAAGTTGGTCTTAACTCTAGCATCTGCTTTTGGTTTAGCCGAGCTGGTGACTAAACTTTATGAGGCAGCTGTGAAGAAGGTCCCCAACAGTGAAGAGTATCACTCCCACCTCTTCATGGCCTATGCCAGGGTTGGAGAATACAAGAAGATGCAACAGGTATGGCCAATAATTTGTGTTCTGGCTGGTTTAAAGTGTATTCTTCTCTGTCTTTTACTCTCATTTACCCTTTATGAGTAATCTTCCAAAAAAAATGTTGAGCTGGGTTAACGCAGAAGTTAAACCCTTGTTTGGTTTTTACAGAGAGGTTTAAAACCTCATTTTTTGGAGGTGGGTTGTCTGAAGACAAAAGTTTTGTTTGCTTAAAGCTGTGTCTTTTACTGATCTGTGGTTTTGTACTGGCAGTACAAACTAAAGGAATTCTGGAATAGACACATCTAGGAAGAGCTTCTGATCCATGTTTTCACACTTGATTCTGGCCTTAGTTCTGTGCTAACTTTAGGAAGATAAATCCTCCCTGTGCTCTCACTTGGGCATCTAAAATACAACTTGTATTGATGTCATTCAGTAAAGAAAAACTAAAAAGCACTTGAAATATCCCCTCTCAGTTGGCAGCACAGTGTCACACTGGTTGGTTTTGTTTTCATCCCTTCCAAATGAGGTGCCTGGAGAATGCCTGTAAATGGGAGATGATTTTCAAGGCCTGCATGCTTACTCTTCTGTGTAAAAAAGCACAGAGAGCCAAGAAATAAATGTTAAACTCCCTCTTGTTCCTGCTGTGACTTGAATTTTTGCACAGATTTGGCTTAAATAACCAAAAGAGTTACTGGTGTACCTGAAGTGAGAAACCTCATGATACAACCCAGACTTTTAGACATGACAGATCACAGTCACGAGTGGAGAAAATGCCACAAATAACAATGATTAACATTTATGTGACCTTTTGTATGTCTGCAGTGACATAAAAATGTGGATCTCATTAAATTATCCTTTTCAGTATCAATTTAATCAAATCATCATTATCATTATCAGGTTGTCAGAGTGGGATGTTGGCCTGTGCTTTTAGATTTAGGGATGTGAAGAGTGTGTGGATAGTGACTGATTAGGGAATGAAAATAAACCCCAGTGTCCTGTGCTCTGGGGTATTCCAGCTGAAAATCCTGGAAAATGCCAGCTGCAGTCAAGGGAATTGGCACAAAAGTCCAGCTGTGGTGGAAGGCTATTATGTGTAGTTTCTTGAAATTAATTACAGATTTTGTAGGGGTAAAACTCTTGTCCTTTGTTACGTACAGGCACTGTGAGGGCAATGTGGGAATAGCTGTTAATGTGTTAGGGAAAAATCATGAATTCTTTGGCTCTGCTTTGATTCAGTGGAGTCCCCTTCTCAACCTTTGCTTTGCACATGGAAGTGACCCCAAATCTGGGGGTCTCAGTGGGTGTGAAGTGAGTGTTGAAGGGCAGGTGGTTCCTGCAGGCAGGCGTGGGTTTGCTGTGTCCTTCAGCACTGGAGATATCCCCTCACTCCCAAAGAAAAATCTGCTTCCTCCTGGAGCTACCACTTCCAGTTAAAGCTGTCATCTGTGTAGGAGCTCGCTGCTGTTCCTTGTCAGACCTACACAAAGTCCTTGGAAACATTTCCACCCTCTGTTTTCCTCAGGGATGTGCCTTAGGAGGGAAGAGCTCACCAGTGGGGAGAAGTCCTCCCATGTGCAAACCCCGTGTTGTCCTCTCCCATTGTTGCTGCCCATCACGAGATCTTAGAAATAAATCTGTTTCAGGAATGGTGAAACTTGTGTCTTCTGTTTTTCAGGCTGGAATGGCACTTTATAAGATTGTTCCCAAAAATCCATATTATTTTTGGTCCGTGATGAGCCTGATCATGCAGGTGTGTGCAGTGCTGGGTTTGACTGCTGCTGCAGAAATGTTCTGAGGGAAAACACGATGATTTGGGGTAAAATGTGTGTTTGAGCTGTTTCTGTGTGATGCTAAGAGAAAGACTCAGCCCTCCTTAAGTAGCATTATTGTTGTGGTCCAAAATAAATGCTGTGGTGTTTTTATAATCCAGTTTAACTTATGCCTTTACCACCTTTATACAACTTGAATTATTCTCTCACCTGCACTGGTATCCACCTGTTGTTTTGGCAGAGATAATGAAGAAATGCTCAACTATCTGCAGTTTTTCAGTCAGAATTGTGCCTCTCTAATGAGGTTATAAAAGCTCTTGGAGGGAATAAATGAGAGCTCTGGAATTAGCAGCAAGTCTACAGGAATAGGCACAGATCAGCTGTGCTGCTGCTGCTTGAGGCAGCACATTTGGGCACTAATCAGACACAAAATCAAACGAAAAATAAGCTTGGAGGGTTTTAATCACATCCTCTGAAATCCTGTGCCATTTGAAACACAAAAGTGTTCTGGCTCCGTGTTTTTTACCACAAGGTTTGTGTGCTCAGAGATGCAGGGCTCTGGTTGATCTGATCAAAAATGAGCTTTTCTGTGTAGCACCAATTCTACTGCTGCCTTTCCCCAGAGCAGTTGCACTCTCAGGTCACAGATGGCAGCTCCAGACAGGTGGCTGGGGGGGGATTGGAGCACCTGGGTTGTGTTTGGTTTTTTTTTTCCCTCTTCCAAAGTGAAAAGAGCAGTGGGTGGGACATCACAGACAGTTGCTAAGCTGTTACAGTAATCCCTCTCTTCCTCAGTCTATCTCAGCACAGGATGAAAACCTCTCCAAGACGATGTTTTTGCCACTTGCTGAGAGAATGGTGGAAAAAATGGTGAAAGAGGACAAGATTGAAGCTGAGGCTGAAGTAAGGCTTGGTTTGAACTTTGTTGAGGCAAGGAATGCACTGCTGTTAAGGGAACTTTATTAAAACTTGAAATAATCAACAACGTTTTGGAGTTAAATGTGATTGTAGGGGACAGAAGGAAAACCAAAAGCAGGGGGTTAGGAGGGCCTCAGAATCCTGTGGCTGGAGCAATTTTTGATGTTTGATTTGACTGATGAAGTGCTTTGCACTCTGGGAGGCCCCAGGAAAAACCTGAGGACTAAGAATGGAGGAAAAAGACCTAAATTTGAGTATTTCACCCTTTGGGATACTAAAGATAGCTTTGCAGGCCTGGTATCCCCTATTTTGTCTTTTGGCACACCTGGGTATGATCTTCCTGGCAAATTTCATTGCAGTCTAATCTTTCTTTTAAGGTGGAACTGTACTACATGATCCTGGAACGTTTGGAGAAGTACAAGGAAGCCTTAGATGTTGTGAGGGGAAAACTTGGAGGTAAATTATTCTTTAATAAATCAGTTGTGTGGAGAATACAGCAGTTCCCTTTTGCTTCAGACTTGTCCACTGCTTCCAAAAAAAAAAAAATCAGGAAGCCTGATTTAACACCAATTTTAACTTCAGTATAAACTCTGGAAAACTTGAAATAATCAACAACTACCTACTTGGTTTATGGTATTTAAACACTGTGCAGGGCTGAGCTTTGCAGTGGTAAATTGGGATCACGTCCTTGGTTGTAGCTGCCACCTTCAAAACTGAAAAGTCCTCAGTATCTGCATTTTAGAGTTTAACTGGAGATTAAATTGTACTTGGAACTGGGATGTGGAGGTTTCCATGGGAGATCTTTCTGAGGGCTGCTGCTGTGTTAGACTTGGTGGTTTGGTACTGGGCTGGAATAAGAGGGTTTATGCAGGGAGTAGGGAGGAAATGCAGGGATGAATGAGCTGAGCTTTGCATGGTTTTTTGCTGCAGAGAAGCTGACGAGTGAGCTGCAGAGCCGGGAGAACAAGTGCATGGCCATGTACAAGAAGCTGCACAGGTGGCCCGAGTGCAACGCGCTGGCCAGGAGGCTGCTGCTGAAAAAGTGAGAGGAGGATTCCTGCAGTCCTGCAAAAGAGATGGAACAAAACCCCCAAATTGTTTGGGAATGGCCTTGTTTTGGTGGCTTTTGTGGTTAAAATAGGAGAATATGGGGAAACTTTTCCAAAGATTGCACTCCGAAGCCAGGCGTGGTGAAGGTGACAGGGAGAATTAGGGTCAGGAATGGAGTTGCTGGTTTTTTTTCAGGCAGAATTTAGCAATACATTAATGCAGTAAAAGGTTGTTTACCTCCTTATTTCTAAATTTTGTGCTGATTGTCTAGCTCTTTGACTTTGCAGTTCTCATCCTGCCCATGGTTTACATTAAAGTTTCTACATCTAAATGTCTCCCATTTGGCCAGACTTCATCATGGGAAATGCACATAATGCTTGGAACAGATGCATCAGGAGACAGAACATTCCAGTGGGATCAAAGCTGTCTCAGACTGTCAGGAGAGATGTGGTGTTTGCTTTTGAATTTAGCTGTGCTCTCATCTTGGGTAGAAGTTAAATGCATCCCCACGTTTTGTGGGGATGTTGCTGAGCTCTGACTGGAATGTGAATTTTAGGAAGAGAGTTCATAGCTTCCCTCAGTTTTGAATTGGTTTTGCTTAATGTTTCCAGAAATTCAGGATGATGGTATTCCTAAGATTTGAGACCTTTTCAAGGGGAAACAGTTTTATGATTACAATTGGGTTTTTTTTCTGTAATATGATTATGTGTTATTCCTTAATTCAGCTTTGGCAAGAAATGTCATTTTAGCCTGTTAATTGTTTTGGCAATTCCCTAAATTTTATCCTGTGCTTGATTTTTGTTTCAGCTCAGATGATTGGCAGTTTTATATAACTTACTTTGATTCAGTGTTTCAACTCATTGATGAATCCTGGACGCCTCCAGCAGAGGAAGAGCAGTAAGTTGAGAATTTTGCTGTGGATTTGTTTTCTCTTTGTGCTACAGCAAATTGCTTGGGTTCATATATTCAATATTAGAGTGACTTCTTGGTGTCAGAGCCCAAATGATGTGTTTTCCCTGCTTTGCTCTGTGTGTTTTCCCTGCTTTTATCTGGAGGCTGGGAATACTTTATGGAAATAGTCTGTACATTATAGAACTCTTCCAGCTCATGTTCTCTGTGGCGACTGAGTTGGAGAATCCATCATTTCCCTGGCTGGGGGTGTGTGTTATCAGTGGGAACTCTCCAATAACCTTTCTGTCTGTGTGGTTGCAGCTCTCTGGAAGGGGAGGTGCACTGCTCCATCGAGCAGGCTGTGAGCTTCATCGAGGAGAGGATCACAGAGGAGTCCAAGAGCTCCCGGCCGCTCCGGGGACCGTACTTGGCCAAGCTGGAGCTGATCCGGCGCCTGCGACACAGGGGCTGCAACGATGAGTACAAACTGGGTAAGGAGGAGCCCCTCCTGGGTGAGGAGTTCATCTCTTGGAGAGAGGGAGAGAAGGCACAAACTTTCTGCTAAACCACTGAGTTAAATACAGTTTTCGTTAGGAAGCCTGTTGTTCTGTACGTAGAGAATTTTCAAAGCGTTGTTAGATGAATTTTGAAGAAGGGCAAGTATTTGCAGACTACTCCAGGGCCTGGGAAAGCCAGCAGGGAGGTTTTCAAATGGAACTCAGGGATTTAGGAGCATCCAGTGACTGACACTGTATTCCTGGTGGAAAGCCTTGCTGTTAGCACCGGAATCTCTGGTTGGGTTTTAAGTTTTTATGGCAGCAAGGCCGGGTTTTGCGTTTTAAAAACCTGCATCACAAAATGGCATTTAGGGAATGAATGAAAAGGAATGAGGTTAAAGCAACATCTGTGCTGTTTCCTAATTCCTTTTGTTTTTCCATCCCAAATGAAGCCTTGGTGAGATAAGCAGAGGCTGCACGTGCCTGTCTGGATTGCTGAGCTCTTATCTGCTAAAGGAGCTTGAATGAAGCTCTTGGGCTTTTTTTAATGTGTCCTTGGTTACCAGAGACATTGAGCCTCTGCTAAAATCTGCAGTAGTGCAGCTCTCTGTTTTCTAAATCACTCTGTAATCTTGAAGGGGGGCAAAAAAAGAGAAAGCATGAACAAAGATTTCTCATAGTGATTTTACAGAGTTCACTTCTACTGGAGGGTATTGAAAAGGTGACCTGGCCTTTTTCCTAGGTGATCCAGAAGAACTAATGTTCCAGTACTTCAAAAAATTTGGGGACAAGCCCTGCTGTTTTACTGATCTCAAAGTGTTTGTGGATCTCCTCCCCCCCAGCCAGTACACAAAGGTAAGGAAATATCAAGAAGTGCTGGCAGGAACTGCAGTGGTTGTTTGCACTCTGGTCCCTTTATCTTAAAATACCTGTGGATCATATTAAAAGACTGGAAACATCAATTTTTTACTTTCTGCTTGAAATTCAGAGAGCTCTTTGTGCTGTAGAAAATATCATGAACATCTGAAGACTTGGAAAGTTTCATTCAGAGGATTTTTACTGGAGGTTTAAAGCTAAGTTTGATCCTGCAGAGTCTTAGATCTGGTATTCCTTTGGTATTTTTATTCCCATTTTTCAAGGTGTCAGGGTGCTTTGAGCTCAAAGTTTCTGTTTAATGGGAGGAAGCTGCCCCCTCATCCCATGCAGGGATGTCACAGATGCTTTGCTGGCAGTGCCAAAGAAGGGACACATTGACCCAAATCCAGGGGTCATGGAGGCACCTACGGCAGTTTTTTCCAGAATCTCTTTCTGAAACAACTCTCTGGAAAAGAGTTTCTCTGAAAAGCCCATTTGTGCAGAGTCATGAGCAGCCTGGAGTGACTTCAGCAGCTGGGAATTCTGTCACTCACCCCAGTGTTTGTCTGAACCATTGTGCCCAGGGATCAGCCCTGGGGAGGGCAGAGAATCCGGGATCAGCCAGAGCCTGGGGATAAAATGTTGGTAAACAAAAGTGTAGGTAGTGAGGTTCTCTTGGTTTATTAAAGTATTTTTGACTCCTGATGCAGGCTCTCCCCACAGCCCCACTGCTTTTGGGAGCAGTGGCTCTGGCAGGGGTGGCTGTTGCTGATATTTTGTTTAAAGGTGTGTTTTTAGCCCACTGACAAGAGATGTGGCCAGCAGGATATTGAACTCCTAGTCCTGAAAATGGTGATTCCATTGTAGGAGAACCCTGAAGTACTGAGCAGGTTTGATCCTCACTTTCCAGGAAACAAATTCCAAACCAGGAGTGGAAAAATCATATTTAATAATAGTTCAGACTCCAGTTCTGTCACAGTGCTTGTAAAACCATGACTCTGACTTTGAAATTTTCTGTCTGGCCTTAAAACTGCTGCTGATTTACTGAATATATTCTGGAATATATAATGTGTCACACTGATGTATTGGGTGGTTTTCTGGCTGTCCCTGGAGCAGCATGTGCAGCAGTTTAACTTGCTCAAGGACACGAGGAGCTGAGGAGGTTTCATGGTGCTGAAGTGCTGATGAATTTTGACATGAGAGTTCCACTTCAGTAGCTGAGATCGTGATCTTGCTGGGCCACTGACGTGTGAGATAGTCCAGAAATAATGGTCGTGACACCAACCTTGACTTCCTAGAGGTGTAAATTGGAGAGCAGAGCCACTGATGTAGTTGACCTTGCTCAGCTTGGCAGAGTTTCAAACTGAAAAGATCTGTCAACACAGCATTCATCAAATTCTTTGGGAAAACTGGAATTGGTGTGTGTTGTGCTTGGTGCTGCTCTTGAGCTTTTTTGCCTCAGGCTTGCATTTGATGCAGTTTTCTGTGTCAATACCGAGTGTAGCAAAAATGATCTCACTGGCTTTAACTCAGATTTAAGTTTGCAGACAATGTTGGGTTTTAGAGCCAGAAGCTGCTGCCCAACCCTGTGAGTTTTGAGGAGTCTTTTGTCCCCCATTAAAACTAAACAATGAGAAGCTCCTTTTCTTACAGCTTAATTCCAAAAAGAAGTCATTAATCAGAGTTGATGACCTCACTGGGCACTGCACATTACTTCAGAGCTGAGGGAGAATGTAGCAGTGCAAAACCATCATTGCCTGGAAGTGCACTGAGAAGCCTGTCAGTAACTAATTATTTTAATTGCATCTCTTATTACCGTGAGTGTTAACAGGTGCTTGAACTCCTTGGTGTACCAATGAATTGGAAACCTGCCTCTGATTTTTCTTCCCTCCCCATCTGTTCGATGTAACTTAATAAAACCCCAAAGAGTTAAAAAAAGAATTGAGCAACTCAAAAAAAAAAAAAAAAAAAAAAAAAAAACCCCAAAAAAAAAAAAAAANATCTCAAAGGCTGGCTGCTTTTCACCCATCAACATGAACGTTTCCACCTTGCTTTTGGAGGGAGGGAGGGAGGGAGGAAAGGATGCTTCCTCCCCGTTTGGTGCAGCCCTGCAGCCTTTGCCACCGGCGTTTCTCTTGCAGTTCATCCGGCAGCTGCTGGACGTGATCCCGCTGGCGGCGGCGGCCGAGAACGAGGTGGCTCTGCCAGGTGACATCAAGGCCCTGCAGCAGCACCTGTGCGTGGTGCAGCTCTCCAGGCTGCTGGGGATCTACCACGCCATGGAGAAGAAGCAGAAGCTGGCGGTGGTGCGGGAGCTGATGCTGAGATACCGCCACGGGCTGGAGTTCGGTGAGGAAAAATCCGTAATGCTGAGAAAACCTACCTTTCTCCTTCCTGATTCTAGCCTTCACCTTCCCTGAATTGTGGCTCCTTTTATTTTATTTTTTTTTCTTTTCAGCCTCGTGTCTTAAATGAGGCTTTCCTGGGTAGTTCAGATGGTCTGTTTGTATTTTGCAGGATTGCCTGTGCATTTAAGGCAGGTTTTCTCACTCAAGTGCATAGGACACATTTGTGATCAGGAGTTATTAATTTGTAAATTTGGCAGCTGTGGGAGTCAGTTCTTCTTCCAGCAGATGTCAATGTTTGAAGTGCCCCAAAGGCCAATCAGTGATGTGTAAAGTTGTTTGGAGTTTAAGACAGTTCTGATTTTCTAAATTAAACTGTGAGGGTCTGTCTGATCACGGCGCCATTCAATAACCCTGACTGTGAGATCAGCACCCTTAGTAATTCAAGGGTAACTGGTTTGGTTTTTTTTTTTCTTTTTAGGGAAATCTTGTTTGAAAACTGAATTGCAGTTTTCAGATTATTACTGCCTGCTTGCAGTTCACCTGCTGCTTGATCTGTGGCTGGAAGGTACGTTCCCAAAATTGTGCCTTGCTCTAATATCTCTGTGGGAGATTGGGAAAGGGGGAGTTTGTCCCTGTGACCAGTGAGTGCCTGGCATGGCTTGTTAGGCCTGGAGCTTTCTGGGTTGGTTTTTTTTTTCCAATATGAGGTATTTCAGTAGTCCCTCTGATCATCTGGTGTTTGCCCTGAATCTCACTGACCTCTAAACAGATTTAATTTTTCTGATTAATTCCTTTTTCTCTCCCTTTGAATGAGTTCTGCTGACAACTCCTTTCTGACACCAGAAGTGTTTTGAGAACAGTTTCTTTCTTTCTCTTCCTGACGTACTTTGTCTTTTAGATCCCTTGTTTCTAGACTTGCTGGGACCTGTTGTTCCATGAATTGAATTTGCCCTTTTGAATTGAATTTTACCACCCTTGCTCCCTGTGTTAGTCTCTTAATCCCACAGTGTCCAGTGCTGGGTGTCCATGGGTATATCCCTGCCCTTCCATGTAGTTATGTTACACCCTTATCTTTCCCAAGGAAGATTGAGTCTTTAACCTGAGGAAATCTGTGGTCAGGTTTCCAGCAGGAAGGTGGACCTGGCTCTTTCTCAATGTGCAAGCTGGAATTCCCAAACAGCCCAGGATTCATCAGGGAAGGTCACTTTGCCTGCAGCGTGCTCTGTGCAGATGTGAGCTGGATATTCCCTGGGAGGGATTATTCCCCCAGCATTCCCTCAGGGAGCAGCTGGAGTGCTGGAGCAGGTGTTAGGTTGGGCCATCTGCACGCTGCAATCCCTTGGCAGCGCCCTGAGCTTTGTGCAACGCGGGGAGAGGGAGCTGTGGCTGTCCCTGCTCACACCTGCCTGTGCTGTGTCTGTCACCAGGTGAAGAGGCGGCCGTGTGGCAGTGCCTGACTCTCCTGGAGGAAGGGCTGTCTCACAGTCCCTCCAATGCTCAGTTTAAGCTGCTGCTCATCCGGATCTACTGCCGGCTCGGCGCCTTCGAGCCGGTCTCGGAGCTCTACTCCAGCCTCGATGCCAAGCACATCCAGCACGACACCATCGGGTGGGTGGTACATACTGAGAATAATCAGTCCTGCTGGCCCCCGTCCTGGCAGCTCTGCAGCGTCCTTTGCCACCCAGAATTCAGCCAGATTCTCACGTTTTCACGTGCTGTTGTGCAGAAGTGTTCTGGGATTTTTTTGGGAGGCGCATCCGCTGCACGCTCTCCCTTTCTGTAGGGTGTCTTCACCGTGTGATTTTGATCTGTGTTGGGTTTTTTAGAGTGTTAATTGATCTGAGGGAAATTGGTGAAATGGATGGCTGGCTGCCAGTCAGAGCGTGGTGTTCCAGCTTGGGAGCACCACTGAAAGCCAACACACCCAAAGCCCTTGGCTGGTGTGCTTGGGGATCTCTCACTGAGCAGCTCTTGCACCCTTAAGGTGAAGAAAAATCCCAAGCTGCTCACATACCGCTTTTAAAAAATTGAGAATTCATTCCACTAAAAGCCTGAACTTGGCCCATGAATGCTGTTAATGCTGTTAAATGTCCAGATGTCTCCTGTGCAGCTGCTTTCCAGGGCAGTGGCTGACGTTTGCCTCGTGCTGTTTGTTGCAGTTATCTCCTGACACGCTACGCCGGCTCCCTGGGCCACTACACTGCTGCTTCCCAATCCTGCAACTTTGCACTCAGGTTTTTCCACTCCAACCAGAAAGATGTAAGTTGAAAGAAATTCTCCCCATGACCTTCTAACACAGTAAAGTGTCTTAGAGAAGCCCTGTGCAAGGCTTGTGCAAATGTAGTGGTTTAAAACACAACCAAGAGCAGTAGTAGGTGCAGCTTTGTAGTAAAGGTTGTCTCGACCTGCATTTTCTGCTACAAGGATTTGTGAGTTGCTGTTACATGAGGTTTTGCTTCCTTTTGTTAAAGGCAGTTTTAGTGCTCCTCATAAAACAGGTGTGATTGCTTTTAAATTAATGCTTGTGATTTTATGCAAAAATTGAAGTGGAGTGTCATGAGGAAATAAGTGCTGGTGTCATAAATCTGACATTTTGGGAAGTAACACAGCAGCCAGTGATGATGGGTCAGGATGGGGATGGCACATGAGGAATCCTTTGTTACAAACACTGGAGCTGTGTTGTTTTCAGTGGATGGTGGGGGGTGCACTTCACTTTAAAGGGGCCATCCCATTCTGAGGAGTGGGAATATATCCTGTGTGTTTGTATTTTACACCCTGAGCACTGCTGAGAGGTAGGTGAAGAAGATTTTTTTACATCCTAAGGAGCAAAGATGCGATCCAGTTGTAAATCTGCCACTGGCTAAGTTGGCTCCAGAGGCTCTGCAGTCACACAGTGTGCTTTCCCTCTCTCCCAGCAAGAGATAAAAACACAGGAATTGTCTGTACTGAGCAGTAAAGGTTCTCACACAGTCATCACTCAGAAGCAGCAGCTTGCTCTGTTGGGAGCCCAGGTGTTCCTGTGTACAGGATTCCCATTGCCATTTCCCTGTGCCTGGAATGTAGGTGCCAAGTTCCTGTGAGCTGTCTGACACAGAGGTTTTCCTGAGGGATGCACATGGATGGTTCAATGGGATGGGAGCTCACTCTGCTCTGTATCCCTCAATTGCTCATTTTTTTCCTACATCCTGAGAGGCTTTGGATTGCTGGGAGTGAAGCCCTGGATCCTGAGAGGCTTTGGATTGCTGGGAGTGAAGCCCTGGATCCTGAGAGGCTTTGGATTGCTGGGAGTGAAGCCCTGGATCCAGACACTTTTTTTTTTTTTACTGAGGTGTAACTTTTCAGTCTTAAGTCATTTGGTGGATGTTAATGAAAAACATCCCTGGAACCAAAAGTCTGAATGAAACCCACGACTGCTGGGCACCAGGTGGAAAAGTGAACTGAAAAAAAATTCTGGATGTGATTCCTCTGCTTGGGAACACTGTGTTGTAAAGCATCAAGAAATCATCTCTCCATGGAAAAGAATCTGATCTAATTGAGGTGTGGTTCCCTTGGGAGCAGCTTATTCCGTGTGGCTTGAATGATGGAGGTGCTTGTGGCAGAAGAGTTGGATGTTTCCAGTGGCTCAGTGTCTGTACATGGATGGTGATGGCTGCATTCCAGGTGCTGTTGGCAGGAAAACACACCTTGTGTTCCAGAAATCCCAAAAAGGTGTTGCCTTGCTTCTTCACCTTCAAATATTGGGATTTCAAGAGGTCACGAGTGGTGCAGCAGGAGGACAGAATTCCTCATGGGACAAGATGAGGATGAGACTCTGGGACCACTCACATCATATCTTGGAGATGGTGTTGCAGCCAAAGGACTGTGAGCTGATGTTGCTCTCAGGTCTCCAAATCTCTCCCGTGCTCTGCACACTTCCAGTGGTTTTCTCCTTAAGATCCTTTTGATGGGAGATGACTGAAAAGCTGTTCTTGCAACCAGGAATTGCAGGAGGTGAAAGCTCAGTTCAGGGTGCTGTTCCCTGAGGATTGTGGTGTGACAAGAGTGGGAGTGAAGAAGGATTCCTTGCCCTAAAATATGTCACAAGGTCAGGATCTGCTCCCAGTCTCTGTGCTGCTGTGGTTCTGCCAGGGCTGCCCCTTTATGCTCAGGGTGCTTGGAGCAGCTCCCACTCAAGCCCTGTAGCCACATCTGCAGTGTTAAAAGGGGGACTACCTTTAAAAGTTCCTTTTTTAGAGATTTCTAGTGCTGCCTGCTCCTCCCTAGGTCGATGCTGAGATAGCTGGGATGTCACAGCACAGAGCTGTGTGTGGGACTCTGCCTGGAGCAGGAAGTGTGGGATGTAAACGAAGTCTGGCATAAAAATAGAGCTCCTGAATCAGACTTTTGCTTTGTTTAAATCTGTTCTCCTGACTTGCTGAACTTCCCAGCCTGACGTGAATCCTGTGTCAGAGTGATCCCATGAGTAACAGCCATGTAGGATGCTCTGCAATCCTGCCACTATTCCTGCTCTGGGAGAGGATGCCAAGGACAGGGAGGAGAGAGAAGGCAGCATTGCTATATTTGGCCAAAGCTAAAAAGGCAACTTTATCCTCCTCGAGATAGTCCTCCCTCAGCTATGCAGAATCACCAGTAATCTAATTTTCTTGTGTCCATCCATCTTTAATCTCTCCAGATACTGCAGGCAAACCACTCCAACGTGTCCTGGGGGCATTTAAAAACCACGTGGATGCAGTTGAATTAGAGCCCATAGCCCAGTCCCTGACAGTCACCTCTGCAAGGCTGTTGATCAGAGGGTATGTTGTTGAATATTTGGCTTTTTTTTTTCATTCAATGCAAATAACCAAATTACTTAAGGAAAAAAAAAAAGAAAGACAACTCCCTAGAGGACATTTCTTTGGTTTGGAGGGGGAAAAAAAATAGGTATTTTGGATCTGTGAGTGTTGCCTTCTGGTCTCTCAGAGCTTTCCAAACAGGTTGAGTCTGTTAGGGCCATACAGAATTCAGTTAAGCAGAAGCCTTTTTTGGTGCTTTTCATCTTCAGTGTAGTTCATAAACTTGTTCAGAAGAAAATAGCTGATTTGCCAGAATTTCTCCTTTGTGGAGTAATTCTGATGTAAAAACTCAGCTATCACTCATGGCTGGGAGCAGAAATAGTTCACTCTGTGTCTGCAGTTAGACATTTTCATTAAAACACTGCTTGTCTGGGACTCCTTCATCGTAAAAATCTCTTTTTTTGGAGATTGCTTGGACTGAAGTGAAGTACTGGCTGCCTGCCTTGTATTGCTGCATTTCATCAGAGGGAAAAAAAAATATCCCATGGACGCTGAGAGTTTCCTTTGGTGTTTGTGTCGTGCCATGTACACACCGTGTGACACTGTATTCAAAACTCTAATAAAAAAGAGAAACAAAAAATGTGTGGGTGATTTTTTTTTTTTAAATCTGTGTTGTGGTGATATGTGATGTACATCCAAGTCAGTTCAGAAAATCTGGGCTGTACTTCTTTTGCCTGGAATGATTTCTCACAATGAAATGATAATTTAGTGATTTGAATCATGCATCTAAAAGGAAAAGGAAGGGAAAAAAAGCCTTCCAGAAGCGTTTCTTCCCTGTGAAATATTTTTTATTGTGGTGATACCAATGTGATGTTTAGTGTTGGTTTGGTTGTTAAACCTCACTGCCCATGAAGCATCTGGGCATTCCCAATTTAAAGCAGCAAAACTGCTTGGGTGACTTGGAGAAGCAGAAGCTCAAACTCCTCCCAGGGATTGACGACCTGCCAGGTCCTGCACCTCCGGGTTCATAAAACCCACAGAAATGCAGTTCCTCGGCAGTGACCTTGTTGGTTGCTCCTAATTTGGGAAGTCACTAACGAGAGCTGGTGCGTGTGTTGTGTTGCAGACCTCAGAATACATCATCCAAGCCTACAAGTACGGGGCGTTTGAGAAGATCCCGGAGTTCATCGCCTTCAGGAACAGGCTGAACTCCTCCCTCCACTTCGCGCAGGTTCGCACCGAGCGGATGTTGCTGGACCTCTTACTTGAAGCAAATATGTGAGTACAGCTCCTGGCATGGGAAAACTGGGAGCGGGCCAAGAGGGGCCTTGGGGAGTTGGCACCTGCAAAAACCTCAGAGCTGCAGCTCTGCTGCTAAAGCTTCGTTCTGCTTTTAATGGTCTCAAGGTGCACCGAGGAGGTTTTAAAAAAAATTCCTTCATGGATAGAGTTCTTAGGTGTTGGAATGGGCTGTCCAGGGAAGCAGGGGAGTCACCGTGCCTGGAAGTGTTCAGGATCATGTGGGAGGGCACTGAGGCCATGGTTTAGTGGTGACCATGGTGGTGGTACTGCATTGGAGGTTGGACTTGGTGATCTTAAAGGACTCTTCCAACTTCTGGGATTCTGTGGCTCTGATTTGCTGTCCCTTCACATCCTTGTCAATGTGTGTGTGTCACATTCCCGACAGAGGGAAGAGCTGAGCAGTGCACAGAACGTGGTCTGTTAGTGAGCTGTTTTCCCTTTGCAGTGATCAGATGTTGATTTAGTGCTGCTTGTTCTTACCTACAGATCAACCAGTTTAGAAGAAAGTATAAAGTCCATGAGTCTGAGCCCAGAGGAGGATGACATTCCATGGAAAGATCTGCGTGACAACAGAGACCTGACAGTCTTGTTTAGCTGGGATCCAAAAGACAGGTGAGTAGAAATATCCTCAACTCACACATAGCAAATTCCTTCCAGGGCAATTCCATATTTCGATGTTCCTTGGGCTGGCTGACATAAGCCGCATCCACATCTGGCAGTGCTGCCCTTTTGAATTTCTGACCACGCCTTCCTCATCATACAGAACTGGAGAGCTTTGGGTAAACTTTTGTGCCTGGAGCATTTGCCTGAAGAGCTTTGGTGCCTTTCTCTAGGGACATTTCTGAGGAACATCGGAAGCTCTCCCTGGAGGAGGAAACCCTGTGGTTGCGAATCCGGTCTTTAACGTTGAGGCTGGTGAGCGGACTCCCGACTCTTGGTCACACCATCCAACCAAAGAATTCTGAAAAGACTGCAGAGAACGGTGTCTCCTCCAAGATTGACACCATCCGAGCCCTGCTGCAGCAGCTGGAAGCGGCGGTGGATTCAGGGAAGAAGTTTCTAGAACAAAAAATCCAGGTACCAGTAAGGCAGAAGCTCTCCCCAAACGTTGACCGTGAATGCATCGTGCAGGCTGCAGAGTGCACTTAACTGCCCCTGGGTTTGTGGTGTGTGACTGACTGGGAGATGTGCCAGGCACTGGGTGGGTTGAGGAAAAGCTGCAACACCTTTATCTTTTTCTTTGCTTCTTGCCTAGTATCCTGTCCTTGGCCCTCCTCCTACCCGAATGGCTGGCTTCTTCAGCAATGGCAGCTGTCAGTGCCAGACTAGCTTGTTTTATCTTGTTAGTGATATTTATGAACTAGATACCAATGGCTTAGGTAAGTGTTTGGGGCAGGGGTTTGACCACATTGCCGTGGTGTGTGGTGGGAGGGAGCCACATGTCTCTGTTTAGTCTGAAAAACTGCTGGGCGTTGGAGGATGTGGACTCAAAACTGTTACTTGCCTGTTAATTTTCTGTCTGACACTAAATTATCTGAGAGGCAGTGTTAATGTTTTATGTAAGTCTTCATTTTTCTGCAGTATATGGTGCTGTAATACTGGCTCCTCATTGAAAGCAGTTGCATTTACTTTTGAGTACTGACATTAAATTGCATTTAAATGCCTCTTGGTTTTCTGGAAGCAGAAAATAACAGAAGTTTGTAGCTTATCATTTTTTATTTCTTTTTTATTTTTTCCAGAAGATTCAGCAGAAATCCAGGAAAGAATAGGGAATAGTTTCAAGTCTTTAGTAGAACGACTGACAGGTAAATGGTAATTCAAGAACAGACACTAAGGCAGAGCTTCCTGGCTGTCTGAGGATGGCTGTGGAGTGTCTGCAGGGATGGGCTGTGGTGATGCATCTGCAGACCCTGTGAAAGCTTGAGAGCAAGGCTGGGATTGCCCTTGGCTTGTGTGCTGAAGCTGCTGCATGCTCAGAACGTGCTGTGCCCTTCAGTGCATTTATCTCCCAGCCTGGGCAGCTCCTTCTCCTGGTGCTTGGGTCAGAGGGGCTCATCAGGGGTGTGGAAATGTTTGTAATGAGCCAGAACTCAGAGGAGATGGAGAGGACTCATTATGTCAGTGGTCAGTGCTCTGACAGTTCTGCACACTGCACTGAGAGAGAAAATGCACATGTAAGATGATCTGCTTCGTCCTCAAGTAAGGCTTTTCTTTCTCCTTTTCAGACTTGTTCAATAAATGTAAAGGTGATTTGATTGAAGTCAGAGATGGCACCTTGAAAACTCATCCAAACCTGTTAGAAAACTTAGTCTTCTTTGTTGAGGTATTTTTTTTTCCCCTTTGAAAACTGGAAGTTTGGGAGTACTGTGGGGTAGAAATGTTGGGACTGAAACACAGTGAAAGTTTCATCTCAGTCGTTCATGAGAACTCAGGTGGGATTTTGTTGCTTATTTTAATCGTGCTGAGTTTTACCAGGAACACTAAAATGAGTTGAGAAGCCTCCTGTAAATGCAACTTAGAACACATTTTTACCTTTCTTCCAGACGATCTCCATTGCCCTGTGGGTATCAAGTTACTGTGACAGTGTCCTCCGACCTTTTAAATCCAACCTGCAGAAAAAGAAGAAGAAAAAAAAAGAAAGCAGTGTAGCAATGGTACAAACAATTTTTCTTTCCCTCTTCCCCCACTCCTAATCACAGCTTATTTATACTGAAAGAAAAATCAGGATAGATAACATGAACTGGTTTTCATAAACTTGTGGAGGTTGATGTGGGCAGTGATTACTTGGGGCTAATTTTTGCTGTTTAAAATCAGTGACGTGTCATATCTGTGACATCATGTGACAGTTTTTTTAATGAGAAATGCAGTTTAGAGTGTCATTGACCTTCCTGCCTGGAATGCACCACAGTAAACTTGTCAGCTGGGAGTGTTTGTCTGGGTAGGAAAATTATAGCTTAGCACTGGTGGGGAGAATTATATATTACCAAGTGAGTTACCATAAAATGGACATTAATATGTGTTTATAAATTCAAAACCTGTGTTTGTTTTTATAGCCACCTGTATTTACCCATTTCCTGGATTATGTAACTGAACTCCAGACATTAACTTCCAATGTAATAGATCATATCAAAGGGCTTGAAATCATTCTCACTGCACTAAAACTTGAAGAACTGTCCCTCAAGGACACTCTGCTTTTACAGGTAAGAGATACCCTGTGCAAACACCATGGTCCTCAGGAATTGCCTTTTGGTGCTTGAGATATTGGAGGAAGTTTAAAGAGGGCAGGGGGATTTAAACAGTTGCTGTGGAGTGAGTGATTTTTCTTTTGCACTTTGCAGGAAGAAAAAAAGTTTACAAAGACTGTGCAAGGGAAGGTCCAGAGCAGTTACCATCACTCAGTTCAGGAAATTGGAGAGCTGCTGAAAAAGAGACTCGATACCATTAAAAAACTAAAGATTTGAGCAATGCGTCCCTGACAGACTCCACAGGGGAGTGACACCAGAGTCCCAGACAGAAGCAACATCCACTCTACCATCACTTTAATCCAGAACTTCCTCATAATGCATGAAGGACTTAAAATCATGAAACAATTTTTTTTTTAGGTATTACAGATGTATTGAGCTGATTTAAATTATTGTACATAAAAGAAGCAGGGACCCTTCCTGGGGTTTGACCACTTTTTATACATGTTCATAAGCATATTGCAACAGGAGAAAATTCACTTTCTTCCCTTTTGATCTCTAGAACCAACTGGAGATGGTCTTTAGAAGCAGCAATAGCAATCCAGTGTAAAGCATCTATCTCCAAGGATATTTTCATCACCATACAGTGTTTATAATTTTTGTATGGTCCTTGCCTTAGAAATGCAGGAATTGTAGATGTCCACGTTCAGCCACCTCTGATGAACTGAGCCCAGCTTGGAGCTGCCTGTTTCGTCTGCAAACCCACCTGGTCCTGCTGACAGAATTCCATGTTGTTCCATCAGGGAGAGGTGAGGCCTCTGTGATGGGCTGGGAATCATCCAGAGCTGGGGCAGGATCCTCCAGGAGAGAGCAGGAGGGAGGAGGTGTCTGTGCACAACTCGGGAAAACTGCAAACATGATGAGGAGCAAACTTCAGAGAGAGAGAGATGGGAATGGGTGTTTCAGCAAAAAAAGAAAAAAAAAAAAGACAAAAAGAGAGACCTTGTAAATAATGGCTGCAGTGAAGTGTGACACTGCGCTGGTATCATGTCAGTTTAATGTCAAGCAGCAACGTCATGACTTCTAAAAAGTGTATTTAGATTACTGAAACTTTAAGACTTCGATATTTTAATAGAAATGGAATCCTATTGGCTCTGGTTTTAAGTTGGCAGAGGTAACTTTTGCTTCCGCTGTGGTCTGAGGCTGAGATCCTTTTTGTACCTGTGCGCTTGCTTTTTGCAGTTGAACTTTTGATTATCCAAGCACTGGCTCATGAAGCTTTCTGTTAGAAAGTGTGACCATATCATCTGCTCCCACAGAATCTGCAGTTCTGCTGGGTTTTTTCATGTTCAAAGAGCAATGCAGCCTAAAATTGATAGGCAAAAAAAAAAAAAGTTCATATACCTGCAATACAAGGGACAGGTCAGACCCTCATCTCCTGGTTTATAGCCGCAGGTATCCGAGTCTAGATTTAAAGTTTGAAGAGAGCTTGACTGCCTTTGTCATCTCCTCTGTTTTGTTAGTAATGCTAGAATGTTGATGAGAGTATTTTTTTAATAAATCCCCTATATTAAAAAAAAAAAAGTCCCATAGCTGCTCTTGCTGGATTTAGTTTGGCTTTGCCCCATCCTGAAAGGGAAAGAAGAAGAATGTCTGCAGGTTGTCAAATTGTAAAGGATGTCCTGATGGTTGAATCACAATGTCTGGTAAGTGCTCTGTGCTGGAGGAATACCAAAATGTGTTAAGTCTGTTTTATAGTAATACTTTTACTGGGAGGAAAAAAAAAAAAAAAAA
>VWYO01022668.1:1008494-1035626 GCA_013400275.1 Rhadina sibilatrix | reverse complement strand
CGGCTGCCCCTTCCCCGAGACATCGCTGTGCGCGTCTCTTCTCCTCCATCTCCTCACGGTCCTTCCCCAGCCCTGCGCCCCGCTCCGTGCCCTGCGGCACCGGCAGCGCTCCACGATCCTCTCCCGGTCCCTGTCCCCGGTCCGTGCTGTTTACTCCTCTTCGGGACCCCTCTGTCCCCAGTCCCTGGTCCGTGCTGCCCCTCCCCGGGACCCCGCGGTTCCTGGTCCCTGTCCTCGGTCTGTGCTGCCCGTTTTCCTCCGGGACCCGCCAGTCCACCTTCCCAGGTCCGCGCTGCCCGCTTCTATCCCCATCCCCGGTCCTTGTCGTTCCTCCCCGGTCCGTGCTGTCCGCTCCTCCGGGGACCCCGCGGTCCCAGGGCGCTCCTGCCGCGCCTGGGGCTGTGTCACCTGAGCTCCCTCCCGTCCTTCTCCCCAGGTCTACTCTGCGCTCCAGTGGATCCAGTTCACCATGGCCATGCTCAGGTACGAACACGCTGCCCATGCAATTACTGTCGCGAAGATGATTTTACCCAGAAAAGCAAAAGAGAGCTCGCGTCTCCCGGCGAGGCAGACGCGCTCCTGTTCCAACCTGCGTTCTGTTTTCTCAGCGTTGTAGGTTCCAGCTCAATTATTGCCTACGCCGTCTTCCAAAACGCCGTGCGGTCCCCCGAGGTAAGGTCGGAGCTTCCTTCTCCCTCCCTAAGCCGTGGTGTCGGTCCCTGCAGGTGGGTCACACCTGTAGCACAGACCCTCTCCCAGAGCAGCTGCAGGTCTCAGGGTTATGTGGTTAGACCTTGTTTAATAGCTGGGAGGCAAAGAGCTTGCTAAGAACTGAGCTCTTTGTCTTGGTGGGAGGTGAAAGGACTGACCTTGAACCTGTGCTTCTGCAGGGAGAAGCAGGTTCCTTAGTCCTGTGCTTTCTGCTGCTCTAGGAAAGTCCTCCAGTAATTCCTAGGAGCAGGGATTTCTTAGTGTGCCCTCCTCAGTGGGGCCAAACTCCTGGGGGGCTGAGGAGCTGTGCACAAAGCTGCTGAAGTGCAAACTGGAGCTGCCCCTGTGGAAATGCTTTTACAGGTGTTGGTCTTTGGTTGCCTCTGAGGAGTTTCTATGGGCGAGTGTGCTACTAAAACTGACCCCAGAGCCCTCCATCCCATCTTGCCAGGCTTGGATGTCCACACACAGTCCCTCTGTGTGTCTAGGACTTCCTGGGGGCAGTGAGCCAAGGTGATCCCTGTGAAGTTGGGATTTGTTGTCCAGAGGTTGCAGGCTTAGCCTGGCCTGTGGACCACGCAGCAAGTCAGTGGAGCTGGCAGCAGCTGTATTTGTCCTTCTTTCATTTTCATGTTCTTTGGACATTGTGGGTTTGATCTGCAGTCCAGAGAACGGGACTTCCAGGGAATTCATGGAGCTATCCCTGGAGAAGCAAGGAATGCAGGCAACTGACATTGTTGGATGACACGGTGGGAAGGAGAACAGGAGTCCATGTTTGCAGGGCAAATCTGTCCCACTTACATCAGGCAGTACCTTGCTCCCAGCCAACCTCCTGGAAACGCTCTGCCCAGCACATCCAGAATAAACTTTGGAGATCTCCGTGCATTCCTGGAGAAGAACGAAGGCTGGGACTTCACCTTAGTGCTGGAATGGAAAACCTGCTTGAGCCTGTGCTGCTCAAGGTGCACATCAAAGCCTCCTCCTACCACATGTGCACCTGGAAAGCTCCAGATATGATTCCCTCCTGGGGTCCTCCCCTCTGGAATGATGTGGGGCTGGGGTTGGCGGTGTCCTGGTGTGACTCAGCAGCCTCATCCCAGCGTACTCAGGAGCCCTGCTGCTCTCAGTCATGTGATGGGGCTGTGGCTTGGGAGCTGCTCGTGAGGCACACATGGCGCCAGGTCACCAATGGGCCCTTCCTGCTCCAGAGGGTCCAGATGTTTCTGCTCAGATTATTTCTGCAAATCCGGATGGGAGGGCTGGATGCCAGCTGGAGGGACTGGTTTGCATCAGCCTTCCAGGCTCTTCTGCTGCCAGGGGAGATCTGCTGCTGGGTTTCAAAAGTGACAAAGTCTCCACTAACTTCCCCATCGTCTTGTCCTCATGTCTCGGGTCTGAAGTGGAAGTTTGTAAACAAAGGGGCTGGAAGAGATCCATATCAAAGCTTGCCACAAACAGCTTATTCTCTGAGTCATGAGGACCCACAGCAAAACATTTAAAAATAAATAGCTCTGGAGGCTGGGAGGAGAAGGATCTTAGAAACTTCCCTTCCTGCCCCAAACCTCAGAAATCAAATATTGCATTCTTGAAGCTTGTTTTCTGTCTCTACGGGGTCAATAAAACCCTTTGGCCTTAGGTAAATCATTCAGAAGAGATGATGGCAAGCAAGGAAGAACCCTCAGCTCATCAGGTTTGAGGAAGAAACCTCAGCTCAGCAGGTTTGAGGAAGAACCTTCAGCTCAGCATGTGCCTGGGCCATGGCCACAGAGTCAAATCCCCGTGTGTGCTGCAGCTGGAGCTGCCAGGATGTAAATCATTACATCTTTGCAGTCCCTTCCTCTATTTTATAAATACCAGTGGTTATTTTCTTTCCCCTTTTGCAAGCCAGAGCCACACTTGCTCCTATGTCACCTACTTCTTTATTCAGGTGTCTGCCAAAACAGCTCCTGGACCCACCAGTAGTGCCTTGCTCCAAGGGCACTTGTGCTGGAGAAAGAGGTCACCTGTTTGATTGCAAAAGTGGCTTCTTTGCTTATTTTAGAGCTGTTTGGTTTAACCTGCCTTGATCACAAACTGGACAGTGCCCCCAGCCTGTCGTGCCAGGGCTTCATTTCTGCACCAGTGAGGAAAAGCCCGGTTAAAAAAAAAAGGCATTTATAGGTGAAATCAAATTAAAATTAGCCCCAGATCTTTATGCTTTGTGCTCCTTCATGCCCTAAGGACAAATCTGGCTCTATCAGATCTACCTTAACTCTTATCAATCTTCCTAGCTCTGTCTCTCATTGCACATGGGAACAAGTATAACACAACGTGATGGGTGGCATACATTTACTTCTGTTCAATTTACTTCCAGGACAATATTGAGGCAAATCTCACCAAAAGCTCTACTCCGTGGAAAGAAATACAAAATCAAAGCCTCCTGAAGCATTTCCATGCTTTGTTTAGCATTATCATTTTCTGTAGGGAAAGAAAAACACCAAAATTTTCTCTCCTGGATGCTGAAAATGGGGTACCAAAGGCTTCAATTAAGAATGTAGGTAATTAGGCTGCTTTTCCAGAGTCTCTGCTCTCCCACTAACGAGGAAAATGTTGGCCAGAATTTTGCACAAATGTTTTCCTGCAGTGTTTACAGTCCTGGCCAGTGTGTGCAAACTGGAAATGGGCTGGAAACTGTTGTTAAAGGAGACGTGATTCCTTTCCAGCAAGATGCAGCAGAGACTAATGGCTCTCAGTGGAAATCAATCCAGCATGTAAAATAAACCCAGCCTTACTCACCAGCTGAAATGACATGGAACACGTAGGAAAATGTTTGTTTCAAGTTATTCCAGACCTGAGGAAAGGTTTGTGTTTACCAAAAGTTTGATTTCTATGTGTTTATTTAAAACATGATGTCTCTTCTCCCTGCCAACCTGTCCCATTCTGCAAAATTGTAGCATGATGGATATTTGGGATATTTTCTGTAAGTTTTGATGCTGCTCTTGGATCCTGTGGCAGAAGTGGTGGTTGGAGTAGGGAGTGTGCACTGGAACAGCTCCTGAGAGCACAAATCCATGTGGATTTTCCCTGCAAGAACAGCTGTCTCACCAGAAGAGCTGGGAGGTGACAGTGTTCAGATAACACCAATGACCTGGTCATTGATGTCTGAGCACAATTAATCTTTCTGCTATGATTGGTGTAGGAATTTTAAAGGACTGAAAACAAGAATGATATTCAGGAGTAGAGGCTGAAATGTTTTCATCTGTTAACTTTTCTTTGAACTTGCTTCAAGTTCAAAGTAAAACTTTGTGAAAGTAGAGGAGGCTTTTTAATTGAAGCTCTCAGGGCTTGCTGTAGATGAATTCACTGGTCTCAGAAATGTTTGTCACAGTGCTTCCCTGAAGGTAAAACCATCCCTCCACAAAGTGCCACTTATGCCCCACTTCCCCTCAATTAAGGCCTTTCTAAATAACTTTGCAGTGAGACACCGTTTTCTACTGAAAAACCCTCCTTACCTGCAGAAAAACCTTTGGAAGGCTGTAATAAATATCTTTATGTCTGATAACAGGGTAAATCTGCAGCTGGGGGAGGGGGTGTGGGAGGGCTGTGACTCCACTCACAGCTGCTGAGCCTTTTCCCTTTTCCAGGTGCGTCCACTTTTCTACCTGAGCCTCTCGGATCTGTTCCTGGGCATGTGCTGGCTGGCTGGGGCCCTGCTCTACAGCTCACCCACCTCCCAGCAAGACCTCATCTGCTACAACCTGCAGGCCACGGGACAGGTGAGTGGCCTTGGCACCACCTTCCATAATTAACGTTGTAAGTTGTCATAATTAGCCTCACTGGTGAGCAGAGCGTGGCGGTGGAGGGTGTTTCTAGACAGGCTTTAGCAGATCTCTTGGCTTTGTGTGGAAAAGGGCAATAAGGACACTGGGGTTTAGGATCCTCTGGTGTGTGAGAAGAAAAGAGAAGGTGAGGTTTTGTGGTTGCTTGTGTGAAACGAGCAGATGGGACTCGATCTCTTTCCCACTGGATCCATGCCCACGGATCTCTGTGCTCTCACATGGCAGCTTTTCTACTTCTCTTTGTGCTGCCTCCAGCCTGGGTTGGAACAGACACATTCTGTGACTTGCTTAAGCTCAGACTTAAATTACTCACATGGACGTCCCAGTTCTTTCTCTTCCCAAGGATCCTCCACCAGCACAAGCTCAGCCTGTGTCCCACTGACTCAGCTGCTTTCCAACTGATTCCCTGTGCTGGGGACCAGTCGGAGTAGGGTGGATGAGCACTGCTTCCCTGACAGTTTGCTGCTGCCTCACCCAGTTCCCATTTCAACACCAGGAAATCTCATCTCTCAAAAATCTCTGCAGGGTCCAGCTGAGCTTGGGCCAGGGTGGGGGCTCATAAATTATGATTCCTTAATTAATGATTTCCTTTTAAAGGACATGGCTGCGAAGAGCAAGGAGCTTTTGGAAGTCTTGATGTGTGGGCTTGGGCAGCTCCCTGGAGTGTGGTGGTGCCCACAGCTGGGAACTGAATGTCCTTGTGGAACAGCAGCATCCAAGGATCTCCCTGTGCCTTGGAGAGGGCAGGGAAGTAGCTGCAGGTGCAGGATGGAATTGTTCCTGCTGCTGTGTGTCTGGGGATGGGCTCCTGCAGTCCAGGGTTGTTTCAGCAGCTGGTTTTGGGGGTACAGATGTGTTGCTGAGGTGAGAGCAGCTGTTCCACTCCAGGCTCATCTCTGGTCTCTCCAGCTATACTGGCTCCACAGTATGTTCATGTTGAGAGAAACAGTGAGGTTTGGATAACTTGGCCACTTGGGAATGACACAGAACATCAAAGATGTTTTCAAGGTGACAGTAAATGGGAAAACGAGGAGAGCTTGGGAGAGGCTTTCAGAGCTGGAAGGTGGAAGGAGCAAGCAGGACTGAGGGTGTTCCTGAGTTTTTCCCTTGCCTGGGGGACAGTTCTTTAAGTTGGTGTGATCCTTTTATGGCCTGGAGAAGGTAAATTGCACTGCTAGAGGAGAAATAGGTTGGCTGTGGAAAATATGTTCATAATTTCTCAGCTTCCTTGCATTTCTGGCTCTTTTCTGCCCTCACTTTTCCAGCCTGTGGCTGTGCTTCAGGGACACCAGCACAGGATGGGACAAGGTGGGAGCTTTGTGTCCATGCTGGGTGGGCAGAACTGGCCTTGAGCCAGTCCTGCCAGGACAGAGCTCGTGGTGGGGTGTGCAGAGTTACACCCTGACCTCAGCCAGTGTCCCCTGGCTCCTCTCCCGTGTGCCACCACCAGTCCCCACAGCACAGGGACTGCCTGGGTGGCAGAGCCGGATTGTGCCTGGCAAGGGCTGTCACTGCTGTTTGCTCTGGGGGAAATTAAAACAAACTGAGCCCTTGCCATAGCAACTTTCCCCCAGGGCACGTGACAGGGCAGGACCTCCTCACCCAACACCCTGCAGTGCCCTTGAGAGGTGGGAACACCTTGTGCGTAAGAAGGAGCCAGTAACAGGTTGAACCAGCAGGAGGGATCTGGAAGCTGATGGAATGAGTAAATAAATGTCTCAATGTGCTCCTGGGTGTCTCACAAACACCTGGAGCTTCTCTGCAGCCAGAAGGTGTCGGGTGTGCCGCGGTGAGAACGGGCAGGGACAGCCAAGCAGTGGAGTTTGCAGCCCTTGGAGAGGCTCACACTGGAGTCTTTGTGATGTGTCAAGGCACTGCCTTAGGAGCAGGGCAATATTTTGCTTTATTCAGGCTATTGGCCATTATTTGTCACCACAGGCTGATGTTGCAGTGGATGGAGGTGCCCATTGTCCAAACAATGTCATAAAGGTGGAGATTGCTTTGTTTCTTGGATTTTCTCTCTTTCAGCCCCAGAGCTTTGATTGATATGAATGTAAACACTGCTCCCTTTGCTGTCCCTCATTCTCTCCTCCTCCTGCATTGCAATAATAAAGTCCAGAATAGATATTGTGGTTATAATTGCACAACTCCCCCACGTTCTTCCAGTTCAGTTCCAGTGGCCTAATAATGTCCTGGCAGGCTCTGCTCATGCTGGGCAGCACAATGGGAGCCACACAAGTGGGATAATGAGGGATTCTTGTGTCTCTGCTTTATCTCCTCATGGGCAGTGCTGCAGGACTGTCCCCAACCCCAAGACTGGGGCTTGGGAGAGCAGAATTCCCTTCCCTTCCTGCCGGCACCTTCACAAGTGGCATTTGGGTCCCTGTTCCAGAAGGCAGTGCTGACATTTCATGAGCCTCTCCCAGGCGTCCTGAAGTGCAAGAGAATGATCCTTGTGGGCTGTTTTGGCCTCCTCTGGAAGTAATTGGAAAAGGGCAACAGCCCCTCATTAAAACTCATTTAATGAGCTGGAAAGTCACTGCAATGTTCCTGTGGCAGCCTTGGACTCAGCCTCTTGAGCCAGCCAAGAGCATTCACAACCCCAGTGAAGGAGGCCAAGTTTGTTTAGTGACCACTTTCCCAGCCATGGATGATACCAGGGTGGCAAACCTGTGCTCCTTATCCTTTTTGGCAAAGGATAGCAAAGCCACAGGAAAAAAAAAAAATAATCCCTTGCCCAGCCCTTCCTCTTTGCCACTGAAGTTTGTGTTTCCTATGACAAACACAGCACATGCATGCACATGGTCTGGTTAGGCAGCCTGGAGCAAGCATGAATTTGGAAACAAATTTGATTAAGATTTGGGGAGTTTATAGGAAGTTTTAGATAATTGGGCTCATCTCAAGCTGGAATCGAAGGCTATGAAACTCTCAGTGTGCTCTATCTTTTCTCCTTTTTCCCATGGAGGAAGAAAAGGGTTTTTGGGATGTTAACTCAGGCTGAGGGCAAATAATATCTGCCCTCACATTCCTCTTGAAATATCCAATTGTTTTCTGTTTCCGTGAATTCTCTGCGCAGTGAGCTCATTATGCAAGCAGCAAATCTAAATGTCACATCTGTGCTTTGTTTCCTAATGGACATAGCATTAAGAGAGTCCAAGTGCTTCTGAAACCCTCATTGCCAGGCTCTGAGCCAAAAAAATGAGCACAAAGATTTTTATTTCTAAGACAGTCCTGTTGTCATTAGTTCTCCTGTCTGTGGCCGAAGTGAAGCTGCTTTTGTGGGGTGTAAAGTGGGAATCTCTCTCCAACCTGGCTCTTCCCAGCTGGATGAGAGCACAGCCCCTGTGCTTAGGCACTCACCTTTGGCAGGTGTTCATCATCCTGCCTGTGTTCCATGGGATTTGGGAGGAATTAAACATGCTATAGGAATTGTTATTCCAGGACTGAAATGCTGGGTTTATTTCTCAGATATTCTACGTGGCCTCTTTTCTCTACACTGTTAACTACACCTGGCACCTGTACATGGACCTCAAGGTGAAATACAACCAGAACCTCTTCAGGGTGCCCCCCCAGGTGAGTGGGGCTGGTGTCAAGGCTGGGAACCCAGGGACAAGGACACAACACTCAGGAAAACCCTCCCTGCATTGCAGGCTGAGGAAATACTTCACACACCCTGTGACCAAAATCTCTCCTTGCAGTTAATTCCTCCCTCACACCTAAACAGGGAGGCACCACCACTGCCATGACCAGGCTGGAGAATACCCCAGGTATTCCTGCAAGATGGCACATTCCTTATGCAGCTCTTCCCAACAAATCCATCAGCCCCACTGCCCTACACAGCTGACCCAGACATTTGCTGTGCACAGCAAACTTTGCATCCCAGATATTCCATCTGGAAGTTCAGGAGCAGCAGGCTAAGCTGCTGAAATGCTCCTTGGAAGCTGTTTCCTGTGAACCAGGGGCTGTACAGAAATAATTTAATTAAGATGTTTGGATTTTGCAGGTTGTAGATTATGCAAGTTGTTTTGGCCGAATAGCAACGATCTTGTCAAGGTAAGATTTCATTCTCCCTAGCAGAGGTTGTGGGTTTGGTAAGAATTAATTCTCCCTGGTGGGAGAGTGTGGATTTGAAACTGCAGTGTGCTGATCCCTACTTCCTACTTGTTTTGAAGTGAGTTTTACTAAAAAAGCTGTAAAGCTCATCATTTACAGCAGAGCGACCTCATGAATGCAGAGTAAGAGAGTTTTTTCAACCAAGTTAATGATAACTTTATTAACTGGATGCGGTTTTCCAGAAGGTTTCCCTTTACCAATGATTAGCCCTCACAAATGAAAGCCCCTATGCTGGCAAAGCTGATAAAATACTTTTCCAGAGCAGGGCCCATAAAAACAACTTTAGAGTCCTCTGTAGTGATGGGAGAAAAACCAAGTGGAGCAGTGCAATAACCCATGACTGTGCTGTCCTTTCTCCTCTCAGCCTGATCCCTTTCCTCCTCATGGTGCCCGTGTTTTGCCTGGGCAACAGCAGTAATTGCTACCAGAACTTCAGCCAGAAGCACGGGTGAGCTTCCTCCTTTCCTCTGGCACAGCCCCAGGGCTGCTGGGGGTGGGCAGGAGCTGAGGCTCTTCCCTGTGTCCCACAGGTGTCTCCTGATGCACACGGAGATGGCCGAGCCCCCCGCCGAGCCCCAGAGCCCCAGCGGCTCAGTTTGCCGCGCGATGCATTTCTACGGCATCGGCGTCTTCCTCAGCTCCTTCCTCATCAGCTTTGTGGCCATCCTGGTAAGGCTGCTCCTTGTGTAGCCCTTGAATCATGGAATGGTTTGGGTGGGAAGGCATCTTAAGCTCATCCAGTGCCACTCCCTGCCAAGGGCACCTTCCGCTATCCCAGGTTGCTCCAAGTCCTGTCCAACCTGGCCTTGGACACTTCCAGGGATCCAGGGGCAGCCACAGCTTTTCTGGGAAGGATTTTCTCCCAATATCCCATCTAATCCTGTTCTCAGTTTTCAATCCATTCCCCCTTGTCTGCTGACTCCATGCTCTTGGTAAATAGGTAAACTGTGTGGTGCTGCTTCCCTTTTGGAAGGGGAGGGAGAATATCACTGTGTCACCAGATAAATCCATCTGGAGTCCTGTGTTCTGTCAACTCATCCCAGAAATATTTAGCAGGATTTCAAAGGCTTTGAGCTTGGCAGAAGAGACCACCTCCTGCATGGGTCAGCAAGAAGTGGTTAATGGTTGGACTCCATGATCTTAGAGATCTTTTCCAGCCTAAACAATTTAATGATTCTAAAATCAATTGAGTCTTCAGTTTAGAAAAGGCCACACCTCCTGCAGGATTTCAGTGCTGTGTGAAAAGGTTGGAAATAGACTAGAATCCATCCTGGATGAACCCAGCAGATCACAGCCTGTGTGTACACAAACATTGGCCTGTTCTTTTCCAGGTTATCCTGAGCCAGGCCCGAGGTCTGTACAAAAGGTTTGTGAACTCCACAGGATTCCTGGGGGATCAGCAGTGGGCCATGATTAAGATGGTGGAACAACGGGTGGTTTTTTACCCCGTTGCCTTCTTCTGCTGCTGGGCCCCAGGTAAGCAGAGAATTCCTCCCACAGCATCCCCCTGTGGAACTCCAGAGAGGTGGGGTTAACTTCACCCTCTCATCCATCCCTTTCCACAGCTGTTCTCCTTGGAATGCTGAAGTTGACTGCTTCAACAACCAGCAAAATCTACATGGCTCTGCTGATCCTGCAGGTAAATGTCTGCCCCTGCAGCCTCCTGGGCTCTGCCTTCTCACCTTGAATCTGCCCTGCCCTGCATCCCTGCTGGATGCAGCTGGACAAGGATCTCTGCTGTGTGAGCCCAAGTCTGATTTGTGCTTTTGGCTTGGCAAAGATCTTGGTTTGGTGGTTTATGTTTTTCACAGGCTTGAAAAGGTCTCAGTACCCAAAACCCCAGCACCTCGACAGTTCAGTGGTCAACACGGTGCTGGGTGGATGTTTGGACTTTGTGACCTCAAAGGTCTTTTCCAACCTCAGTGATTCTGTGGTCATGGAAACTGTAGCAAATAGGACTAGAAAGGATCCCCAGAAACTGTTTTTTTCCCCCCATGTTTCTAAGTTTTCCCTGTGTCCCTAAGTCTCCAGATGTGATTCCTTAGTAACACTTGTCCAGCTCCTTCCTGTGCCTGGGGCAGAAGTTAGACATTTTATTAAATCATATCATTATTATATTTATTTACCGTATAAATCTATTTAAAGTATAGTCTATATTTGTATAGCATATCTATTTAATTAATACTCACTAAACATTTATTAAAATAACAGCACAATTTCTCCATCATGCAGAAGATAAACCGGGATCCCCGTTTCCCCTGTGCTCTCCCCGCAGGCTCTCACCGCAGCTTCCCAGGGGCTCCTGAACTGCCTGGTGTACGGCTGGACCCAGCACGTGTTCCTGTCCCTGAAGCGCGGCTCCCGCCGGGACGTGGACACCCAGACCCCGCTCCTGCGCTCCCAGAAAAAGTTTTACTCCAGCACGGCCCCCGCCGGCCCGCCCGACACCGAGGGCTCCTCCTCCACCCTGCTGTGATGCAGCCCTGCCTGCAAGGAGAGAGGCGGAGTCCTTCCAGCTCCTCGTCGCCCAGAGCCGCGATGGAACTGTCCCTCGGGCAGCGCAGCCCGAGCCCCAGCGGGGCTGGCAGAGGCAGGCGCTCAGTGGACGTAGTTATTTATTTGATGGATTCTTTCGACGTGGTAAATCTTTAGTCCAGACTTTCTCCTCCTGGAAATATCCCTAGAAATGCAGCAATCCCCATGTAACGGCTCAGAGAGCTGGACCAGCGCCTTGGATGTTGGGCAGAGGATGTTTTTACGTTGTTTTATTTCTCCAAGTCGTTGCCTTTACAAATTAACAGTAAAGCAAAATGAGTATTTTTCAATCCCCGCCTTTTCATTCACTCTAACCATGAGAATTTGCACCACCCTAAGAACAAACTGCAGGGAGTGAAGAAATGCAAAGCAGGACAAAACCTGCCAGGAATTTCTGCACATTTCTCTTCCCTTCTTCCTGCCAACTCCTGCTCAGCCACAATACTCCCAAAAAATCAGCTGCTTCGACCTTGTGGAGCATCTCTCATGAGCCAGGTGAGCAGGACTTTGAGTCGCTCTTTGCATTTCCAGATGTTAACATGAATTATTTACTGAGGTCCCACCATTCTATAGGAAATAAACCAGATCTTAAGCTGTGTTGAAAACAACTCTTTACCTTTACATTCTTTATTTTCCAACAGCTTCACATTTTGGGTCCAACCCAAATTTTTCTCATAGCAGGTTGGACAAGAAGAGGAAATATTCCAGCTTTGTGTAATTAACTTACACAACATAACTGTGTAAACTCTGGGTAAGTCACACAAGGGCCCCGGAGGTTTGGTCAATGACTTGTTTTCTCCTACAGAGTGAGACTGAGTGAAACAATTCAATTTTGCTGTGCTACAGGATAAAAACAAGGTTTTCAGCCATCTTCTTCCACCTGGTCCTTCAAATCCTCCTCTAGTCCCAAAGTTTGGACATGGATGACTCTGTTTCTCCAGCCCCACTTCAAAGGCAAATATTCCGTGGGGAGGATGGGATCCGTGCCCTGGCACTGGCAGGGCATGAACCACACCCAATCTCATCCCTGAGAGCCTCCTGGGCCTGACCCCGTTTGTGGAGCCAGTGCAATTTGTTTAAAAGGGGATTAAGGCTTCCTAAGTGATGGAAGCTTACCCGGGAAACAATGATTGGATTGCTAATGGGCCATCAGAGCTGGCAGTGGGTGCTGACACAGTCCCAGGGCTCCTCAGACAGCTCAGCAGTCACTCAGTGTTTGTTTGAGGGGAGTTTCCTTGCTGGAAAGAACCATTCCCTGGGCACTCACAGCTGGGTTGGCTGATTTAAGTGTTCCCAGGAAATTGTTCCCTCAGTCCCTTTCCCAATCTGAATGCTCCAAGGGTCACTCACCACCCAACTCACTCTGAACTCCTCAAAGGCACCAAGCAGAGGGAAATTCTCCTACAAGGAAGGAGCCTGAGCCCTCACAACTGCCTCCATCTTGTGTCCCGAAATGCTCCCAGGACAAGGGTGTGTCTGGCTCCTGTCACCAAGCCAAGCCCTGCTCCAGGATAACAAAGACATTTCCAGAGGCAGGAAGGGTCCAAGTGCCACCCCAAGGCTCTGTGCCCAGCAGGGCACGGGGCCATCAGGAACAAAAGCAGATCCATTTCTCACCACCACCAGTCCCACTTCAACCACCTGCAAGGATCATCATCCCAGAGGAACTGGTTCCCATTTCCAGTGTCACTGAACACAGAAGGACTCATCCCTCCCTTCCCAGACTGCCCAGTCCAACCCCACAGTCCTCAGGGGTTAACTGGGAGCACTGGGCAGGTGCTGCTGCCATCTGATGGGAAGCTGGGCTTAAAAAGGGCAATTTTGGGTTCTGCTGCCAAGCAGAGCCCAGGATTTCCTAGGGATTTATCCAGCCTCTGCTGTCTGTCTGTCACTATTTCATCTCAAAGCCTCATTCAAGTGCTTATTTCCATGGATAAGGGAGGTGGGATGGAGGGCTGAGGGTGGCAGAATAATGGAATCATGGAATCTCTAAGGCTGGAAAAGCCCTGTAAGACCATCAAATCCAAAAATTAACCCAGCACCACTGTGTTCATCACTAACCACATCCCCAAGTGCCACATCCACACCTTCTGGACACTTCCAGGGAAAAGCAGGATGGCAGGAGAACCCTGCTGCTGTTCACTCCTGCTCCTTCCTTCTCCTCCTACAGGGATTTGGGAACCAAACAAAAGCAGCCAGGAATTTTTGAGTTTAGTAAAATCATTTATATACAGGATGGGTAATATTTACAATATAATACTGATCCAAAAGGAACTAACAGGGAACACTGAGAAGGAGGAATGAGAACATTTTAACACACAGGAGTTAAACATGGGGACAGACTTGGGTTTGCAAAAGAAAATCCAGAAGTAATGACAGCAAAACTTTGACATGTTGCTATTTCCAATCAAAATCTCTTTCACTAATCAGGTTCTCCTAATTTTAATATATATAGAAAAGCTTCAAATAATCAAGTCACAGGAGAAACCAGTTATACAGAAAATTTTGAAAAGGTCAAATGATTTCAGAGATTTTTCTTTACTTAAATAAAATTCTAAAAAAAAAAAAAAACAACCAAAACCAAAACCCAACAACCTCCAGAGCTTTCCCACATATTTTTAGTGTTTGTACAAAGAAATTCTTCTTTGATCCCACACTTCCAGCTCCAGATATTTACAATATTCACAGTCTGCTATAAAGCATCAGTAGATTTATTACCAAGTCAAACCTCAGAGAATCAAGACAAAGTGTCTTGCACTTGCTTCAACTGAAAAATAAACTAAACACAGGAAGGAGAAAGTCAAATGCTACTTTTAAACACATAAGTGAATCCATTAAAATTACTGAACTTTGAAATGTAAAAGAACTTTTCCAAGAGTAAAATTCAACTTTCTCATAGAAACAAAATCATTTGACCTTGAATCTTCAAATTGTTTTCTTAATCTGTCCCTCCTCCCTCTGCTTCAGATCAGACCCTTCTTATTTATCACAGACAAGAAAATGTAGATTAAATCCATCAAAAGCAGTTCCTTGTGGCAAAAGCCCTTGGAAATTTGTACAAATGTTCCCACCTTGGGATCAGCAGCATTTAAGGGATGAAGAAAAGGAGGAATCCTCTAACACACATCAGATCCCACCTTCCCCCCTGACTGCACTTCCAACAAAATCTGGCTCCCAAAATCTGCCTGAGGATTTTCCTCCTGGGAGGACTGAGTCACAAAGTGCTTTTGGAGGGGATTTTTTGCTCTGCCATTCTAACAAAGGTGATTTCCTTGTTTCCATCTCTATATGCCACACTTGAAAGTTTCAATTTCCAAGAAACAAATATGGATTTCAAGTTCAAAATGAAACAATTTCAAGACATGACCTAGAATTAGAGCAAGGACAGAAATGCACGTAACAGGGCTTGGTGGTACAGCCAAAAAATGACAAAAACTCTCAATTTTTGCTAATTCTCTTCAGTTTTCATCAATAGGTCAGTGCACAAATATTCCAGGTAGTGTCAGAAGTACAATTCCAGCTCACACAAACACTCCCTGCTCCCATCAGAGGATGGATAAGCAGGGACTGTTCTTACCCTGCAATAAATCAGGCATTGGAAAACTGTCCACAGGATTAAGGAAAGCTGACAGAGAACAGGAAACAAAGCATCTCCTTCATGTAGAAAAAACAAGTCACTGTTTAGAAAATTGTATAGAAAGAGTCAGACACTGCTCTGCCACACAGCTAAAGCTGCAAGGAAGTTTTGATATAGAAAAGAGACAAAAAAAGAACAAGGCTGGACTTCTGTGAGCGAGAATTGGGAGATTCATGGCTCAGGTTTGTCAGTGTAAACCCAAAAATGGATGAGCTGTGAAAGACAAGAACGTTCAGGAGTGGTCACTGATGGCCCTGGGTTGGCACTTCAGTCTGCAGACCAAACTCCCCCGACGTCTGCACGGATTTGGTACCAAAATAGCTCTATAAAAAGCCTCCGCCCGATCTCGAAAGAAAGAGAAGCAGAAAAGGTAGAAAACTAGAACTATGTACAGATTCTTGCCATTGGTTTGCTTTATCAGGATTTAAAAAAGCAGCTTTTGGAGCCAATGTTCCAGACTAGAGTAAGAACCTGCCCTGGGGAGGCAGCCAAGGAGCAGCCCTGCAGTTGTGGCTCCCCTAAGAAGGAGCTCGAAGGCATCAGAGATGGGAATTTGGGCTCCAGAGACAAATCCCAGGGGTTCCCCAGAGCACTGGGAGTCTGCCCTGGAGCAGCTCTGCCAAACAAGAGGACAAGTCAGAACCCAAGCCTTGGATCTTCTAGGAAGGAAAGAATGAGAATACAGGGGTGGATCCCAAACAAACAAACCCCAGGCTGGTCTCGGTCCATAGAAGATCCCACCATGAAAATTAAAATAACTTGTGCATAAGAACTTGAACATTCTTCTGTTCTGCTGTTGGACAAGGTGAGAAAAAGAAGAGTTTTGTGCCAAATGGCTGATTCAGCCATAAAAAAAACTCTGTGGAAGATGAGGAGGAAGAAAGAGAGGAGGTTAAACCTTAAAGAAGGTCTGAGGGAGATGGGGAAGACAAAAAAAGAGAGTCACTGCTCAGAACTGAAAATTTCAGCAAGCACGTGGCCTCAAGGTGACTGGGCAAGGCACCAAGCCAAACTGAAGGGTATTTAATTGATTTTTCTCTACCTAAAGACCTGGAATTTAGGTGCCAAGGGGAGCTGTGGATTTGCATTTCACAGCACTTGCTTCAAGTACTCACTGAGCAGGGGCTTGAGAAACTGTGGCTCTCCTTCGCATACAGTCACTGCAGGGGCTGGATGTGGCAGGTGAAAGGCAGCTTCTGCAACTGGTTATTAAAAAAAAGAATGGTTTTTAACAATAAAATCCACCCCATTTGGGGGGCTCATGATTAACAGTACATAAGTGATCATATATACCTCGAGGAACTGAGTTTTAAAAAAATATTACAGTACCAATGATTTTTTTTTTGTATCTACAACTATACAGCATTTTCAAGCAGTATGGAAATTTAATGAAATAATTATGATTTATTAATTTACATAAAAATACTTTTTACAGTTAAAGAATAAATCTTAAATGGTAAAAAAAATAAGATTAAGAAGCTCCAGCTATTGAGAGTCGTGGGAGTTTGTCTGCTCTTCAATCACTTGTTTTACAATTTCTGCCAGTTTTAGTCGATCCACTTTGTCTGTGAATCCTCTGCCTGGAAGAGGAAAAAAAACAGGGAATCAGCTGGAGATGGGCACAAGGAGGGAAGCAATCCCAGCTGGAATTAAACAATGCTTCATACAGACTTAGGGCAACAGCAGCACAGGATCCAAAAGGAATTACAGACCATAGTTCTGTTGGAAAACTTGAGCAATTAAAAATCTCAATTAAAGCTAAGCAAACAGAAGAGAGGAGGAAGCAGGATCAAGCCCCTGTGAAGCTGGCTGATGCTCCTGGTCCCTTATATCCATCAGCAGCTGCTCCTGGGGGCTGACACCTCTGCCAGCCCTTTCTGTCCAGGAGCCACCTGAGCATTCCCAAGGTGACTGTCCTGGTTTCACTCTGCATCCCACCCAAGCAGAGCTGCTGACAGGGAGGAGCAGCCTCCAGCAGAAAGAGGGAATAAACAGCTGGATGGAAAGCTGCTCATTACAGCTGAAGAGGCTCCTAAAATGATCAGACAATCCTGAAATGGTTGGAAAGGACCTTCAAGGTCATCTGGTTCCACTCCCTGAGCAGGGACACCTTCCACTATCCCAGGTTGCTCCAAGCCCTGCCCAACCCCTCTTTGGACACTTCCAGGGATGGGGCAGCCACAGCTTCTCTGGGCACCCTGTCCAGGGCCTCTCCACCCTCACAGGGAAGGGTTTTTTGCATATATCCCATCTATCCCTCATTCTGGCAGTTTAAAATTCCCCCTTTTCTAGCACAATCCGTTTGTGCTTTTACATTCCTGGTGCCTCTGAAAACTCAACCCTGACCCTCAAATGGAAATTTCAAAGCAACATTTTCACTCCCATTTTAGGAACACCAGTTCTGGCAGAAGGGACAGAACAGCGTCAAAACCTAAATCAGCCCAAATCCAATAAATCTGGGGTTATTTCCATAGCAGGAGGTCTGTGCTTCCCCTTTTTCTGCATTCCCGGTGGGAGAGCAGGAATTCTCACCGTTCCAGCTGAAGCTCTGCAGGGTGTCTCGCAGCAATTTGCACTCCCTATTGTATTTCCAGGCCTCCTGCATCACTTCATTCAGCTTCTCATCTTCATTCTCTCCTGTTTGGGACAACAAAGGGACACAGGAGGTTTGGCCTCATGCCTCACTCAGGGCTCAGCAAACTGGGCAGTTATTCTGCTGACCCCAAACAAACCAGGAAATGACCTTTAAACCAAATCTTCCCGTTCGAAAGTTCTTTTAACAGCTCTGCCTGTCACTAAAATGCCACATGAACCCAAATCTAAGCTCAGAGGCTGCCCAGGAGTTTTGTTTTTCCCTTTCTCACCACTGACACAGACAGACCCAAAGTCAGGCTCCTGCATATTTAAGAATAAAACGTTCTTAAAAGTGGCAACCTTTACCAGCCTGTGGTAGAATGCACTGAGCAATCACATCTCTCAGCTTCTCCAGAGCCACATTGGAATCGTTGCTTCCATTCTCAGGATCATGGATGTAAACACCATCCTTTGGCTTGGTGCTGCACAAGAACAAGGAGGAAATAATTAGAAATTTGGGTGCAGCTCAAGCTCGTTACTCGTTGTGTAACTGCTGCAGTACAACACAGCTCCTTCCCCCTCTCTGGGAAACTGGGAGACAGGTTCAGACTTAATTATAATTCTTGTCCTGTATTATGAGATCATTTTAAGTATGGAGAAATAGTCCTTTAAATTACTTCAAATAAGGGTAATCCTAAAATGTATGAGTCTGTTTTTCAGATTAACTTGAACAAAGAGAGAGAGGCTACCTGACTTCTTCAGTAAATAAATGTCATGATAAGCAAAAAGATCTTGGAATTCTTTCTCCCAGTTTGCCTTATCTTACATGTGACCCATCATCCCATAAGGAATCTGTTCAATGCAGGAACCTCCTTCCTGCCCTCGCTGGCACACCTTGGCAGAAAAACCACATTGTGCCACTATTACTCGTCTGAGCAACACCAAAAGTGTGTTAAAACATCAAAACTGAGCCTGTGCCATTCCCAAGGCCATTTTCCAGCCACCCCAGCTGTCTCCAGTTCGTCCCTCCAAGCCCAGCTCTGGAGTTACCCCAGGAGTTTCCGCTTGCGCAGGATCGGGTTGTTCACGGAGTGAAGGGGTTTCAGGCTCACTTTCAGGTCCTGGATTCTCATGTTTGCAAGTTGTTCTGCGTGAGCCTGTTGGATCCCTGCCACCATGGCCTGCAAGGACAAAAGGGGCACTTGGTGCAACAACACAAGGACAGTGTGTTTTTGCCACGGGCGAAAAAAAAGAGGCACCAAAATCCGATTTATTTTGGAGATGTGCAAGAAAAATCAGGTTTGCATGAAGGAAGGCATGGTCAGAACTGAAATCAGTGACCAGATATCCCAGGGAGAACTCATCCAAAGGATCATCTCCTTCTCATGTTCACAAGATTGACTGAAATCCTCTTTGAGCAGAAACTAAAGGAAACAAGGACTATTTGTTATTAGTGAGGTCATTGCTGTGGATAAAACAAGGCAAAAAGAGGGAAGACCTATGGAAGATCCCTCAGGCTCAGCTTTCTACCACCAGCACCTGGCTGCTTGTTACACCAATCTGGGAGCACCTCCTTCAAGCCCGAATTTCACAGTTTATTTCCATTTTCTCCCTAAGATGTCAGGCTCTCCTAAAGCAGAAGAAAAGCTCCTTATATGCATAACCCCACATCAAAAAAGCCCTTCACCCATCCCAGAGCTCTCCTGCTCCTCTGCAACATTCCTGACCAAATAACTGCTGGTCAGACCTTGTCCATCATCAGCTGGGCAGAGGGCAGGATGTTGTCCAGGGCCTCTGTGGAATTGAGCCAGGGATGGTCCAACACCCCCTCAATGGTCAGGCGTTCCTCAGGTTTGACCTTCAGCAGCCTGGGGAGGAAAGAATAAATCCCTAAGAAGGGGGTTGTTGATTAACAGAGCATTTAAGCATTTTAAAGGCCAAAATAGAAGCTTCTCCATGAGCTCAAACTGCCCCAAAATGAGCCCCAAATCTGTCCCAGCTCCCTGACCTTGCTGTGGTTTAATGCTGTCACAGCTCATCCAGGGCAAAGGAAGGTGCTAAAGGCATTCCTGGGACACCCTTGTGCTGCTGAATCCCACAGCTGCTGCTCCTAGATGGGAAATCACCTTCCAGAGGACCTGGAAATGATCCAGGCTGGAAATGCACTCCCAGAGCTCATCCCCAGAACAGGTTACACTCATTCCAAGAACTCTGGGCATGGAAACTTTGCAGGGTTCACTGCTCCCACTTTGCCACTCCTCAGCTTTTCTCCCCCCTGCAAAGTCCTCAAGTGATGAACACTTTGGTTCCAGCCCCTCAAAATAAAAAGCAACTTTATTCTGAGATTGCTGAAAACTCCATGAAATCAGTTTTTTCTAACATGAAACCCTGAGAAGAGGATTTGCAGATAAATCTGTGTTCTCATGATGAGCACAACTGAATAAAAAAAGCAAAATTTCCCACAGAGTGCTGACAAGTCATCCCAAGGTCTGAATGAGAACGGGAATGACTTCATGAGCTCGTCACACTTTCTTAGACAACTCCAGATCAGCTTCTTGGCTGCAGAGCACAATTGTTTAATGTACCAAGAAAGTGGAAATAACTTGTACAAAATGTCAGCAGCACCACTGGGGAGCTCAGAAATCCCACTTGCTGCCAAGCAGGTTAAGTTCACTTTTGATACCACACACATGCACTCCTTTTCCATGCATTTTTCAAATCCTAACCCACTACCAAACCCTCATAAAGCTTGAGGTCAGAAATCACCCTGGAACCATGTGACAACATCCTGAGAGCTGAGTTCCATGGGAATTTTAAGAGACAATGAAACCTTTTGCCTGTGGAGTTTCTGTGTGAGAATCAAGAGCTGACCTTGGCACAAAGAAAAGTTAATTTGGTGAAAGGTTTGGGGTTCTCCTGCACAGCTCTAAAACGGTCCCAGCACCCTCTCCAAACAATGAGAAACCTTGGAGAATTTACAGTACATCTGAGGAGCCAGTGACACTTTTAAATTACTTCCCCAAGTGATTATTTTCCCTATTTATATTGCTTTTATTCTCTCAGTTGCTCTGGTAATGCAAAGGCAGTAAGTCCCTGTCACTTTTTCAAAAATAAGTGAGGTCAAGCCCTAATCAGTGCCACGTTCTTGCTCCCAAACAGACCAAGTCTTTGAAACACTCCCAGCTGAGGGATGTGCCCTGCATGGAAAACAGACTCCATTAGCATTTGGAATAAAACATCCATGCAAAACCTTATCTGAGGTCTGGCACCTCATGACAGATCTTAATTTCACTCTCCATCCTCCTGCCTGAGTCTTTTTAGGCTCTGTATGGCGTGCACAGGGCTTTAGGGGACAGATTTACCACATCCTATTAAAGGCACTTGATTTTCACAAGAATTTAAATGTTATCCCAGGAAATCTGTGCCAGTTGTGTTATACTGAAACCCTTCAGTGCTCCCACTCCCCTTAAAGACCAAATACACAAATCATCCAAACAAAAGAGACATCAAAAATTAAACACTTAGGCAGGGAAAGAAAAACATTTCCCAGACTTGGTTTATGCTGAATGTAACAGAGAATTTGTCAGCTGGATGAGCTGCAGACAATCCCCTCACTGCTGGAAAAACAACCTTTGGGATAAGGCACTTCCAGGTGCTTTTCTAATTCCTTAACATCGAAACATTCCAGTTCCTTAACACAAGCACAGAGTTTCCTCCACGGACTCACTTTCTCACAATGTCTTTTGCCATTTCTGAGATCTGGCTCCACTCTTCCTCTGGGAACTCGAAGCTTCCTGTCATGATCTTTTTCCTCATGTCCTTGGGAATCGTCCTGCTGTGGTGCTTGGAGTAGAAGGGGGGGTATCCACACAGCATCACATAGATAATGACCCCCAGGGACCACAGGTCACAGCTCTGCAAGCAAGGAAAGGGTCACTCAGGGGAGCAGTTTGCAGCAAATAGTGGGGGAGTTATGATGGAAGTTCTGTGTGATTCCCTAAGGGAACAGAAGCAGCTCAGCTCCTCCTCCAGATCCACCTCTGTGGATGAATCTGGCTGCTGTGAACAGGCAGCTCCGTGCTCCAAGCTGAACAACTTCCTGGTGGTTAGGAATTGTCTGGGAACAGCAGAGGTGTGAGAGGTTTATTGCACCTCTTGGGATACCTGAATCCTACTCCCCCAATCCCATAAAAGAATCCAGGTGTTTACAATGGGAGACTGGAAACAGAACAGCCATCCAACAAAGGAACCAGCAGGGAAATTAAATCAGAGCTGTCTGTGGTGACAGCAGGGAGAGGAAGGAGCCAGGAGCAGGACTGGATTGCCATGGAAGGACAGAGCACCTGGAAGCCTCTCAGTGTCTGCTCTGGGGACAAGGCAGCTCGTGCCTGTTGTGCCAGCTGCTGCTTTTGCAGAATCACATGGGGACAAGGCCCTTCCCTCAGCAGCCTTTTCACCCAGTGCCACCAGGGCTGCACAGATCAATTCTTCACATGAGACATGAAAAGAAAATCACTCCCACCTTGGAAATCCCAAATCAAGGGACAAGAGAGGGAAGAAGAAACTTCATGTTGAAAACACTACTGGCACATTCTAAAGAGTTCAGAAAAACAGAAGTGTCTGCTACAATCACCAACCTGGCTCTCCAGGATGGAGAGAGGCAGTCAGAGCTCTGGGAAGGCAGATTTGTGATGCAGACTGATCAACATTTGCTTTAACTCTCTCTGTGAGGCTGCTAAATGCTAACACTGCATATCAAATACCTGCTCGGGCACGTGGTGGAATAAACAAGCATCCCTAAAGCTGGAATCAGGGCAGATGCCTACATTGGGATCACAAACCAGGTAATCTGAGTTAAAATTGACACACACAGAACACTCAGTGGTTCAAGCACTGCTCAGCCAGCAGGAGACAGTGATGATAATAAAGAGGAAAATGTTTTGGAATGCCCAAAAAAGATGATGACCTTTCAGGACATTCCCTGCCATGTTTTTTGCCAGGATTCCAGCAGCGACACAATAAATCCTTGGTTGTTTTCCAGAAGATCCAGGTACAGAGCAGTTTCTGGCACAGCTGCTTGGACAAGGAATGCTCTGCACATCCAGAAACTCTGGCAGCAGGAAAGAGATTCCCTCTGAATGAAAGAACTTCCCTCATGGCCTCACTCCAGCAGAGTCATTCTATTCTCTCCAAAACCTTGTTCATATTTAGTGCTCCTTAAGAGCATTTGTATATTTGTCCTTTATTAGAGGATCACTAATTAAGTTTGCACTAAGGGTGCATTTTATTATTTGCTTTATCAGAAGCACCAGTGGGGTGGGGAAGGCTTTCAAAGATGTTTCCCAGCTCACCTTGTTATAAGTGTAAGGGGTTGGAGAGGTGGGGATAATACCAGATTTTTCTTTCTGATGTCTTCTTTGTGCCTCCAATACCTGGTGAGAGGGGAAATAAAAACAAAGAAAGAAAGAAAAATCCATCTCATGAACAGGCAACAAACCAGCAAAAACCTATGCCAAAGATTCCTGTTGATTTTCCATTCAGGAAACTTATTCCAGCTACTGAAAAGTACCAGACTCCAATTTTTCTCCCTGAGAAAGACCAGAGCTTTTGACATGGGGAAAATATTAAATATCTAATACTTCAGGGCACTGAAATCTCCAGTTCTGCCTGAATTAAAGCAGTTGCTCAGAACCTCCAACCCCTCCACACTTGGAACCAGAACCTAAAGTGTGTTTGGAGGGTAACCCAAGCTCCAGAGCTGTCCCTTTTTGCCTCTCCCAGAACAAATCCCATCAGATGTGTCCTTTGCTGATCCAGCCTGTGGGTTTGGGTTGCAGGGTGCCCCAGCAGGCTCCAGCTCAGAAGGAATTTTCAGGGCATGCTCTGATCTCTGAATTGCCCTTCCCAGTGATTAAAGGCTGCCCAGCACTGCAATTAAATCTCCATCTGCAGCTGCTTTTCATTTTCTCCAGGACTCCAACACAAAGGACAGGAGAGAGGAGGGAAAGCAGCACTACAAAGAGCAGCCTGTGTGTAATTATAGATTGTGTTTAATGACAGGGGGGTCAGGCCAAGGTGCCCAGGTACCAACCCTCTGCCCTTTGTGAGCAATCACCTTTTCAGAATCTTTTTGCTCCAGCAAAGTCCTTTTTAATGGAATCCAGAATGAGCTTGAGCTGGAAGGAGGATGGCAAAGCAGAGATTTCTCCAAACCAGCTGCTTTAATACAGCTAAAAGCCAATTGTCACCATCAGTGCTGAGCAGAGCCTGGGAAATCTGCCTTATCAACAGATCCCTGTGGCACTCCAGCTCCAGAGTAGAGTGATTCCTGCAAGATTCCTGCACTCAGAGCCCTTCCCAGGACAGCAAATGGCCTTAAAATGATGTGGATATGGAGGCTCAGGCAATAATTGATCCCCCTTTAGCCCAAAGCAGGAACTGGTTGTTACCTGAGGTGCTACATAATAGGGAGTGAACTGAGGTGTCATCAAGTCACCTTGGTCTACTTTGGCAAACCCAAAGTCACACAATTTAACAGGTGCATCCTAAAACAAGGAGAAGAGGCTTCATTAGACAAATCTCATTAAATCAGCTTTTCTAACACATAATTCTCCCCCTGTCCTCATCTCACCTTTTTCAAACTTGTTGTATTTATATCCTCACACTGCACCAGGCAGCTGAAAGGTCACAAACTGACCTTTCTAAACAGAGGCTTTGCTTTTCTGGGTGCTCTGGGCCAGGAACAGCCCCCTCAGGGACTGGGAAAGCACTGAGCCCCTTGCAGGGGGGGTCACTGCATATCCAGGCTGGTTGTGAGTAGAAGAGACAAAGAATTGTTTGGATCTATCAAAGCACCTCTAGGTAGAGGGGCAGAACATCCTGATGAGGGGGCAGAGCTGGATTCTGTGTTCAGGTGCAGAACCTGACTCCTGTTTAACAGCAGCAGCAGCAGGGACTCACTGCCCACCCAGGAGATCAAGGGGTGGAAAAGCACCAAGTGCATCCAAGGTGATTCAGTTTTGTCACCAAAGCATTCATGTAATTTTACTACTAACTCTGAGAGTCACCCTTGAGCCATGTTACAGAATTCCAAATGTTCATCTTACCAGAGAGTTATCCTTGAAGAGGAGATTCTCAGGCTTGAGGTCTCTGTGTGCAATGTTTAGTGAGTGGCAATGCTGCAAAGCCAAAGCTATCTGGAAAAGGGCACAATAAATCAGCTACCATCACTGACCTCCTCCTGCAGCCTGGACATTCATTTCAGCTTTACAAAGGACATTTCCAACCCCAAACATTTTCACTCCACTTGGGTGGAGTTCCAAGTTAGGACAAGCCTGACCCTGCTGGGCAGTGGTGCAGTGAAGTGGCAACTGGGACATGAATCCCACAGAAAACAAAAGCCAGGCTGGCCTGGGCTTCCCAACCACCTCAAGTTTGAGAAGTCAAGGCATTGAGAGCCCCCCCAAAGTGAAGCAGGTGGTGCCAGTGCCCCTTCCCTGCTGTGCCAGGGCTCCAGGGTGCTGCCCCTGCCCAGCAGCTCCACCCTTCTGAACACACAGCAGTGAGTTCTTGCTTCAGGATTCCAGGGAATAATTCACTGCACTTGTTGCTGCTCGGAGATCCAACACTCAGGCAGCTTTATTCATTAATTTTGGATGGTTCTGCCTGATATTTAATCATTCTGTGGATATGCCACAGAAATGGATCCCTGGATTCTTTCAAGGATGCTTGAGGAACCTGCAATCCAGGCAGGAAAGCTCCAGGGACTGCACATTTCCAAGTGCAATTCATTTAAAGAAAAGCCAAGTATAAATATTTAAACAGCATTCCTGAGACAGAAGTGAGGCACAGCCTCACAACCCTTATTTGGAAGTATCCCTGCTGGATTCTGTAAGATCCTACTCAAGTTTAGAGTCCTTAAAAAAACTCTTAATTACTGTCACAAGAGAATTCACTGCTAATTTAGCTCAGCAATAAATACAAACACATTCCCAGAGAAAATGAGGCAGTGCTGTGACAAATTTTAACCATTCCTGGGTACAAGACAATGATGAAGAACCACTAGAGAAAAGAATTTTAGAGAGACTTTCACATTTCAAACTTCATTTCTACAAACATTAAAGCAAAGAGTTACTTGAGACATGAATAACCCAAGTGTACACACAGAATTCAAATCCAAGTCTTGACTTCTGGTAAAGTTTTACAAGATTTCCCCACCATGTCAGAATCAAACAGCCCAAAGGATGTGAAACAAACTGTCAAGGATAATTCTGTACTTCCACCTCATTTCTTTGTTGGATCAGACCAAAAAGTACCAGTACAATCAGCATTTCATTAGAAACAAGTCAAAGCACGAAAGTAACATGAAATGTTCTGCCCCAGGTTCAAACATTCTCTCTCCAGCTGAGGGGAGCTGGGGATCCCAGCACTGAATTCCACAGAGATCCTTCTGAGAGTCCCACCAGCAACAAAAAACCTGATGGACACCAAAACCCCCTGCAGAGACCACCCTGGAGGGTTATAAAATACAGCACTCAGGAGTGAGCTGGGAGAGAAAAGGTGAAGGAAAAACGACATTGGAACAAACAGACACAAAATCAGAACAAACAGACACATTTTTCCTTTGGCATCTTCCAGGAATTCCATAAGCCCAAGCCCAGATCCCAGCCTGAAAACCCCTGGCCCAGAGGAGAGAAATGCCAAGGGTGTCACGGAGATTCCAGAGCTCGGGAATCCTGCTGGAGGCAACACTTTTAGGACAAGAGGAATGACAAAGCTCCCTTGGAAGTGATCTCTAGACCAGGTGTGGAAAAGCAATGTTTAGCACAGCAGACCCAGAGAACAAGCCCACACCTTCAATCCTTTATTCCTAGTAAAGCTTTGGCATCGTCACTTATAACAAAGCAGGCAATGATCATCGGATCAGAACTGAGGATTCTTTTATTTAATCCTTTTTTCCCACCCTTCCAGCCCCAGGAATTGTCCCTACTTTAGCCAGAGCATGATGGATTTGCTGGGACAGGGGGTGACTTGCCTGCTTTGTTACTTGGCTCGCTTGCTTCTCAGTAAAGTGCCGGTGCTGGCTGATTCTGTGGAAGAGCTCTCCCCCTTCCATCATCTCCATTACAATTAGGAGCCGAGCCCTGTTCAAAAGCATTTCATGTTGTTACGTTCAAAAATCAGCAAAAAGAACAGAATTGCTAAGCTAAGAATGCATATTTCACACAAACACTGCTTTCTCTACGCTGCTTTTGGGGCTATTTTGGTGCTGTCGTTTTTGCCTTCGAGTCTAAAATCCGCAGGATTTTCTGGCTCCCAGTGATTGGCAGCCAGGAATCTCTAGTTTGCTCCTCCTGATGGGCTCCCACATCCAGCTGGAACAAGCTCCACGTGGATACATCCAGCTCCACCCAGGATGGAGCCAGAAGCCATGTGGACACTCGCAGGGTAACTCTGCCCTCAAGGATTACTCAGCACGCGGATGCTTTTGAGTCTGGATCCCCCACTATTTTAATTTACAGCTTTAGTGCCATCATTGTGAAGGATAAAAAATTGGAAGGTGGTGATCAGGGCTGCCAGATGCTCAAGGAATTAACTCCCAGTTCCCAGCACACTGCAAAATCAGCTACACCAGAGCCTAAGACAGGTCTCAGCTCTTTCCTTCTCCCAGCTCTGATGAATCTCTCCACTAAGATCCTATCAGAAGACAATACTTTTATCCTAATATAATACTGCACAAAAAAA